>CM030358.1:82387817-82873528 GCA_017893485.1 Hemerocallis citrina
CGGTTTGACCTGCCCAAGTATCTATAAGAAACAAAATTTTCCGCAGTAATAATTGAACTGAGCAATTACTATTACGGAAACAAGAATCATTTCTATCTAGCCACAGGATCCATAGAATAGCCGCTATAGTAATATCCCAATACCCCCTATATTCCTTCCTAATACCCCCTATATTTCTTCCTAATGTAGCTCGATCTCCAATTCCCCCATAGATTATTAATAAGTATCGGTGTCTCCACAATACCAAAACCTAAACCCATAATTTCCCACAATAGTCTAGCCTTAGGACCGAATAAGAAGATGTGGTCAGTGTCCTCTTCAGCATTGTTACATCTTGTGCAAATCACGTCAATCGGGATGTTACGTTTCCTAAGGTTTACTTTCGAAAGAATAGCGTTGTTCAAGACAAGCCACATGAAGGCCTTCACCTTATTTGGGGTTTTCGTCTTCCAAATAATGTTAGCTTCTGAATTTCTAATCCCTCCATCATTCAAGAAGCTGTACATGGATCTAACCGAATACCTGCCATTAGGCTCTAGAATCCAAATTCTCTCATCCTCCACTCCCTTACTCAACCTCACAACATTTTCCAGATATGCTTTTAGTTATTGCAATTGACTCTAGCTTTCTTGCGATAGTACCCCATTGTTTGGAAATCTTAGTTCTTCGTTTTTCCATTAATCCACCACCATAGCGTCCTCCTTTGTCGATTCCAATGCAAGTTGAGGGAAAAGTGATTGCAGTGTGTTCTCCCCTGCCCATTTATCTTTCCTGAATCGGGTGTTTTTCCCATTGCCTATTCTGCATCTAGTATTAGTGAGGAAGCAATCTCCGACCTTAGCAATTCCTTTCCATACGTTGGATTTTAACCCGTACTTGCTTCTTCCCCGAATCTATATTTTTTCTGACTCCGATACCTCAAGAACGATTCCCCCATCATGCCTTATGTCTAGCATTGGTATAAATACCCGAAACCTGGACCCAACATTGGACCGGAATCGACCCGGCCTATCCGGGTCTTGGTCTGGGTCCTAAAATGGGACCCATTGTAATTTCGGGTCCGGGTCCGCTCAAAAGAGACCCGACCCGGACCCGGACCCGTTGAAAAAAACCCCAAAAAATCAACATAAAAATAAATATTCTATCCTCATCCATCCACTCCTTCTTCCTCAATTCTAAATCTTCCTCTTCCAAACTCAAAACTCATGCCTTTTTCTTCTCTTCTCTATTCTAAATCCTCAACTCATCGTCTTCGCTTGCCGCTCACACTCCCGCTCCTACCCGAATAGGTAGGAATATTTTAATAGGACCCGCACCCGGAACCGGACCCGGTCCTCACGGTTCCGGGTCCGGGTACATTTTTTGGACCCGTAGGGGACCGGTCCGGATCCGGGTAGTGAAGGACCCGACCCGACCCAACCCGATACCAATGCTACTTATGTCTCTTGTGTACTTTCCACCACTACTTGGAAAGTAGAGCTTTATTCATATCTCTAAGTTTCAAAATTCAAGCCCTATGAACTTTTTCTTTTTACACACCTTGCCCCATCGAACTAGGTTAAATCCTTTGCTATCTTCCTGTGTTCCTTTCCACAAGAAACGTCTCCTGCATCTATCTATTCTTTCTATTACCCAGCTGGAGATTTCATAAACTAACATCAAGTACGTAGGTAAAATACTGAGTACTGAGTTGATCAAGGTAATTCTCCCACCAAGCGACAGGAATTTCCCTTTCCACCCATCCAATTTTTTTCTCTATTTTTTCCACCAGCGGAACCCAATCCTCCTTCAGTAGTTTTCCTGGTCTGATAAGTGTACCCAGATATCTAATAGGGAATTCCCCTGTCGCACATTCGAGCATATTTGGGATCCTCTCCGACGTGCTCCCTGATTCCTTGCTAAGCGTAAGCACGCAACTCTTGTGAAAGTTAACTGCCAACCCTGACCAGAATTCAAAACATCTTAATAATACTCTGATAGCCATGATTTCCTCAACTTGTGACATTCCAAACATAAGGGTGTCATCTACATATTGCAGGATAGACAACGGCACCGAGATTCCCTTCACCTTCACCCCCTTGAAAATACTAGCTTCAGTACTTCTCTTAGTCATTTCTGCAAGCCCATCGGCGATGATCGTAAAGATCAATGGCGATAGTGGGTCTCCCTGCCTAAATCCACTACGACATCTAATTTCCTTTCCTGACTCCCCGTTTAGTTGTATGAAAGATTTCCCATTTCTAACATACATCTTCATCCACATCCTCCATTTCGTTTCGAAACCTTTGAGCTGTAGCGCCTCGTCCACACAGTCCCAATCCATAGTGTCATAGGTTTTTTCGAAGTCCAGCTTCAATAAAAAACCATCCACCTTATCCTTGTTTCCTCTGAAAACCATTTCGTGGGCTGAGGCTATACTATCCAAAATATCTCTTCCTTTAATGAACCCACTTTGTGATTCATCAACAATATCCGACAGATGTGGCGATAGTCTGCTAGCCAACACCTTATAAAGACTAATGTGTCTGATATCTGACATCCTGCAGACCCCTGATTTCTTCGGGATGAGGATAGCGTTAACGTAATTCAGTCTTTCAATCTGCGTGTCTCCCGAAAAAAGTTCTTGAAAAATCTCTAGAAAGTCCTTCTTGATGATCGCCCAATACAGTCTATAAAAGAGAATCAGAAAGCCATATGGTCCCGGGGCTTTGTTTTGGCCCAACAGATTGATAGCTTTCAACACCTCCTCCTCTGAGAAACTCCTTTCCAATCCATCATTCCCATCAATTCTGGACTCACTCCACATATTTTGTTGTAATCTGCCTCTGTGGGCACTCTTCCTTCCCAGTAGGTCTCTAAAGCTCTAATCTACCTGATGTCTAATTTCAGTAGCATCCTCTATCCAAATATCCCCTACAAAAAGACCCACAATTTTGTTTTGCCTTCTTCTGCCATTAGCCACCTTATGGAAGAAGGCCATATTTGAGTCTCCTTCCTTAAGCCATTGGATCCTCGATCTTTGTCTCCAATAACACTCTTCTATTTCTCCAAAATGGTGCATCTCTTTTCTGTTGGCAGCCAGTTCCTCAGTTTCACTCCTATCAAACCTCCTATTCTCTTCAATAGTTTCTAGTTCCTGTGTTCTGACCCCAATCTAGCTTTCTTTCTTTTGAGTTCTCCATTTTCTTCTCTAGCCCACATCTTTAGTCTCTTGCACAATCTTTTGAGCTTGAAGTTCCATATGGACACAGCATCGTTTGTATTGGTAGGTTCCTCCCACAACTCCTTTATGATCTTCCTTAAGTTGTTGGAGTAGGTCCAAGCTTTCTCAAATCTAAATTGTCTTCGTATAGGTCGTGATCCGAACCACAATCGAGTGACAGTGGAGTGTGATCAGATGTGAGTCTTGGGATCGACCTGACCATTGCCTGTGGGAACAAATCTTCCCAGTCTGTCGAAACCAAAATTTTATCCAATTTAGCTAAACTCGGACTAGCTTGCATATTAGTCCACATAAATCTCCGATCAGTGTCCTGGATATCAATGAGGTCCAGTTGGTTGATAAAACGGTTGAAATCTAATCTCTCTCTGATATTACCTCCCCTCCCGCGATGTTTGGATTGAAATCTAGTAATGTTAAGATCACCCCCCCAATACCCATGGTCCGTCCCACCTACTTCGAACGTTTCTCAATTCTAGCCAGAACTGCTTTCGCAGATTCGCGTTATATGGTCCATAAACTGATGTAACCATATGCTCTAACCCATCACTTTTACGTATAATTCTAATAGTGTCAGAGAAAGTGTCGATAAAGTCATCACTAATATCAAAAACTTTAGAGTCAAAACCTAAAGCTATTCCCCCGACATACCTCTAGACGGCTTGAATCGCCACTGAAAATCTCTTAATGATCTCAGACCCTGGAAATCCTTTACCTGAGGGTTGCTGATCCTAGTTTCTTGAAAAGCACAAACTTTCGGTTTTTTGTTAGCGATAGTGTCGTTAACCAATCTACTCTTAACTCTAGTTCGCATTCCTCTGACATTCCAAAAGATGTATATCATTAAAAAATAAATACACCTATACCCTACAAACCCTTCAATGATTCAAATTATATACTTAGTCTATACGCTTCATCTCTAAGGACCTTAACCCTTTGACTTTAAACTTCAGTAGTGGATCCCATGTCTAGTCCTATAATTGTAACACCCCACCTATATTTTTTTATTTAAAATGCATTTTTCAATTTTTTGCACGTATGGTGCACGTGCAAATTTTTTTATTCTCATTTTGCTACTCTCATTTTACTATTTTTAGCATGCATTAGTTTTATTTAGCTTTCCTTTTGATCCATGGACTTAAAGTTAAATTCTAGCCCAATAGACTAATTAAAAAGAGAGCCCACTAGAATAATTAAATTAGTTAAATGAAGGCCCATAATTCAAGCCCACTAATTATAACCTAAATTAGGTTGAACATAAACTAATACAAGACAAGTCACATTTTTTTTGTACACATTTAGAATTATAACAAATGTATTTAATATGTATATGTGCTTGTACATTTGTACACTTGTTGACCGATTTTGATTTGGAGGGGGGGCCGGTTTTCATGAAGAGAGAAAGAGAGAGATTGAATGAGGGGAATTAAGGCTTGAAGAGTGGGGAGGTGGAGAGTTGTAGGTTTTAGGAGTTTAGAATTGGAAGGGTTGTAAGAGTTAATTAGGAGAGTTATTAGGGGTGAATATATGCAAAATAAACCCTCCCAAAACCCTATAAATAGAGTCCTACTTTCTTTTCTCATTGCACCCAAAACATTATAGAAAGAAGAAAAAGAAATAAGTGTAAGAGAAAGAAAAGAGGGAAAGAAAAAAGAAAGAGAGTAAGAAAGTTATTGTGCTTGGAAGTGTTCTCTTGCTTGGAGCTTTTGCTAGGAGAAGAAGAGGACTAGGAGGTGCTTGTGAAGCTACGAGCAAAGAAGGAACCATTCTCTTGTAGTTTTCAAGCTTCAATCAAGGTGGGTGCCTCCTACTTTCTAAATTTTTAATGTGCATACTAATAAAAATGAATGAGTAGTTTATAAAATAGAATAACTATACTATGAATGTGGTGAATCATGCTATGTTGACAAATGGACTAATATTATGTTTGTGGATGATCCCATTATTTTCTAATGTAGAACATTGTATGCTAAAAATAAGTAATATGAGAAGAATCTTGTTATGAATAGATAAAATTCATGTTAGTTTAAAAGTGATGTTGTGGTTGATGTGATTAAATAGAAAAAGGAAGTATACCATGCTAAAAAAAAAAAAAAAGAATTACTTGATTGTTATGAACCATGCTAATATGCTTGCTTAGTCTTGTGTTTACAATAGTGTTAACATATGAGAATAACTTTGATGTAAAATCCACAAATGAGAATCATGCTAGTATGATAGATGCGAAAGTAGTCTTATTGTGACAAATACCATGTTAATGAAAGAAAATAAATTCTTGTATAAACCATGTTGGTAAGTTGTAAAATTTTGTGCTTATAATATTCTGACCACATTAGATTTTATAAGAAAGAAGAAAGAATGAAATTTCGTTAGTTTATAATGAGTCGACATTTGTAGGTTCTATATATTTTAAAAAAGAATGGGAACTATTGCATGAAAAAGCTTCTTTTATTTTCATTATAAAATATGATTTATGTCAAAATGAGATTATAACCAAATAGGCATGGATACTAGTTTTCATTTCTTTTGTAAGATTTAGTTCTAAAAGAAAGATCTAAGTTTTGCAAAAGATGAGAAAAAGGATTTTTTTTAAATAAGTGAAAAATAATATTTTAATGAATTGAAAATTTCATTGTTACTATCTTTTTATCTAATATCAAGGAAAGGATTATTCTAAAATTTTGAAAGAATTGATCTTTTGAATAAACACATTTTATGGAAAAAGACACGCTTGTGGATAGTTGAACAAAAGAACCTTTATGCTTTTTCTAAACAGAAAATACATATAGACTTATTGGTTAGCCACTGCAAAATAAAATACTATTGTGATAGGTCTGGGTTCGATTCTTACGAAGCCCAAAACAATTTTTTTTGTTTAATTGAACACAAGAACTGATAGTGGGTATAAATGGGGTTTATTCTGGAGTTAGACACAAAGCCCACATTGGGCTAGTGGCTAGCGGGTGGTCTCTTGGCCTCTTGGGTGGTCACGGGTTCAAGGCTCAGAAGTGCCCTTTTGTTTTTTTTTTGATATTTTATTGAATCAATGAGTTTAAAAAGCAAGTTAAAATTTTGGAAAGAAATACTATTATTCCTATAAAAGGATTTAGAACTTACTAAAATTAGTTCTAAGATTTTCATGTATAATTCATACTTTAAAAAGAAAGATTGAGATGGAAAGTAAGTAAAGATTTATGATTTATTATTAAAAAGGTATGATACTATTTTAGAAGAATAAAAGAAATATGCTATGTGAAATTAATTGTTCTTGTACTTGATTATTGGAATTATTTCATGAGTTTTAAATTACAAATGGAAGTGTGAGTGAAGAATTATTGTTGTTGATTTGTGAATGATTTATTGAAATTGCAAAAATGAGACATTGACTAGATTATGGATAAGTTAGGACATGAAAATAATAAGCTAAGACATGATTATTAAAGGGTATGTGTACCCATATTTTCTTGTGCATGAAAGATTATGATTAAGAATTAGTAAGACTTCGGTTACCGGCAAAAATGAAAGAAAGAATTGATATGATTTTGAGATATTGCCGTAGGGCGATCTCGTATTTGTTGATTAAGTCCGGTAGGAAGTAAAACTAATTCTTGAATGGAAATTATTCATGTTTTGAACTTAGGAAAAGTTAGGCACATAAGTGAAGATGTAGTAAACTTAGTGAAACGTAAGTGGGGTGCTCTATATAGTCGGCGGTGGACTCCAAGACTATAGACCCAGTTGGTGGACTGAGGTTTCCCTGTGGGAGACGGATTATTATATTTTAATCCGGGACTATGAGGACGGGTCGGCGGTGGACTCCAAGATCTTGAGTAGTCGGACGGATGAGTTTTGTGTTTACCGTCTCCAATGTATATATATATATATACTGGGCTAGAGGGTCACATACGGGACGATTCGCACGATGTGGAATCTGTTATAACAGCCGGCGGTGGACTCCAAGGATGGGATTCAAATTCGTGGAATAGTCTGAACTTTGTTTTGCTACCGGGTAGTTTTCATGACGAGGGATCGAGCCCTGTATTGTGGAGAACGTAGGCACTTGCCCTCGGACCTATGTAGTACGGGATGCATAGAATCCGAACAAGTGTGCATTAGTGTCATCCTAGTGTAGAATGGTATGCATTAGGCATTACGACATGACATACACTTATATTTAGAATAATCACTTTGACACTTTACTTGTTCATTGAGTCTTTTTTTTTGTGAATTGTTAAAGTATGAGATCGTTATACTATTCCCGGCATAGAGAGGATAGCCGTGTATAACATTTCGTCAGTTGTAAGTAACTGACGAGTCCACAGATTAACATGCAGGTAAAGGACCATTCAGGAAGCTATGAAGTGGATATGCTGATGCTGTTTTTATTTTAAAGATGTTGTAAATGTTTTATTGTAAATTTCATTATTCCGCTGTGTAAAATTAAGTTGTAATTGAAATCTGATGTACTATTGAAAAAGTTTTAAATTTTCCTTGTAAAATTGTACGAAGTGAAGTAAAGATCCTGTGTAATCCCGAGTTTATCCTTATTTGAAATTTGGGGTGTTACAATAATGCTGGCATAGTAAAGAAGCATATTATCCGAAATAAAACTCAAAATTGAAAACGAACCTCCACATGCCGACGTTGGTTCCTTTGCTTTTGCCGCCGATCTGATGAGATCTTCTTCACTAGGCCCCTTTGATCCCTATCTGTTAATTTTCCTTTTGCTCTTTCTCTTTGCTTCCTCATGACCCTGCCTCGTGTTATGTAAATTTAACTCCATGCCGTCAATATCATAGTTATCCTCTACACCTGGAGTTAAAGCTTTCACTCTCCGTTCCCATTTTTCATTTTGAGTAAAAGAGTCACGGGAGCCATCCCCCAAACCATCTAAAGCTGCAATCCTATCATCCTCCCCAAACGAGTCTCCTTTACCGTAAATCTCTACGCTCCCAACAACTGGTTTCCCTTTTCCTGAGTGTCGGATTCAATATCCCCCCCTCCTCTTCTATTTCTGCTCCCAACCCCACAATCTCTGATGGCTGCGTCTGGGCCTCATCCCTACTGACGATTTCGTTCAAAGAATTCATCTCCAAATTATGGCCCAGTGCCACATTAATTAAGCCCACATCAGTACTCTCTTTTGACCCAATCAAGCTCTGCTTATCCCCTATTACTTGGGTCGGCCCACAAAGGAACTTTTTTGAAATAGATCTCACCGCCAACTCTACCTCTTCTTGGAAATCCCCCTTCGTTAAAGTTAAAATCTCTACCACTTTCTTCGTTTGTCCCACAGTATGATCAATATGAACTGTGTTGGAAGTAGCACAACATGCCACTAGTACTTTTTTCTGCTCCAGCAATGACAGGTGCCTTCCCTCTTTTCCGCCCCTACCCCCTCTTTGCTTTCTAATCCATCAAATATGTCGCTTCGTTCTACAGCCTTCCCACCTTTTGAAATTGACAGCTGTGACCCCCTTCATTGAAATGATCTGTTGTGACTCTTGGATCCCCTGTTTGCTGCATTGGACGGCTTTTACTCTAATCTGATCTAACGGTGAGTGTGCATCACGCGAAGCTAAAGCCTTCCCTTTCAATGGACGATTGTGATTCAGTAGCTGTCGATCTGATGGTAGAAGTTCATCTTCTACCTCCCTCGTTCTGTTGAAGCGCGCCTCAGAAGTCGATCCCATCTTCTCCGGCGAACCCCTAAAGGAGACCCTCTTTTTCCTTTCCACTATGAATTTAATCTCATGTCTCTCATCTTCGAACTCAGCGATGATCACCGACGGAATGAGGCTCAAGTCCTTGGCGCCGATCTGGATTCTCGCATATTCTTTTCGCAGCTGTAGATTAGTGTTTTTGTCAATGGAAATCAAGTACCCAAACCCACTCACGATGTTTTGGAACGCTGATTTCATCCAACAGTGAAATGGCATATTGAACAATCTAATCCAAATCGCCGGAAGTGAGTCGATCTTCATGGCTTCGAAGCTCCTCGACCATCTGCATGTCATCACATAGAAGTCATCTCCCTCAAGGCACCCCAAAGTTAGCACGTCTCTAACTCTATCTTCCGTTTTGCAGAAAACCAAATACACATCTTGTTTAACTTTTTTAATATCCCAAACCCAATTCTGTGTTGGCCTAACCCTTTGGTGAGTAGTTCAACCATGGCTTCCAAGGATGGGTTACTGATGTGGATCTTGAGCAAAATACAAAACTTCAGGCGATTCTCAAAGTTTGCCATGATCGGAGTTGGAGTGATCACCGCCTTCATTATCTCTCTCCCCTCGTCATTGCACTCCTCCGAACGATTGGCACCTATCTTGCCGAAATTTCCACTGGCAGGCGCACTTGGAGCAGCCAGAGCAGACGATGCACTCCTCGTCGGAATGTTACTAGGGCAAGCCAGAGAGATGTGATCGAATTTCTTACATGCATAGCAAAACCACTCATTGGGGCACTCATGGATCGTATGCTCTCTCCTCGCACACTTGTGGCATTGAGCCAGTTTCTTCGCCGTCGTCGGAGTCGACGACGATGAAGAAAGAGCTTTCAATCTTCTTAGTTTTCTTGGGTTTTACCAATATCCACTCCCCTTCCTTATCCTCCTTCTTAACCATTTCCATCTCCGGTGAGAAGCCCCTCTTACTCTGATCTAACTGATCAAGTTCCCCCTGTCTTGGTCTTGTAGCCTCAAGATACGACCTTCTATAGGTCGCTGGCGGGCGGGGATAACCTCTATCCGTCTCCGGTGCACCACGGCGCTCTATCATCTCCGCAGCTCTACTTCCAAACTCTTTTCTATCTCTATTCAACAGACCTCTATGGTCTATACGAGCATCTCTTTCCCTCGAAAGTTCACCGGTGCCCTCTCTATGCTCCTGACGGCGTACACTCTCCTCATCCCTTCTTCTCTTAGTCATCGATTGGTGAGAGTATAAGTTGCTAGCCGAGGAGAACTTCTGGTGAACTCTTTTTTAGCTCTGATCGCCTTTCATATCGCCTTCTTTTTACTTTGAGGTATGTAAGTGTTAGCGGAGGCATTCTTAGGTGTATGGATGTTTTCTTTGCAAAACCTCACAGTACCGGTACTTTTGGCTTACCGTAGATATTTACATTTTTCCTCTAATGCTAAATAGTTGTATGATGTCATCGAATGCTTTAATGAAAATAAGTGAAGCAAAACATCATATGAATTAAGTTGCCCCCCTTAATACTAGTTGATTTCAGAAAAGATGTGCGGCATTTGGAATGAAAACTCTCACCAGTTTCTTTTTCAACTCTGATATTGTTTGCTGCTTCTGCCAAGCAAAATATTCCTTCGACTGCATCAAAGTAGGGAGGAAAATAGATCAGAATAATCTGAGGAGATTGTGTTTATAAGAATATCTCCTTATGTCAAATTTTTAATTATAAATAGTGACTAATTATTA
The DNA here is from genome assembly GCA_017893485.1 of Hemerocallis citrina. NCBI lineage: Eukaryota > Viridiplantae > Streptophyta > Magnoliopsida > Asparagales > Asphodelaceae > Hemerocallis > Hemerocallis citrina. The sequence goes on from CM030358.1 coordinate 82,398,477, forward strand.
CCCCTCGTCGTTGAATCTCAATTGATTTATGTAAAGCTTCTTTTTTCGTCAAAAGGTTTTCTGCCGACGGCTTTAACTTCCGGTTATAATTCTTCCCCCGAAAATAATGATGGCGTGGCCGCTTTTTAACTTCTCAACTGTGACCAAAACCCCACCAGCCCCAATTTCAAGTAGTCGTAGCGGTATAATTTATTTGGTGAAATGCCTTCTGCATTGTGATTACTTTCACAACTTCTCGATGTTTCCAGTGTTGGTTTATGCCCTCAATGGTGCCATCGTAGACTCACGCCTTCCTGCAAAAAACATGTAATGCACATGGATTTTTTGAAAAAGACAAGCTATTAACTTCGAATATGAATTTATTTAATATAAGAGAATATAAAATAATGTGGGATCTCTTTTTATTATATTACGTGTGGAATGGAATGTTCCAAAAGAAACACACGGTTGGTGAAACAATGACTTTGAGGGAAAGGTAAACAACCTTCTGATATTCCTAATCAATTTTGCAACTGTTTATGATATCAAAGGGTTAGTATAACACAAAATTACTCAAAAATATTTAAGAAAATGTCTAGCAAAAGAAATATGATCCCTTGGGGAGCACGTGTACGAATAGAGGAAATATGAATACAATGTCGAATATGCCACTGAATCAAAAAATAATAGCAAGTCATATATATATGAAAATTGGACAAAGTAACTATTGAGATACTCAGAATAAAGTTACTAAGTATGATTCAGAACATGTAGGAGATGACTAGCATAACATAATGACTAGTAGAAGAAATATCGGTCCCTATCATCATAGCTTAAATTCAGAAGTGTAATTAAGTTCATAACCATAATGGGAAGAAATTCTAAGGTAGGAGACATTTATATTTGGCACTATACTAATCAGGGGCGGATCCAGGATTGAAAAGTGAGGGAGGCTGGAAAAAAAAATTCGCACACGGTAACATGTAAAATATATATAAAATTGTTATAGATACTAGAGAAGTAAAGTTGTTATAGATACTAGATAGAATAAAGTTGAGCTTGGACCCAAAAAAATAAATAGAAGGTTCAAATATATATAGGGTGGGCTTTAAAATATATTTGGGAGGGCTAAAGCACATATTCCACACTAATATACCAAAAAAAAAAAAAATTACAAACAAATGTCAAATGTGGGGGGGGGGGGGGGGGGGGGGGGGGGGGGGGGGGGCTGTAGCATACCTCAGCCCCCCCTTGGATCCGCCCATGATACTAATTGATGAGGACGACTGGATAAATTTTGACGAGCAAATGTGGAGAGAAGCTTTCACAAGAAAAGAAGGCTGTGGATGTACTAGCCTCGTTAAGGGTTTTCTAGCAGCAGAATTTCGACAAACTCTAGTTCGATATCATACAAGAAATGCGAGATGGTTGTTGGGATTTGTGGATCCAATACACGATAATGGGGTTGGAGAAGTCAGATAAGAAGAAGAGTCGAAGAAGCAGCAAGCTGCTGTAGGCGAGTTGCGGTCGACCATAGGTGGACAGTCACCACATTCGTACAGGCAAAAGAACGATCGACCGTGCGGTCGACTGTCACTCTCTCTGGATGGACCCTGTATCTTGAAGAGACGACCGGTCGACCGTGCATTCGAACGACCTGCTCTCTGTTGGACCTTGTGCAGTCGAAGGAAAGAACCGGTCGACCGATCTGGTGTTGTGGTCGACCGTCCCGATGCTGTTTTGATGAGCGGCTGAGATTGAGGTTGTCGAATCCTATATATATTGTATTATATACGATTTTAGGGTTAAGTGAAAAGAAAATAGAGATCTACCAGCCGTCATTAAGAGAGAGGGAGATAGAGAGACCCTACACCTTGGGGGTGAGATCTTGAGAAATTTGTAAACCTATTCTTCATATTTCTAGTGGAAATCGTATGAGTACCTTTGTGTGGGAAAGTAGCTATTGTTTTGGGTGAACCTCAAAAAAATCTTGTGTGTTCTTGTGTGTTGCTTTTGGTTGTTCTTTGTTCTCTTGTTTTGATTCTATAGTTCTTGCATCTCGTCGTCGTTGTTGAGTTATTCCGTAGTTAGAATTCAATAAAGTGGTATCAGAGCTACATGTTGGTAGTATTGAGTGAGATGGAGGACAAGAGTAGAGTCAAGGAGTTCGATGAAACGGATTTCACAATGTGGAAGATCCAAATGATTGCGTATCTCCGACAGAAGGATCCAGATGATCCGTTGTTTGGTGTGAAGCCAGAAGGGACGGAGGTCGATCCGGTTGTGTTGGCGATCTGGAATAGATTGGATCAGAAAGTGCTTGGGCAGATTCAGTTGTCACTGAGCAGGAAGGCGCAATTTCACATTGAGAAGACAAGAACTGCAATGGAGGCAATGGAGATATTGACAGACATGTTTGAGAAGCCGAATGCAACGAATCAGATCTTACACCTAAAGAAGTTAGTTAACTTGAAGTTTTCAGAAAGGGGTTCGGTTGCTGAGCACATCAACCATTTCTGTATGGTTTACAATCTGATGGAATCGTCGGGTTTAAAGTTTGAGGAAAGGGCACAATCATTATTGTTGCTATCTAGTCTTCTCGATAGTTACAGCACAGTAGAGCAGACTATTATAAGCACCATGACTGATAAGACAACCCTAAAAGATGTTATAAGTAGCTTTATGAATGAGGATGCAAGGAGAAAAAGACATGGAGAGACTTTGGTATCATATCCTAACAATACCGCGCTGTCAGTTGATAACTGTGGTAGAAGTAACAATAAAGGGAAGTCACAGAGCAGGAATCACATGTCCAAGTCAAGAAAAGGACATCGCAAAGGTGAGTGTTGGTACTGCAAGAAGGCAGGATACAGGAGAGACTAATGCGAAGAGTATAAGAAAGCATAAGCAGGGTTACAGGTAGCCAATGTGGTAAGTATTGAACCCCGTCTAGATGAATTGTGTTTATCTGTTGGATTTAATATTTTGCAAGATGATTGGTGTATAGACTCCGGTGCTTCTTATCATTGTACTCCCATGAGGGATGTTTTTGAGGATTATAGAACATGTGATTTTGGTACAGTTTCAGTTGGTAATGGGCAGATATTTCCATAGAGCTGCAATCGAGCCGGGCCGAGCCGAATACCTTCAGGCTCGAGCTTGGCTCGTTTACGAAATGAGCTCAGTTTTGAGCTCGAGCTCGATTCGAGCTGAGCTTTGACCGTATTCGAGCCGAATAGCTCACGAACTTAGCCTGAGCTCGGCTTGTTTACGAAACGAGCTAAATTTTGAGCTCGAGCTCAGTTCGAGCCGAGCTTTCGCCGAGTTCTGACCGAGCTCGAGCCGAATAGCTCGCAAATAGCTCGATTCGTTTGCAGCCTTATATGTCCATTTGTAGGTAGAGGCACTGTGAGAGTGAAGGCTCGCAATGGTGGGCAATTAGTCTTGTATGACACAAGACATATTCCGAGTTTGAAGAAAAACTTGATCTCAATTAGTAAACTATATAAAGAAAGGTTTACAACAACTTTTGGGCATGGAGAATGGAAGGTGACTACGGGTGCCAGGTTGGTGGCAAAAGGATAGCGAGGAGACATACTGTACTTACTCAGAGGAGGTGATTCAAGTGATATCATTTCTAAAACATCAGCAGGTAGTTCCCCTTCAATTCAATGACATGTTAGGTTGGGGCACCTTGGTGAAAGGGGTGTCAAGCAGCTTTGTTCTAGGGATCTTTTGTCGGGGCTGAAGAAGGTTGAGATGGATTTTTGTGAAAATTGTGTAATGGGCAAACAGAAGACAGTTAGCTTTCAGTTGGGTGGGCGTGAGAAGAAGTTTGGAAAGCTAGAGTTGGTACATACAGATGTGTGGGGTCCAGCTCAGGAATTCTCTTATGGTGACAAGAGATACTTTGTCACATTCATCGATGATGCTACAAGAAAGGTTTGGGTTTATGCAATTCGCGAGAAATCAGAAATTTTTGAGGCATTTAGAACTTGGAAGGCCAGAGTTGAGAATGAGATGGGTTGCAAGGTGAAAGCAATAAAGTCAGACAATGGAGGTGAGTACACAAGCAAAGAGTTTGTTAACTATCTAGTAAATGAAGGTATCAGAGGAATCAAGACAGTTCCTAAGACTCCATAAGAGAATGGTGTAGCAGAAAGGATGAACCGCACGATACCCGAAAGGGCGAGATGCACAAGACTTCATTTCACGCCTTGCTTCCCAAAAATACGGAATACGAGTACATGACATCAGCCCAGCAAATGACTAACGTCACCCATAAGCTATTTATCCGATCAACTCAACAATATAATCAATACAGAACAATTGTGCAAGCAATAATAATGATCTCATGAACAAAATACTTGAAAAGAAGCAATATATAATATCCAAGTACAAAAATCCAACGTCTAGAAACAATAATAAAAGCCGGGACATAAGTCCAATACAATAATAAATCCCAAACACAATAGTAATAAGTTTCAATATCATGAAATAACAATAGTCTAATAATTAAGTCTTCATGACAAAACAATAATTTATTAAGCGGCGATGTTATCAATTCTTTCACCAATGTTATTCTCCCAATCCATCGGGCAATTCTTCATCAGCACCTGTAAACACTTCATCTAAAAAGAGGAGAAAAATTATCCTTAGAGCAAGTCATGGATAGCAAGTAGAGAAAGCAGGGAACAATAAAATAACGGTATAACCATGAATCAATGGATCAATAGGAATCAATAATATGTCACGATAGTAATAGTCAATAACATGGTAATCAATGCAATGGTGTAACAATGGTTCAATATTCGGTAACGGTAAACAACGGTTAATATCAATAACACTTGAACAATATTGGATACAAATAGGAACAATGATGAGCAATATGCAATGTCGATGTGATACAAATCCTTAAGTCTATTATCATTTTAATCCTAACTAATGCATGTACTACTGCATCCCATACTACAGGTTCGATGCATACAATCAATTTCGTTTAGACTGAGTGGTGAATTCTATAGATCATGTGTCGGTATGGTAATCACTGATACGATACAATATTGTTACACAATTCCTTATAATGATGCACTGATTCACGAGTTCACGAGTTCATGGTTTTACGAGTTCACGAGCTCACGGGTTCACAAGTTCACGAGCTCATGAGTTCACGAAACGAAAGATAGGGGTACCGTAGTCAGCACTCCACAATCAATCGATAAATACTGGCTGACACAGTCACTATATTATTCACTACTCAAGTCATTTCCTTAAATCCCAGCTTGTTAACTATTTTATTAATGCAACAATATAATATGCAATTCGAGATATGAGATGGACAGTAGTATCAATAGGGGAACAATAGGATGATAACATGAAACAGGATAATTAGAATGATAACAATAAAACACTAGGATTATGCAATGCAACACACATACATTAATTCATGCAATAGTATGATATAAGAACAATTAATTCATTAAAAAGTGGAATCTAAAATTCTGGACAGCAAGCGCAATCTGCACAAAAATACAGTTTTCCGCTGACTCAGAAATTGAAAGTTGAATTTGTCAAAAAATATGGAAATTAGACTTCCATACGATTCCAACGCATATTTAAAGTTCAAATTCCGACAACAGTAGCTAGGTCAAACACATGTTTCTTTACAGACTTTAGGTTCAGGCAGAATTTCAACATCTTGTTGTTTTAATTTTAGAATTAGCAAAAAACTCAGTATTAAATTCAGTAAAAATATTTTCTGAACTCCTAAACACGTTAAGAAACAATCTGGAAATTTTCAAAGCAAAATTTTATCATTTGATCAGCTTTTTCACTGTTTAAACATGAAAGGTACGAGAATCTGAAAATTTGAAAGTAAAAACATAGCTGTAGTAAAATGGACATAACTTTTGCTACACAACTCGGAATTTAAAAATTCAATATGTTCTGGAAACTAGAAAGATAAGGATATAATTCATATTCAGAAAGTATTTCATTTTAAGGTCGTTTACTGGTTCGAAAACAGCGGTCAATATTCAGGTCAGCAAGCATATACAGTTTTGGGGGGTATTTTTCTTGAAAATAAATTAAATAAATATGATGGGTATCCATTCTTTAGTCAATAAATTGTATAATCAGCATGATGGGTGACCAAACATGATAAATAAAATTGGAAACACGCTCATACGTCAATTTATCATCAATCAATCAAACAACATACAACCTAGCAATTGTCTCTACAATAATTTATTTGTGTGTCAATTATATAACAACCTTATTGTCAATTCTATATGTACTCATGAAAGATCCAAACTTTAGAGTTAAGGTGGCATGATGTCAAGAATGTTGGGGTTAGTGTAAACCTTCAATAGACTCAACGAAGAGATGAACAATAGAAAATACCATAACAAAAAGATCTACTTGCAAGAATTTCAATAACACTTGAATTTGATACAATTAGCAATTCAAGAGGACAGTGACTTGCCTGTTAAACGATGAAAATGAATACCAAGAATAACGGGATAAGGATCCCAAAGCAACGAACTCATGAACTAACAAATCCGTAAAGTAGCACGTGCAATATACGTGCAAAAGAGCCCAATTCAACACAGCTACAAAGAGACAAGCAGCAATAGGGCAAGAGACAAGCAGCAACAGGGGGACTTCGAGCTTGGCCGATGCTGTTAGCGTCGCAGGCGGGGGCATCGACCGCATCGCGGTGGCAGCGCGACGGAACCAGGGGAAAGAGGCGTTGGGGTTTGGAGTTGGGCGCCATTAATGTCGAGAACAGGGAAAAGGATGAACGAGGTGGAGTTTTTGGGTGGCGGTGCTGGCGGCTAAAGGCAGGGTGAGGCTCGGGGGTGCGCGACAGAAGGTGGGTGGTCGCCGGAGGTGGGGGATGGCCGGAGAAGATGACGGGGAGAGATGCAGAATGGGTTCAGTGGAATTGGGCAGGAATTCGTGGAGAGAGAAACGACAAGGAGAGAGGAGAGAGAGGAAAGAGAATAGGCAGCTAGGGTTTCGAAAATGTGCAATTTTTAGGGTTTGCAGTAGAGTTGTATTTGCTGGAACTGAGATGATTCCCAGGACTACGGATTGGTGTGTGTATCGATTGTTAAAAAATTAACAGATTAAATACGTGATCTAACCCTATATAGCGGAATCTAGGGTTCACGAATTATACCTGCGATGAGAAGAAGACGACAGCGACCCCAAGATCTTCTGCACGTATTCCTTCCTCAGGTTGGACGTCGTGTGGGCGACGATCTCCCAACCTTTCTTCTCCTTGGCTGACCTCTCTTTCTCTCCTTACGTGAATCACGAGTTTTGAGAAAAAATCTTATATTTCGGATTGTCCATGACGGCCAGAGAATAGAGGATATATATAAGGCTACGGCAGGGACCATGAGGAGAAATTAGGGTTAGGTCTCCTAACGAATCTGGGTATCCCGTGTTCAGCCCGAACACACAACCCAGGCCCATTAACAATAGCTTGGTCCACTAAGAAGCTATTGTTGCACTACCTTCCTAATCCCAAATTATATTTATGGGCTCCTTTTATTATATGCTCGTTCAACTCCCCATGTTAAGATATTGAATGTCCGTCGATCAAATTAAGTTACTGACAACTATATTGATCAACATCTTTTATCCTTAAGTAGTACCACTCAACTTTATTTGTCATGTCGGATGTAATCCACCTGCAGGGTTTACATGACAATCCTTATGAGCTCCTTAAGGGGACATCATCAACCCGACGTATCGGGACATGGATTCCTTTTACAATCAACAGCCCATCATACATACAATGCTATTATCCAATTCATAGAGGTTGTTAATCCATAATGAATCTCACTCTTTTTTGAGTCAAAGTAATGCACACTGCATATACATGTCTGTTATTATATCTAGATTAAGAGCATAAGCATCCATAATAACAGAGGTGTTTGTTCTCTGTTGTAGTCAGTACAAAGAGAACAACCTCAAGTGGTCCTGTTCAATACACACAAAGTGTACTAGTGTAAACCTATAGTCAAGATAGACTAATACCAGATTATACTACAACCTTTCCAATGGATTGTCCAAGTCCGTCTAGGTTGTGAACTATTTATATATTCCATAGGGAACTGATAATATGATCTTCTGTGTGTCACCTCACACCATATTATCAACCTTATAGAATATCAGACACTTGCATTAATATTATAATAAACACAATATGCAAACATATGCCCATATGATTCTCATTCAAAAAAATAAGGAAATAAAGTTAATACAAAAGTGATGCTTTCAGTATATAACCCTAACAGTATTTATAGGGTACAATTAGGACACTGGGTTGGTGAATTAAGGTCCAATAACAGCGGATTAGGGTTAAGAACAAATGAAATTGGATTTTAGAGTTCAATAAGAAATAGATCCAAATCAATAGGATTCAAATAAAAGCACCCACAATAAATAAGAGAACAATAAGATCAACAATAAAAGCTCAATCAAAAGAACAAAGAACTTCATGAACAAAAATTGAAATCCAAATAAATAGATAAATAATACAAATAAAAATAATATAAGTTGGCTTGAAATTAAATTAGAATTCACCACGAAAATCAGATCAAGTACGAAAACAAGATAATTCGTTAAATGTACTTTAATTAAATAATCAAGGAATAACGATTAATAGTTATAATTATAAAAATAATAAAATCATGCAATAAATTAATTATTCAGGTTTAACAATTTACTAAAATGACCATATATATATATATATATATATATATATATAATTTGGACTCAAGTACAAAAGTTGATCAATAAGATCTAGCAAAAAAGATCAAAACATATCGTTATTTGAAATGAATAAATTTCCGATTAGAAAAACAATTTAATATAAAATCCAAAACGATTTTAATAAATAATGAATTTATAATATCGAAATACAGAAAATATTTAGAAAATACGTATTTACGGGAATGGGGGTTACACTTCATGCGGGTCTTCCAGTCCATCTTTAGGCCGCTACAGTTGATATAGTGGTGTACTTGATTAACCGTTGCCCGTCTAGTTCCCTTAATGGGGTCATTCCAGAAGAACTATGGTCAGGTAAAACTATTAATTATTCGCATTTGAATGTTTATGGTTGTATGGCATATGCACTAATTGACAGGGAAGAAAGAAAGAAGTTGGACTCTAAGTCCAGGAGGTGTGCGTTCATTGGCTACAATGGCGATGAGTATGGTTACAGACTTTAGAATTTTGTGGATAACAAAGTCATTCGCAGCAGGAATGTAGTGTTCAATGAAGAGGTTCTATACAAAGACAGGCATACAGATCAAGACAGTACAACCAGTTCAGAATCAGATTGGGGTTCAGACTCAGACACAGATTCAGATTCTGATGGCGACCCTAGTGGTGGGGGGCCTACAGTGCAGCAGCAACTACAGGTACCACAGGCAGCACAGGAGGCTCATGGTGAGCCTATTAGGAATGAAAAGGTTATCCAAGACAAACAGGTACAACCAGAACAGTTCGGGGAACCTGAACCGGTCGGTGAACCGGTACCCACATTGAGGAGATCGACACGAGAGAGGAGGCCAACGAAGATATTTGATCCATCTTTGATCCATCAGCTACTGTTATTCACGAGCATTTTTTGTACACGGATTCAGGAGAGCCAGAGACTCATGAGGAGGCTTTGAGAGATAAGGCTCGAATTCTGTGGAAGTTAGCCATGAAGGACGAGATAAACTCCTTGGAACAGAACCAAACATGGGAGTTGACCAAGTTACCTGCAGGGAAACTCGCTCTTATGAACAAATGGATTTTCAGAGTTAAAGATGAGGCAGATGGCAGTAAGAGGTACAAGGCAAGGCTTGTTGTGAAAGGATTCTCTCAAAGAGAAGGTGTTGATTATAATGAGATCTTTGCACCGGTTGTGAAAATGACTTCAATTAGGGTTCTGCTCAGTATTGTGGCAGTTGAAGACTTGCACTTAGAGCAGTTGGATGTGAAGACAATATTTCTCCATGGTAATGTCGAATAAGAGCTGTACATGGGACAACCCACAGATTTTGAAGCTAAAGGAAAAGAAGAAATTGTGTGTCGATTGAAGAAGAGTCTTTATGGGCTCAAACAAGCACCGCGGTGATGGTACTTGAAGTTTGATTGCTTCATGAGAGGGAAAGATTTCGATAGGTGCGAAACGGATCATTATGTGTATGTTCGTAGATATGAGGACAGTGATATAGTTACCTTTACGTTATATGTGGACGACATGCTGTTAGCAGGTTCATGTATGGAGAAGATCAAGAAGTGAAAAAGGTGCTAGATTCGGAGTTTTCAATGAAGGACTTGGGTGAAGTAAAGCAAATCCTCGGCATGAAGATTAGTAGAGACAGGAGAAGTAAGAAGCTTTGGTTATCTCAAGCGGACTACGTGAAGAAAGTATTGAAGAGATTCAACATGGATGGCACGAGGCCAGTCACTTGTCCCTTGGCTGCTCACTTCAAGTTATCGATGGACTTGTGTCCTAAAATGGAGGCGGAGATGGAGGAAATTGATGCTATTCCTTATGACTCAGCCGTTGGGAGTTTGATGTATGCAATGGGGTCTACAAGACCAGACATCGCACAAGCAGTGGGAGTTGTCAGCCATTACATGAAGAATCCAGGTAAACATCATTGGGATGCAGTAAGTTGGATTCTTAGATATCTAACAGGTACTTTAGATCATTCTCTTTGTTTTGGGGTAGAGTCTTTGCATATACATGGTTATGTGGATGCAGGTTTTTTGGGCGATCGTGATGGTTGCAGAAGTATTACAGGATATGTATTTACAGTTTGAGGAACTGCTGTCAGTTGGGCTTCGCAGTTACAAAAGGTTGTAGCATAGTCAACCACGGAGTCTGAGTATATGACACTTACAGAAGCGACGAAAGACATGTTGTTGATTTCGGAGCTTATGAAACAGTTGGGCAGGAAGCAACCCATAGGTGAACTATGGTGTGACAGTCAAAGTACAGTTTTCTTGGCAAAAAACTTGTCATATCACTCTAGGACTCGGCACATTCAAATGAGGTATCATTTTATCAGAATGGCAGGTGAGAATAAATGGTTGAAGCTAACTAAGATTCTTGGTACTAAGAATCCGACGGACATGCTCACTAGAGTGGTGGATAGCAGGAAACATCAGTTTTGCTATATCGCTATCGGATTGTCTTTAGGTTAATTGTTGAGGAGACTCGCAGAGGCACAAGCCTAGACTAGGCCAATGGAAGAATGAAGAACAGGTTAGAGACTTCGTGTATGTCTCCAAGTGGGAGATTGTTGGGGTTTGTGAATCCAATACACGATAATGGGGTTTGAGAAGTCGGATGAGAAGAAGAGTCGAAGAAGCAGCAAGCTGCTACAGGTGAGTTGCGGTCGACCGTAGGTGGACAGTCGACCGCATTCGTACAGGCAAAAGAACGGTCAACCGTGCAGTTGACCATCACTCTCTCTGGATGGACCCTGTATCTTGAAAAGACGACCGGTTGACCGTGGAGTCGACCGACCCGCCGTCTGTTGGACCTTGTGCAGTCGAAGGAAAGAATCGGTCGACCGACTTGGTGTTGCGGTCGACCGTCCCGATGCTGTTTTGATGAACGGATGATATTGAAGTTGTGAAATCCTATATATATTGTATTGTGTACGATTTTAGGGTTAAGTGAAAAGAAAATAGAGATCTACCAGCCGTCATTAAGAAAGAGGGAGATAGTGATAAACCCTACACTTTGGGGTCAGATCTTGAGACATTTGTAAACTTATTCTTCATATTTCTAGTGAAAATCGCAGGAGTGTATTTGCGTGGGAAAGTAGCCATTGTTTTGGGTAAATCTCGAAAAAGTCTTGTGTGTTCTTGTGTGTTGCTTTTGGTTGTTCTTTGTTATCTTGTTTTGATTCTATAGTTCTTGCATCTCGTTGTCGTTGTTGAGTTATTCGCAGTTAGAATTCAACACTGGTTGTCCACACTCCCTTTGGAGCTAGGGCGAGATTCCAGGAGTAGAAAGATGGTGGGTCGATGCTAGCTTCTGGAAGTGGCCGATGAGTAATGTGGGTCACTGGTGTGTAAGGCTGAATCCCATCATTGGCTTTGGGATACAATGAAGAGCTTAATCAGCAATAAGCCTCATTCTTCTATAGTAGACAACATATAAAATAAGGTTAATGTACTTTCCTCCCGTAACTGATGTGTCAGCCTCCACCTACTCGTGTATTTCTAAGGATCCTTGCAACATAGTAGAACATATTGTGGGGTAGAATTTTGTGCAAGATGGTTGTGACCATGGATTACTCATGAAATAAAGGTTTGCCCAAAAAGATCCAATGATGAACAATCAAACGGGGGGGGGGGGGGGGGGGATACGTTACTGAGTTTACCAACAATAGATCCAATGATGATCAATCAAATAAGTAGATAAAACCAAGCACACAATGATTTGTCCCAGTTTGTCTATGCCTAATTCGAAGAGAAATAAGAAAAATATTATTCAACTAGAGAATATACAAAGTATTACACTTGCACCAAGAATATATCTATCTTTCAAGCATCACTAGAAGATAATCTGTTATTTACAATGGAGAAGTCTCTCAATTGCTCTTTACAATGAAGTACTCTCTCTTGCATATCAAAGGAGGTCAATATAATAATATATAGAGATCTAGAGAAATCCTAGATTGTAGTCTTGACACATTGGTTGTCTGATATATCCTGAAGAGAGGAGACACAAGACATGAGTTGTACGATCTAACTTGGAGTAGTAGATAGGCTTCAGTCAGATCACCCAGACTTAACCCGTTGTTGCCTTCTGCCGTCGACGACACCCTTAGGGCAGTCGACTGCAATGATCCAACTCAAGTCAGAGATCTCTGACAATCGGCTATCAAAATCTTCTGACTTGATGTTGCTGCTGCTTCTTCTCACAACGATGCTTCGACATCCTATCGCTTTATCATCTTTTTCTCATCGAACGCATAGTATGCAAGACAAATCACAACAATCTCCACCTTGAATTGCATACTCATGCTATCAACACTGTGTGATAAAACTCATCTAGACTTTTCCATTCTCCACCTCTAAACAAACTTGGTTCAATGACTTCTTCAGTTAGTTGAATTTATCTACCACTTTTTTCTTCAATTGGTATGTCCCCTCAAGGGGCACACCCTAGTAGGCGTCAACATGGAGGTGCCGCTTTCTGCACGAACTCCACCTACCGTGAGGCACTCCACCTCTCGACAGTATTCGAATATCGTGGTCCCGCTTTGATGATTTTAGTGACAATATACTAGATGTTGCTTCATGGACATAGGGCATAGAAACACCTGGCCAAGATATCTCGATCTCACAAAACTTGTAGAGGTTGTGCTAGACACTCCTCTTTTCCTTCATCACATTACGATGACATTCCCAAACTGATAAAACTGTACCTTGAGCTGTGTACATCATTATGCTTTAAGAGTTCCTAAGGATATAAGGTTCAATTTCAATAAAGAAATATGCATGACGTTCTCTAGTGTGTAGCCATTCTGTCTGGCACTTCCAACTCTAATTTTTTCCTCACCCACTACTTCACACCATTCTCACACAACGATCTCTTGTGAACTTGTAAGCAGAAAGCATCTCCCTCTTGGAGCATATATGAGAAGAATTTTCTGAATCAAGAAACCAATCTGAATATATATCTATAGAATTTGAAACAAGAGTACAATCAAAACTATCACCTGATTCGACGACACTAGAAACACTAGCAATATTGGCGCTCTAGAGATTCAACAACTTTCGACAAACCCTCTTGTAATGCCCAATCCTTTCGCAATGGTGGCAACAAATGCTTCTCTTACGTGCACTTCTTGTTCCATTATAAATATCATCCACTCCAATGCAACTCGTAGAAGTAGACGTCAATCCTTGAGTCCCCCTCTTAATTCATCCTCCTACAAGCCCACGATCACATCTACTACTGAAAATTTCTCCTTGGTAGACTTTCCATCTAGCATAGTGGTTATCAGATGCTTGTATGGATCTGGTAGTAAATTCATCAAGATAGAAGATTTAAGACCATCTGCGTTCAATGCCCTCAATTCAGATGACTTTGAATTGGATTCCCCTATATGATCTTGGAGAACGGTAATTTCCTTCGTTGATTAATTGAACAGTTTTCTCATCTAGTGCATCAGTTCTTGTAATGACGGTTTTGCGTCGTCAGTTATGAGTCTTACCCACATACTCACCGCGCTTCTATACCTGACTTCGTTCGTTGAAAATATTCGAATTAAACAAGGGCTTCTGAATAAATCTTCAATCGAATCTTCTGCTTTATATCAGACGACCTCCCCTGCTTGATCTTTGTAGAACACTGACCTTTCTCTTCTTTGATGAAACTCAAGCAACTCATGAACTGCAGAAGATTTATGACTAGATGCTCTAATACCAATTGTTAGCACTTCATTGCTGATTTTAGCAACAATAGATCCAATGATGAAATCAAACAAATAGGATCAACCAAGCATACAAAGCACACAATGTTTTTGTAACCCCTGTTTTTCGTTTTTCGTTTTTCATATTTTGGGTGTATTTTTCTTCTTTCTCGAGTATTTATACTCTTCTTGTATTTTGGACCGTATATTGGAGTTGTTTTCAATATATATTCATTCTGTTCATTTATGATCTTCTTGTGATTGATTTTTCTGTCCCTTGATTTGTTCTTGATCGCTATTATTATTTCGCTTTTCATTTGGTTCTTGTTCTCTTATTTTGTACTTGAGTGCTCGTGGTGATTTGGTTGCTAATCCTATTGCTATTCATATTGCTTTTGACCCCTAATTAACTATCAAAGACAAATTAGCCTACAGTCCTATTTTAAATCCCTTGCAAATTCTATTAAACCCAATCTCCACTACTACTCCTAAACTACCCATTAACCCAAATACCCACAACCTTAAACTAAACCCTATATCACTCTCTCTCTCCCTAACCCTAACTCTACTCACCCTAGAACCCGAAACCCCTTTCCTTTCTCTGTTGTGCCGTCACCCAACCCCGACCAGCACCAAGCCGCCATCCTGGCACCCTAGTCCCCTCTTCGACTGCCCTTACTCCCATCGCCATCCCGACCAACACCCTAGCCGACCACCATCTCCCGAGCACTTCACCATCTCCATCTCCATCTCTATATCCATCTCTCTCCGACCCCCCCTCCCCCCCCGTCCCCGCCCCGTTTCCAGCATCATCAGCATCAGGAGCAGCAGCGCCAGCATCGGCCAGCGCGCCACTCCTGACCGCTAACCGCTCCCGGTCTCTCTCCCCCTCTCTTGGTTGTTTGGTTTTGCACGTGCTCGGTGTTCCAGATGTGTTTCTTGGTTCGTGGTTTCGTCGTGGGTTTGTTTGTTGCCGGGATCTGTTCCCGTTATTCTTGGGTTTTCGTCGTTTTCGTCTTCGGTTAAGACAAGTAACTTGTACTCAATTCATTTGTATGATACAAGTCATAAATTCCGCTTGTAGTGTAGTTGGGTTCTAGAGACAACTCGTGTGTGATGTATCTTGATGAGTATTGTTTCTATAGTGATATTGACCATAGTTGCCTCACGACACAAATTTGACATGAAACAACTTAGGTTTTGACCGTTCTTGATGTGATTATATTTGTGGGATAATTATGAGAAATCATGTGTTTGTCTGGATTAATGTGATATACTTGTTGTGGACATGCTATATACCATATTCATGATGTTTGGACACTTAGTAGACTCTATAACATGTTTGGTTGTATTTGTAACGAGTTTCATATGTTGTATGTTGATTTGTTGTTAAGAGAAATATCTGTATTTTATCAGTGATTAGTTTTGATTGCTATTTTAGACCATATTAAGGTCAGTATCTTACTTTAGTATTAAACATGATTTTTAAAGAAATCCGTCTTCTTTCCAAAATCTCTGACCTTGATCGATTTCGTTTTCATATGTGTGACATATGATTGTTTTACTACAGAGGTGTATTTCATTTTCAGATTTCGTTTCTTGATGATTTCGATGACTAAACTATTTTGATACTAGTGCTAAGCATATTATTTTGATCTGAAATTTTGCAAAGTATTTCTATACCTATTTAGGGATTACCCAGAATTTTGGTGGATTTTATTGATAAGAATTATATATCGTTTCATGCTTGTTTATAAAAACTATACTTGCTAGATTTTGCTCGTTGTTCTGTAAAGATTTGTATTTTCACCCTAATTCCTTTTACTGTATGAAAAATATTTGTGAAATATGAAAGTTATCTTATTTTGTCTATTTCCATCTCCCTTTGGCGGATTTGAATTTCGTTTCATGGTTTGTGAGATATTACAGTTTTCGTACAGCAGTGTTGGGAATTCCAGATTTGCCAAACTATCGTTTTTTGATATTTTCTGAATTTTTTTGGCTAAACTAATCTTACTGAAAAATTATGAAACTTTATATTCTGATACTAGACATATAGGAGAATACCCCAGATTTTTCTTGGATTTATTTGAGGTGTTTTCATGCTGTTTTATTGACTGTGAATTTGATTTACTGATTTCTGGCTGAACGTATTTTTTGGTTTCAAATCAGTTTTGAGTTATGTTTTTCTAAAACACTATATGACTTATATGTATCCTCTGGATTCTAATGGAAGTCTATTTTCCAGATTCTCCGACGGATTCAGGTTTTGATATTTGTGGAAACGAAAATCGCTGTTTTAGTACTGTACTGTCGTGCTGTCCTGAATTAGGAAGTACCCTATTTTGTTCTGTTATGTGGCTATCTCACCATCTATACATGCTTATCTGTTATTCTGAACTTGTGGGTCAATATATCATGCTAGATTTACTCTGTTTCGTGTACATACACATCTGTCTGATAATAATTATAAAATTACCAAGCCGGAATTTATGGGAAAGATCTAGTAGTGGGAAAACATAGAAATGTGTACTTAGAAGGGGGCTCGTATTTTCCATATGATTATCTGTTATCTGTTATTCTGTAACCTGTCTACATTACTTTTATAGGAAGGTATAGGGAAGAAGAGAACCACTAGGTTCTATCTGTCTGTCTGGATTCTGCATCTGTTATCTGATATCTGTCTGTCTGAACCCTGAGTACACGGCCCTATATGATTCCTTACGAAATCTACAAATATAACTGTTTTGAATGTAGCAACCATGTGACAAAAGGATGGCACATGAAGTGCTACCTAGTTAGTAATTATTACAAGACTTATAAGAATCTGTATCTGACATCTGTATCTGAATCTAAATCTGAATCTATTATCTATATCTGCTATCTGCTATCTGATTATCTGTTATCTGTCTGACACTATCACTTGACATCATTATTTGACACTATATGTATATTTGTTTGCATGCTATTTGACTTTGACACTTGACACATGTTAGTATACCATGCTAGTTGATTCTACTATACCATGCTATATTTGTTTCTGCTATTATTTAGATTCGTTAGTTTTTCATATACTTGTATCCTGCATTACAAGCGGTCCATAACTTGTATTGACCGGTACTTTTTTTTCCTTCTCTTGCAATTTATTGATTGCAGATCAGGATGTTCGTTTGCCCGATGGTATTGGAGAAATCAAATATTAGTGCTGGACTTCTTTTGCTATTATTATTATCTGTTGCTTTTGAACAATGTATTTGAGTTTATGAATTTTATTTGTATTTGGGCAATGTGACCCAGGATATTAACTTGTTCGGCTCTGTTTATTTGAGACTATTATATTATTGGTTTTCAATTAAATTCTGTTGGCACTTTGTTTTGTTTTGAGATATATATGTCTGTATGAGGATGATTCTTTTGGCTTCCGACTCTGATTATTCTGAGATTTGTTGTAAGATTCTGAACAGCTTATGGATGATGCAAATCATTCGCTAGGTTGAGTCGCGTATCCGTATTTCTTATTCTTTTGGAAAGCTTGGCGTGACAGATTTGTTCGGGTTTGGCTACGCCTAATTCGGGTGAGAAATATGAAAAATATTATTGAACTAGAGAAGATACAAAGTATTACACTCGCATCAAGAATATATCTATCTCTTAAGACTCACTAGAAGATAATCTGTTGTTTATAATGGAGAACTCTTTCAATTGTTCTTTACAATGAAGTACTCGTATACAAGTATATGAACTTGATTACTTGGATGTTTATTCACCTGTTTGTCATCAAGCTACTATTAGAATTGTGTTAGCCCTTGCATATGTTGAAAAATATATAGTACATCAAATAGATGTTAAAACAACTTTTTTATTAGCGATCTCACTGAAGATATCTACATGCAACAAACCAGAAGGATTTGTTCTAGTAGGCCGAGAAAATAAAGTGTGTAAATGGATTAAATCCCAATATGGTTTTAAACATAAACCATAACTCTGGAATAAAAAGTTTGATAAGACTGTTAGAAAGCTAGGATTTGAACCAAGTCCTTCATTGAAAAATCTACCCGTCGGGTCCGGTAGCGGGGAATAAATATTTGCACTTAAGTATTTTTGCACCCAATACTCTACGGTTCCAACAATTTTTGTACTTAAGTACATAAATAAATATTATATTTACACATCTATCTTCAACAATTACTTTTATATGCATATCCCTATAACCTTATTATTCAAATTCCATTTTTTTGGGGGGTATTTTATAACGGGTCCGACTCTGGGTCTAGGTCCAGGTCGTATCTATTTTGAGCGGACCCTGACCCGGAGTGCATTAGGTCTTATTTTAGGACCCAGGCCCGGACCTGTATAGATCGGGTCGGTTCTGGTTCAATGTCAGGTCCGGGGCGAGTCCAGATATCGGGTAAATGTGACAATGCTAATGTTGAGTCCTTTCACTAGTAATCCAAGTAGTAAGCATTGGGAGGTCATTATTAGGCTAATGATATATCTAATTGATACTCAACACTATACGTTGCACTATGGAGATCATTCGCTCATCATAGAAGAATAGTCAGATGCCTCTTAGGGGTCTGATGGGGGATAGTAAGTGCATCACTGGTTATATGTTTACATTGGGTGGTGAGACTGTTGTTGGGAGATCAAAGAGACAAAGCCCTCTTGTTGAGTCGTCCATAATGTCCGTACTAGTTGCTATTTCTTCTGCAGAGAATGAAGTAAAGTGGGTTATGGACCTATTACTTGATTTTCAATAAATAACTTTATAGTCAGCTATGTAACTATTAACAATGATAATTTGTTTGTCATGATAATAGCGACAAATTCACTCTATAATGTTAAAGGGGAATATAAGGTTTAGACACATCTTGTAAAATTATCTTCATGTTAAGAGGTATATTGAGTTACATAATGCACACTCTAAGGACAATGTGGTTAATGTCGTTACAAAAGGGTTATATAAATAACTTACACTTAAAACAAATGGGAAAATGGGGTTGAAGATCCATCAAGCTTGTGTGTTAAATACTTAATAAGATTAATGTAGTTACTTTAACAAGCGGGGATATGAGAGTGATGCCTCATCAAACTTGTGTTTTGAGGTTAATGCATAGTATTTGTGAATTTTAGCGTTAGAATATTTAGCCGATAAGGTGAGAGAGAATCAAATTGTTGAGCATCATATATAGTTTTTGAAGTGTTTTGATAATCTAGCGAAGTTATGCCAAATATTTTATTATGATATTTCATTCCAAACTTGATGATTTATTATAATTTTATATAAGGTTTGGTTGCTAGCTATTCCAAAATAAAGCATAAAAATTATGGTGAGATATGTTTCGTGATATTTATTTTTGTCTTCATGTCATTCCAAACTTGATGACATGTTCCATGAAAAGATACTTTGCAGTTATTCCAAACTTGATAATTGTGAGATGCGGTCATTCCAAACTTGATGATTGTATTTCTTTGATCAGTCTATTGATGATTTTAAGTATTCCAAATAAGAAACATCGTATAGTTTTAAGGAAGTTAGAAACTATAAGATCCGTATTCTAATTTAGTTGAAATATGGTATGATTGCTCTGTTATATGATATCCTTGCTATTATGACTAAGATGAGTACTAGTTCTTTTTGAGTTGTGTGATACTTTTTATGAAACAACATGATTGAATTATAAATGGAATTCTTAAATTGTGTTTTCATATAATTATACAAAACATAGCATAGATTTGGGAAATTTGAAAGAGATGTTCAACTTCAACCCTAGCTTGGTTGATTTACTCGTTGAGGAATTTCTCAACTTAGAGGAGTGCTGGATGTTCACAAGTTTTATAGCATTTATTTTAGAGATTGAACAAATAGTTTGCTTGTAGGGTGAAATTTCTTCACTTTGAGTTTTGGGTAACTTTCAATTTTGGAACTCATTTTGTTTTGAATAATATATATCTCAATACACTTGTTTTGAAGTTTTTAGATTAGTTGAATTTGCATTTCATGGTTATTTCAGCTTTGTCTATTTTATTTTGATTGTGTTAGATATTATAGTCCCACATTGAGTATTGTGCTAGTTTTGTATTTGGTTTACTCCTATATATTAAAGATATTGTACTCAGTTATTTCTTAATTCAATAATCAGTATTGTTTCATCTCTCTGATTTATCTTAATATGGTATCAGAGCTCCAAAAATCTCCTACAAGAAATTAGGGTTTCTTTTCCAATCCAAAAAAAAAAAAAAATCAGAGAGATCATCGCCATCCACAACAGCATCATCAACAACAACATCATCATCATCATCAACAGCATCATCGTCATCGTTGAAAACTTCCACCACCATTGCCCTCATCATCGTCATCCCCAAATCACCGAATTCAACACCCAAATACCCAACAACAACAACATCAACTCCACCCACTCTCCATCACCGAAACTCCAACAAAGGAAAATCTCAGCTCAACCTCCGCTCAACACCGATAGCAACCACCGCTCAACCCTGCCGTCAAATCAAAGGAACCCACCTACCCGTCCCCCCCCCCCCCCAATCCCGCTGCCACACCCAGACCCCTCTCTGAAAACCTTAACCCTACTCCTTTATCTCTCTACCCAACAAATACTGAACCCAATACACAAACCCAAATCAAATCCAAAACCTAATCTCAAACCCGACCCATATCCAAAAATCCCTCTTACCACCCCCCCCAACCCGTTTTCTGTTCCCTACAAAAAAAATAAAATAATAAAAAATAATAAAAAATAAAAATTGAAAACCAAAAAAAATACTGGTTCTACTACTTGATGGAATATCAGTCTCTCCCACATATTTCCGCCTCCACCAACTTTTCCGCTGCAATCGCCTCTCGTTCCCTCTCACTCCCATCTCGTTTCTCCTCCAGATTCAAACAGTAGTAGCGCCACATTCATTCTGCCTCCGGCCTCCTACTTTCTCCTAGCATCACTCCTCACCCAACCCCACCTCTACTTTCGAGACCGGTAGCACCGTCCTGTCCCATATCCCTATCTAGACACCAACAACATCTCCCTCCCTATTGTGCTCTCAGTCACAACAGCACTAGCCATATTCCTCATCACAATGCTTCTTCCCTTACATCCTCGGCCATGCCCGTCACTCTAGCCTTGTCGTCTTCTGCTGATTGGGCTAATCTTTAGCAACACCTCACTCAGCTGGAACTATAGCTCATGGGCCAGTCTATCAATGCTGGCTCCTCTGCTCCTATGTCAGTTCACTATGGTGCTCTTCTTCGGATTCTCAGATATCTTCGGGGCACTATTACTCGCTCATTATTCATATTTTCTACATCCAAACTAGAGCTGAGTGCATATTCTGATTCAGATTGGGCAGGTGATCCTACTACCAGATGGTCTTACAGGTTTCTGTCTATTTCTTGGTGATTTGCTGATCTCTTGGTGAATTAAGAAACATGCAGTTGTTTCGTGTTCTTCGCCCGAAGCTGAGTACAGAGCAATGATAGCTATTGCTAGAGAGATTGTTCATGTTTGTTGGATGTTATCGAATATGTATGTCACTCTTTCAGGAGCTACTTCTCTTCATTGTGATAACCGGAGTGCACTACACATTGCAAGCAACCAGGTCTTCCATGAGCGAACGAAGCATATAGAGATTGATTTTTATTATATTCGTGAGCGCTTTGAAGCAGTGATCTTTTCACTTCATTCTATTACCTCGTCACAACAGACGACAAGCTTCTTCACAAAATCTCATACTGTTAAGAGATTTCGATATTTAGTGGGCAAACTCATACTGTTTGACCCACCCTCAGTTTGAGAGGGAGTGTTAGATATTATAGTCCCACATTGGGTATTGTGCTAGTTTTGTATTTGGTTTACTCCTATATATAGGAGATATTATACTCTGTTATTTCTCAATTGAATAATCAGTATTGTTTTCATCTCTCTGATTTATCTTAACATACTGGTTTCTTATAAAACAATAGAAACAATAAGCAAAGAAAATAGAGACAAGATAAAAGAAGATTATTCTCATTCATAGGTTTTTCATGTATCTACAAATGATTCACCCAGTGACCTATTTATAGGCTTACAAAGAATACTAAGTGACAATTACATAATTATTACATATGAATAAATATGAATAAATGTAGTGGTGGTGGTGGAGAATGTGGAATGAGTGGGGGGAGTTCAATAGACAATTCACACTTAATAATTTATTTATAACACTCCCCCTTGAATGTCTATTGAATGTAAATAAGAATATGCCTCGTTAAAACCTTACTAGATAAAACCCAAATGGGAAAAACCCTAGTGAAGGAAAAAGAGTACATAATCTTTAACAATGATATGCAATGAAGATACTACCTCGTTAAAAACCTTACCAAGAAAACCCAGTGGGACAAAACTTGGTGAAGGGAAAAAGAGTGCAGCGCATATCATCTTTCCCCCTGACGAGATCATCCGATTAGGACTTTCAAAAGTCGTATCTCGAATCTCGATCAATTCTACCATCCTTTCCAAAAGTTGGGGTGATAGGATCATAGCGAGCAATCTTCTGGATTGTCACTTGATTATATTTGGTTTACAATGATTTCACCTTTTTAATTGAAACATGAGTGAAGAAGAATTTCTGGTGAAATATGTTTCGGCTGATCGCTTTTGAAGAAACCCTCCTTTTATTGAGCTTTAAAGCTGTATTATCTTCAAATAACGTGGTGAGTACTTCTTGATCGATTGAGGATGACACGTTCTCCAAATATATAATGAAGTTAACCGATCAAACAAACACATCTATGCCTTGCATGGAGCCAATATCTCTTGATTGATATCTGGCTTTATAATGATATGATAAATACTCTGCATTTGCATAACCAATCAAAACTGGTATGGACAAATTAGAATAATATAATCCCATATCTATGGTCCCTCGAAGTTATCTTTCATACCAGTCCAATGACTTCGAGTTGGCGAGGAACTTCATCTTACTAGTAAACCAACTGCATAAGGTATATCATAATATTCATTATTGATAAGATATATTAGTGCTTCAAAACTAATATTGCACTAAGAAATGGTACTCCAGGACCAAGCAATTCCAATGCCTTTCAAATGTTTAATTTGAAAAATCTGAAATTAAATTAAAATGATGACAAAACAAGAAATTTGCTTATCCAAGATCTTTTCCTCTTAAGATATTTCTTTAAACATTGCACAGCTTGTACAACTCTTCAGGAGTTTCAACAGACTTTGACCTTGAATATTTAATAAATATATGTGAGCTTATATGACCATTATTATGGTCCCCTTTATCGAAAACTCACTAAGATGGTTATATCACATTTTGTTCCGATTGTTTTAATCCATACAAAGCTTTGTTTCACTTTATTGATTAAACTTCCCGGGAATAGTTATTATGTGCTTCTGGCACTTTAAATCCTTTAGATAGTTTTCATATTTATGTCATGGTAATACAAACCATACAGATAGTTTGTGATCACATCTATGAGGCACGTTTTCAAATATTCATGTACTGCCAGACATATCAAATATCGAAATGTTATTGCATCCACCACAGGAAAATATGTCCTTTCATAATCAACACCAGACATCTGGGTAAAACCTTGTGCGAAAAGCCGTGCTTTATATCTAGTAATCTCATTTCGTTCATTTCTTTTTCGTACAAATACCCATTTATAGCCTACTGGTTTGATCACTTTTGGTGTTCGGACTACAGGTCCGAAAATTCCTCATTTTTCAAACGAGTCTAATTCAGACTTAATTGCCTCTTTCCATTTTGGCCAATCATTTCTATTTCTACACTCTTCCACAGAGGTAGGTTCATGATCCTCGTTTTCATTTATGATATCGCGCGCTATATTATATACAAAAATATTATCGACAATTATATTATTCCGGTCCCATCTTCTTCCCTTAATGACATAGTTAATCGAGATCTCTTTATTCTTATTCATTTCAGGTACCTGATGATTCTCTTTATTATTAACTATATCAACGGTCTCTTCTGGAGAGACATCCTCGTTTCGACCATCATTTTTATTTGCTCCTTATTTTTCCGAGGATGTTTATAATTTTCTTTGGAACCGAGTGATCTACCACGCTTCAGGCGTGACTTAGACTCACTAGTAATTATAGGTAATCTTTTAGGGATACCAATTCTGATTGGAGCATTATCAGTTGGAAATAAGATTTGGTCAGTAAATGTCTGGCAGTTAATTGACATTATCTTGCAACTGAATTATCCTTTGAAATTTTGGTTCAAACTAATTTACTCGAGGATTTAAAATTCTCAATGATAATTCCATTATATTTCTTTTTCCAACTGTTTATTTCCTCCCCCTGATGTTGGAAATTAAAGTGACAATCTGCAAACCTTGCAGTAAATACATCTCTAGTCACTAGTTCCATAAACGTGATTATAGATTGAAATTCCCAACATATATTTTCATTCTTCTCTCAGGTCCCCCTTTTTTTATGCATTGTGGTGGATAAATTTATAAATGGGAAATATGTGGTTCCTGACCATGAACCAATTGTCGGGGGAATAATTATTATAATTGGTTGCCCGGATGCGTGTAAGTTGTGATGAGTACAAAATGGCTTGTCCCCAGGTCCAAACAGAGAGATTAGATTTCATATTCATAGCTCTCACAATTCAATGTATTTGTATTTGAAAAATCTTCTGGTTTTTCAATGGACTGCCACATGAATTCTCAATTATTTTCGCATCAGTAATGAATCGGGATGGTTTAACCGGTCATTCCAAACCTTAACCATCTTTGTAAACTTATGGTTTACAATATCAGTAAATTTTGGGTTTACTGTGATATGATTCAACCATTCTTGTATAATACAATCTAGATCACAAAGTGGAGTAAACTTTTCAACACACACCTTTTGATTGTCATACTTAAGGTAACGCGTATACCTTGTTCCTTCGTAGTCTTATATCTAAACAAATTTGCTGGAACTTTAGAGAAAATGGTGTATTTTGAATTCTGAATTTTGTGCCTTCAGGCATCATGGAATTAGCTCTTCAGGAGCTTATGAAATTTAACACTTCAAGATTTCTAATTTCACACAACCATATAAATTTATATAATATTGGTATGTGCTTCATCATATCTCAAATGAGAGAATATGTATTATAGAGTGTGTGTGGTAATAATGTCTTCAAGACATTTGTCCCAACTTGAATCTTGAATTTATACATATAAAAAAAAAAGAAAATAAACAAACTTGTAAAGCAATATATCAAGCATATATGATAATATTAAACTTAAATAAACAGAATATTATCATAACTCATAACAGACATGAAAAATAAAAACAAAACTTATAAATAAAGTAACTTGAAATGATAAATCATTTTGATCACTTCTGGCGATCATGATTTTTATCTTCAGGATAGTATATTTATCACTTCTAGTGATTATCACTTCCATCTTCAGAATGGACAGAGAAATCTACCACCTTTAAGTGTATCATATTATTGAGGTTATGACCATCAGTTAATTCTTTTCTTTATTCTTTAATGATTCTTGATATAGATCAACAAAATATATTATCGTACTACAGGTACGCGACCAATGGTTTTGCATCATACGCCAATGATGGATTGTTTATATATTTTATTTTCTTTACATTATCCAAGTCCACATTTATGGCCACGATGATGGGTACCCTCATGGCTACAATTACTAGAACAATTATGTAGCATCACATTCACTTCTGGGAATGGAGCATGTCCAATATATAAGACGAAATCGTTATTTTTCCATACATTTGTAGTTAGCCACAGTTATATATATTTAGATCTACATGATCGTCATCAATTCATACTCATTGTATTGTTATTATACAAACAATATTTTCTTCATTTCGAGAGATCTTCGGGATCTTTAATCTTGATATATCAAATTCTCACATAATTCTTTTTGCTAGATGAATAATATTTTATTTAAATTTCAAGAGATCTTCAGGATCATTGATTTTGATACAATCATCTTTCACTCCTTCTAGGAGATTGTGACAAAAGAAAATTATAGCTTTCGTTATATCTTTCGTATGATCTCATTTCGATGATTCTTTGAATCCATCAATTATCTCTTTGAGACTTTCGGTATTCAAATGAATTTCAACATCCAAAACTCATGACAAGTAATTCTGGTCGGTTATTATCAAGAGCTTTGAAAAATAAGAACATAATGAAATTATATGCATAATTAGAAATTATAAAACGAGATCAAAATATAACTTTTCTGATACACAAGATCCATAAAAAAATGGCGAGTGTAGAGCATACTAAGTTATATTGATCTTAAGGAAATGATCAAAAGTAAAAAATAATAATAAGATGAACTCGAGATTAACATACTTACATATATAAGACCAAACATTTTTCTTTTTCTTCGGATGAACTTGAGACTCGAAAGGTTCTGATTAACAATGCACTCAGTTGGTTAGAGCATCGTGCAGATAACGTCTTATAAAATAATAGAAACAATAAGCAAAGAAAATAGAGACAAGATGAAAGAAGATTATTCTCATTCTTAGGTTTTTCATGTATCTACAAATGATTCACCCAATGACCTATTTATAGGCTTACAAAGAATACAAAGAGACAATTACATAATTATTACATATGAATAAATATGAATAAATGTAGTGGTGGTGGTGGAGAATGTGGAATGAGTGGGGGGAGTTCAATAGACAATTCACACTTAATAATTTATTTATAACATGGTTTAATTTATCCTCATTATGATATAGTCAATTTATTATTTGAACTGTATTGTTTGTTTAAAGATGCTTATATATTTTGTGAATCATTCATTCCAAACTTGATGAAATGATGTGTACATTATGTATCGTTTAGTATAAACTTAGCTTTGCATTCCAAAATTGATGTAGTAGCTTAACTTATATTTATTCATGTCTGTAGATAATTTATAAATGTTACAATGATTGTATAGGAGTAGATTGATGATTCTATAAGCATTGATTTATATATTCTCATATAATTGGATAATAAAGTTGTATAGGGACACTGGCTATATACATGTCTATTGTCATGAATGTAGGATCATTGGGTAGTGGATCAAATAGCGGGTTTACCTGCTATGATGAGGCTTATCCTATAAGTTGGTATTGTGCTATATATGCAGCCTTGAAGCAATAAGCTAGGTATCTCGAATATCTAGAGTATTATGCTTTAAAAAAATAATAGCCGTCATCTTTTGTTATATTGAAGTAAACCATAATTTTGTATTCTAGATCTAACACAACAAACTATTGATCAGAGAAATTATTGTCTTCAAAGGGTAGATTTAATTAGCTGCTATTCTTATGAGTCTGACAGAAAGAGTTTTCTTAAATAGTTAGGACAGTAGGAAGTTTAATTTAAAGTGTCTAAGAAAACAGCCAAGGGATGAAAGGAAAATCTAATCAACTGGGAGATCTAGAGCAAAATTCCTTAATGATGAACTAAGCTCAATGGACATACTAGCTAGATTCTTTGTCTAGGTTTAGTTTACATGTCGCATTCTCCAATGAGTCAATAATGGAAAGCCCCCCAAATTCATTAGTTCTCATGACTTTAAGTGAACACCGCCCAATCTTTGTTAGTTTAATGGAGGCATACATGTTGTAGTGTCATTAAGAATAATAATACATGGGCATCGTTAAACTAAAAGTATGATCGTTAAGACAATCTTTGGAACGAATCCAAGAGAAGATATACATGAACTCAATTGTTGGAATTGAAAGAGAGACATGGTACTTAATTAATTAATTTATTGTTGTTGGGGTTGGATTATCTGAATTTTTTACCAAACTATCCCTTCGAAAATTTAATACCAAAAAGTCCCTAGTCCCTGTCGCTGAGTTAGCGCCCCTAATAATTTTCTTTGCGCTATCTCAGTTAGCGTGTGTTAGGGGATATCACTTATCCCCTCAAATAGGAATGTGGAAAAAAACTCACCAAATATAGACACGCTAAGTATAGACATGTTAACCCCGTTAGCGTGCCTCTTTATACCAGGCGCGCTAACCGGGTTAGCGAGTGTCAATTGGGTTCCTCTTAAATAATACACGCTATCTCACTCTCATCTTACTTCTTATCTCTCCCAAAACTCCATCGAGCGATTTTGAACCCAACCCCCAAACCCTAGCCTCCGATTTCGGCCTCTACTCATCCCAATCTCTCGAAATTTTTACTAAAATCTCTTCTTCACTGTCGAAAGTCTCATCTTAACCAACATTTTCACCAAATTATTGGTGAACCCATAAAACCTTTTTTTTCCAAATTTTCGGAAGTAGAGGATCGGATCTGCAGCGGCGTAGTCAACTTCGACCTTCAACCCAACATTTGTTTGTAAGTGTTCGTAACTTATGGTAAATAATTTTTAGTAATTTTGGGTGAAGGCTTGGATTTGAAAATTTGGGTTCATTTTGTTTGTACATGATAAATATATTAAATTTAGGGTTAAATTTGCATTGGCAGATTTAGGGTTTGGTTCGCATTGATAGATTAGGTTTAGGTTTTAATTTGTATTGATCGATATATAAATTTGCATTGATAGACTTGCATTGATAAATTTGCTTTGATAAATTTGTACGTGATAGATTTAGCTTGTAAAATTTGCATTGCACGTGATAAATTTGCAATGTGTAATTAACCAAAATTAAACCAATATTGAAATGGACATTGTGAGTAATATTGTTTGATATTGAAAATTAGAAAATTAGACATTGTTAATTGTATAATTAATTTATAGCGATTTTAAGGTAAATTTGTTAACATATATTATCAAACATGTAGGATTCTATTTGATATAACATATGACACGGATAATGGGTAATCCCGAAGAAGGGAGTAGTAGTAGACCTCCAACAATCCGGAAAGGTCCACGGACATGTCATGGATAACCTCCCAAAAAAACGAACTGTGGTGGACAGAGACATACCAATGTAAGAAGATTTGACATTAATTTTATACGCTCAATTTTAACATCAATAAAATTATAAGTTTGTCTGTTGAATTTCAACATTTTTGGGTGTAGGATGAGGCTGGCCCTTCTTCTTCTCCGACAAATCAAATGGACCCGCCTCCTCCTCCAAATCAACATGACCCTTCTTCTCCATCTAGTTAGCCGGGCCCATCTTCTTCCTCATATGTTCCTCCGGTGGTTCCCGGTCCGATCGACCCAAAGTTTTTAACTTTACAAGGTCAGCATCGCTCTAAAGCCGTTTGGGAAGAAAATTCTTCGGAGTGTAGTTTTAGGGGGCACGGCACATTAGAGATGCATCCCCGTATATATGAGATGTTACAGCAATGTATCTTATATGGCATCGGGTTGATGAGCTCCATTAAGGCCGACCGACCCTTATTAACAGCCCTTCTTGAGAGATGGCGTCCCGAGACACATAGTTTTCACTTGCCGATCGGCGAGATGACAGTGACACTGCAAGATGTTGCTGTAATAACGGGTCTGCCAATTGATGGACATGCCGTAACTGACACAATGCACTTTGAACTAGAGTTCATTATCCATGAGTATCTCGGTGTAGAGGTGGATCGATCGGCTCTTGCAGGCAAATCGGTGAGACTGAAATGACTGAAAGACATATTCTCTGGTATGTTGACTAATGCCTCCACTGAGTTGCAAGTACATTGTTACTGTCGGGACTACCTAATGACACTGTTCGAAGGTGTGATGTTCCCAAATTCCTCTGGAGATTCCGTGCCGTTAATGTACCTACCACTAATCGTCAATCTTGGTGGGGTTGGGGAGTACAGTTGGGAAAGTGCTGCATTGGCCACATTGTATAGTCTTGTGCAATTGCTTGCTCGGTGCCAAACAGATGAATGGACCATTGTTGATGCTACAGGTCTGGAGTTGGGAACGACTACACATTGGTCGACTCGTTGTCCCAAAGCAATCACCCAAGTGGGCGAATCTTCCCGAGAACGAGAACATGAAGTCACCGCAAGGTGTGTATTGGAAGGGTTCATTGATGCGGAAGACTAGCCCTAACAGACGCCTCTCATATTAACGGGACAAGCTTGACCACTTGGCAGACGATTGCGTTAAGTGGAAACCATATACCGAGGCACGTTTAGCGAGATTGCCTCCAGTTTGTACCTCGGTTCCTCAACTGTGGTTGAAAAAAGCACCACTTATCCACTTTGGTACAGCCGAGGGCTATTTTCCAGATAGAGTACTTCGTCAGTTTGGACTGCTTCAGAATATTC
Organism: Hemerocallis citrina; assembly: GCA_017893485.1. Taxonomy (NCBI): domain Eukaryota; kingdom Viridiplantae; phylum Streptophyta; class Magnoliopsida; order Asparagales; family Asphodelaceae; genus Hemerocallis; species Hemerocallis citrina. The sequence goes on from CM030358.1 coordinate 82,429,178, forward strand.
CGGTCCATCAACCGTACAATGTCGATTTACATAGTGTCACCGGTATGGGTCGACAAGCAGCTCACGATTGGGCAGCTTCATTGCACGTACACGTGGATATTTGGAATAACCATCGTCTCGATCACGTACTTGCGAATATTCCACCGTTCGATGCGTCTTCCCATGTCCCTTACATGACGTGGTATAGGAGAATGACTCGCCTTTACATTTCTCCAACAAGCCAACTACCAGCAGGGGTCCAAGTACCGACACGGAGACATACCGCCGATCCAGCAGACACGTACTCCGTTAATCTACCAATGTTCCAACCGAAGACACCATTGCTTCAGAGTGTTGTAAGTTTCATGTCCATATTTTCATTGCTACCAAAAAGTTTATTTATTGATTTTATTATTATGTTTCTTTTGTTTTTGTGTAGATGGCCCAAACATGGATTTAAGCGAAAGAATGTGTGAAAGTACTGAAGAGTAATGTAGCCGAACCGTTGAATATATAGCTCTAATGTAGACCAACTAAAATTCGGATCAAGTGTTCTGCCAATCATGGACTTCAAAGAGTTGTTTCCAACGGGAACAGTCATAAAATATTGACCATCACCTTTTCCTGCTGCATAACGTGCTGAATTTTTTAAATTTTATCGTTCTCTATCCCAATTAGTAACCTCATAAATCTTCTTAACAAGTTCTTTCATTGTGATTGTACGGGGTACCCAAATTATTTCGGGGATCAACGGAACTATAACAACAACCTATTTTTGGGTCACGGATAATTTCACCACCAAAATAAAGCCAATAGGAATATCGTAATCCATACCTATACATATTTATAAAAAAAATAATCATTATCTACTAAACAAAATATATTCGATAAAATGATATACAAATCATACCTTGAAATTAATGATCAGAAAAGATGAGCAATTTCAAGCTTCGAGAAGACGGCGTAATGAATTGGTTGATAACAAATCCGCTATGTAAATCCCCAATCAAAGAAATGACCAAACATGGATTTAGGGTTTTCAGAGTGGGAGGAGATATGAAAGTGAGAGAAGAAGAAGTTGAATGTGAGAGAAAAAGAAGATCCTTTCAGATTTTGTAGAGTTTTTTTGAGTAAGATTTGCAATTGGGATGCTAGGATTTTGGAGCTGGGTTTCGAAATTGGGGGAGAAAGAGAAGAGAGAGGGACATTATAAATATAATGACACAGCGTCAGTGATTGTGATTTAATAAGGTCCCAAATGACATAGCACGATCCGGTTAGCGTGCCTGGTATAAAAAGGCGCGCTAACGGGGTTAACGTGTCTATACTTAGTAATTTTTATCCCACACCTCTCTTTGAGGTAGTGCCCCCTACTGTCCTATCGACACTCGCTAACCCGGTTAGCTCGCTTGGTTTAAATAGGCGCGCTAACGGAGTTAGCGTGTCTATATTTAGTGAGTTTTTTCCCACATCTCTATTTGAGGGGATAAGTGGTATCTCCTAGCACATGCTAACTGAAATAGCGCGAATAAATTACTAGGGGCGCTAACTCCGTTAGCAACAGAAATTTTTTGGTATTAAATTTTCGAACAGAGATAGTTTGGTACGTACTTACAAAATGTGGGATAGTTTGGTAAAAAATTCGGATTATCTTTCGAGTAAAGTATAGATAATAATAATTAGTCTCATTCCAAAGGTGGCTTAATTCTTGATGATGACCAAGGGTTTGAGGAATTAGAAGCACTCTTTTTGGAGAGTTGAACGATGATTGGTGGAGACCACTTTTGTTAGGCAAAAGGTATTTGACCCTAAGAACACTCGAAGGGGATTTGCTTTACTTAAGTATCTTATTTTATTTATGTATTTATTTTTGGTTAATAATATATGTGGTTGAATGAGGCTGAAAGAATCCCAAAATTCTGTGTATGTCACGGGAAGATTCTGTTCAGTTTTAATAGGATAGGAGGGAATCATATAACTTTTCAAGATTAGGTACTGGGTAGGAAATCAGATAGAAGTCTCATTATTGGGAGGGGAATTATTGAGATACAGAGATGAAACACTTTTATATATGGGTAATTGGGTATACTAGTTGCTAGCTAGTCTGATTCAAAATCTAGTCATATTAACAGTAGTACCATAGTAGTCATACTAGTATGTTGCTAAATGCATAGCACCGTTCTGTTTAAAATTGACTTGCATGAAGCAAAAATGGCAAGATGAATGAACTCGATCTATATAACCATGTAAGTTGCAGATTTTGGGGGCCGGGGTGTGTTTTCAGATTTTCATAAATATCTAGAAGCTGCATGTATTGGTATAGTGCATAAAAATCAAGAATTTACATATATATTGATAGCTAGTGATCATATGAAAGTAATAATTACTCTAGAGACTTAGAAGGAATAATTGGCTGTTCATAGTTGTTCCATCATCATCTGAAGTAATCAGTACGTACCATCTTCAACATTATATCGTAGTTTGTTAGTGTTAGTTATTTTTCCACATTTTTTTTCTTAATTGATGTTTGGTGGCTAGGATTAAAACTTGGTATATATAGGAAGGAGGAAGTGGAACAGTGTTAAATAGAAGAGGAACCAAGAACTAATAATTTCATTTCATAGATCTTATGATAATAGGTTATTATGAGTCCTTGCCAGTCTAATTAAAATTTTTGTTAAACGACAATGAGAAAGATTGAGTACTTTTTGATGTCTTGAGATGCATAGATTAATTGTATCTGAAAGGAATTTGTGAAATCTTACCGATATTTCATTTGTTGGACGTACGTAGCTTTCACCTGGAAGTCGGTTTAAGCTTAGCCTACAAGTTTGACTTGCTTGCATGCATGATAGATTGGAGACATTTTGCCGACTTGTCATAAAAGGAACTCAGCTTATTCAAAACTTGGATTTTGAATTAGAGAGTCACTTTAATCATTGAGGCTGTGGAGCTCTAATGCGCGCAGTTCATGCACATGATCATCACTTTATGCAAGTAAAATCATAATAAGAAAGAAATCAAGAAAGAAAGAAAAAGAAAAAAGGTTTGATAATACAAAATATTTCGTGGAGAGGCTCATACAATGTTTTATTCATACCGTACACATACAATGTTTTAATATTTTTGATATAAAAGAGTTCATACTACATACAATGGATAAGCTCACCAGTAAAGAGGCTTATCTCTAGCTTCTAATCGATCGATACTTGCTACTAATGGCTCTTAATTATAATTTTTTTGTCAAATCTAGTTGGTAGTCTGTTAACTTCACTATATTTTGTATGAAAAGAAAATAAAAGAAAAACACATGCATTAGTTTGAAAAAGAGAGAGACTGAAAATAGAGAGATTGAGATAGAATTGGAATCAAGTTAAGACAAGGGAAGGTAAGGAGACAAGGTGGGCCTTTGCCTTGGAGATGGGAGAAGACATCGGAGAGTGTTTAGAGTGAGACCTAGCTGTATAATGTATTTGTCTTTCTCTTTCCTCTTTTCAAGTACCATGCGATAATTAAGAGAGAGATTACTAATTATAATTAATTCAGATGTGCACCAACCTTCTAATGAAAGTATTTTTCTTTGTAGTTAGTAAGATCTTGAGAGATCTCACACTCTAAGGAGAACGAGAATTAACTAAAAGAAAAGGAGAAAATAATTATTTAAAAATTAAATAAAATTAGAAAATGGGAATCACAAAATATGACATTAGGTGTAACGTCAATCACGCATATAGTTACCTCCAATCTAAGGCTAATTTATAGGGTTTAATTAGTACTTCGTCTACCATCACCGACAAGTTAAAAAAAAAAAAAACGGGCCCCTTCATATTGTTGATTTTCTATATATTGGGAGCAGTCAGTAAACAATACTAACTCCATTTTTAACAAAATTATATGATTCATAAAAATCATGATCAACCATTGACTAGATTATCACCATTTTGCAAGAAAAAGACTGAGCAGAAGATCAAGATTGTTGATATGGTTATAAACTGTTAATGGAACAAATAAGTGAATATTTAGTTTATCTAGTTATAGTTGGTGGACGATTATGATTCTGTAGTGTTTTCTCCACTTCAATTGCTAGGTTTAGAGGATCTGTTTCCAATTGCCACGTACACGCTAACATTTGTTAGCCCGCCATCTACGAAAACCAAAATAAAGATTATCACATCACACAATCAAATGTCCAATTAAGCATATATAGATAATCCAATATATGAAATCTTCAATATTTAATGAGAGGTCTGTTGGGATTGGGGTGTCAACAAATACCCTATGATCGCAGCGGAACTAATAGAGCAATGAGGAAGTCGAAGTAGACGAGGCGAATAAATTGAGCAAGCAAGTAGATCCACCAAACTAACACAAATACAACAACGATAACTTATCCCGGTTAGCTTTTGCTTAATCAGGGAGAAAATATAAGGAGATATGATATTCAACTAGAAAAATTATAAGGAGTTACTGATTCACTTGACACAAGGAATTAAACTCACCCACCAAGAACTATCTCTCTCTCGAGCCTCTCTTTGCAATGGAGAAAAGAATCTATGAAGTACTATATCTCATATTGGAGGGGTTTACAATATATATAGAAGAATAGAGAGAAAACCTAGGTCTAATCTTTATCCTCAGTCGTCCGGTATAACATGAAAAAGAAGTAATTAAATAGGTGCCGCACGATCTAACTTGGAGTTGAAGATTGGGCTGAACTGACTTAACAAATCAAAGCCCAAAAACGAATCAGCACCGCGGGCGGTCGACCGTCCAACAAGACCGGTCGACCGTACCACTCTCTGACATTCCCTGTACTATGAGCGGTCGGAAGTGTGGTCGGGGGGTGCGGTCGACCGTCACCAAGACCGGTCGACCGCAACTATCCTGCACCTGCTGCTGTTGCTGTTCTCCTTCTACTCACTTCGACGCTTCGACCTCCGTACTTCATATTACCTTCTTTTAATCTGAACAACGAGTATTCAAGACACAATCCTAACAAACTCCACCTTGGATTGCATACGAGTGCTATCACATGATGTGTTACTCATCTCCAAACTCTAACAAATTTTACTTGCAAAGAAAACTTAGAACAATAGCTTTTTTTTCTAGTTAAAATGATTTCTACCCAATCTCACCAACTCCAGTGTCGCCTCTCAAAGGCACACCTTCGTAGATGTACTCACGAAGTTGCCAAACTCCGCACGAATTCTACCTACCCATAGGCTTTCTCCACCTCTCGACGATCTTTGAACGTCGTGTTCTCATCTCGATGATTCTAGTAGCGGCAAACTAGCTGAGCTTGCGGAAATAATGGAAAAAGAACTATCAATCCCTGCATAGGATTTTCGAATTTTCCAAAGCTTGTGGAGATTATGTTGGCTTGGCCCAACCACTCTCATACCTCTAATAACTTCACGACGACCTTGAAAAACAGACAAAACTCCACCTCGAGCTGTGTACCTACAGCCCCATGTATCAAGAGTTTCCAAGGAAATCAGATTCCGTTTCAGCAGAAGAATATGCAAAACATCCTTTAAAGTGAACATATTTAGACCTGGCATCTTCAACTCAACTGTCCCCTCACCCATTATTCACAAATCTCCCCAGTTCCCATTAGAACACAACACCCCGCAGTAGACTTATAAGTAGAAAACAATCTCCTCTCAGAACAAATATGAGAAGAACTCCCTGAGTCAAGAAACCAACTAGAATCCACTTCTAAAGAATTTGAAACAAGAAGACAAGAACTACCTGAATCAAAGGCACTAACCACATTAGCGGCTGAACTTCCGTTCTTGGCGCTCTCTTGATTCTGTAATTTCCAACAATCTTTCTTGATATGCCCTGACCTCTTATAATATTGGCAACGGATCGAATCCTTTTGCAAAGCACTTTGTCTTTCCCCCGAAGGATCATCCATTGTTAGACAACTTGTAGGAATAGGCGATGAAAATTTATGGATCTCCTTCCTAAATTTATTTTCCTTCAATACTTTGATTACACCATCTACCGAAATACTCTCCTTGGCAGATCTACCGTGTAGCATGGTTGTGATCAAAGGCTAGTACAAATTTGACAGTGAATATATCAGGTTGAAAGTTTTATCTTCCTCACACACATCTGCATTGATCGTCTTAAGTTTAGATAATACCTTATTGAACTCTGTAATGTGGTCTTGGAGATCGGTACCTTCCTTCATAGATAAACGGAACAACTTCCTCTTCTAATGCATCCGATATAATAACGACGAACAGGAGTAGTCAATTATGAGTCTTTCCCACAAACTCGCCGCATCAGTTTCTTCAAGAAATCTGCACTTGACCTCGTCCACCAAGGATAGTCGGATTAGACTTATGGCTCTTTCACGAATATCTTCCCAAACATCATCCTTCATATCAGTTGGCTTTTCCTTTTTCTTAACTGCTGACTGCAGCCGCTTTTGAACAAGAACATCATACATGTTAGTCTTCCAAAGATTGAATTTGATCTTACCATCAAACTGCTTGATCTTCAAAATACTGTGGCCTGTCATTTTAACCAAGAAACTCGGCAAGCTTTGATACCAGTTGTTGGGATTTGGGCTTCAACAAATGCTCTCTGGTCGCACAGAACTAATAGAGCAATGAGGAAGTCGAAGTTGACGAGGCGAATAAATTGAGCAAGTAAGTAGATCCACCAAACTAACACAAATACAACAACGATGACTTATTCCGGTTAGCTTTTGCTTAATCCGGGAAAAAATATAGGGAGATCTGATATTCAACTAGAAGAGATTACAAGGAGTTACTGATTCACTTGACACAAGGAATTAAACTCACTCACCAAGAACTATCTCTCTCTCGAGTCTCTCTTTGCAATGGAAAAAAGAATCTATGAAGTACTACCTCTCATATTGGAGGGATTTACAATATATATAGAAGAATAGAGAGAAAACCTATGTCTAATCTTGATCCTCAGTCGTCCGTATAATCTGGAAAAGAAGTAATTAAATAGAAGCTGCACGATCTAACTTGGAGTTGAAGATTGGGCTGAACCAACTTAACAAATCGAAGCCCAAAAATGAATCAGCACCGCGAGCGGTCGACCGTCCAACAAGACCGGTCGACCGTACCACTCTCTGACATTCCCTGTACTATGAGCGGTCTGGGGTGCGGTCGGGGGGTGCGGTCCACTGTCACCAAGACCGGTCGACCACAACTATCCTGCACCTGCTGCTGTTGTTGTTCTTCTTCTACTCACTTTGATGCTTCGACCTCCGTGCTTCATATTACATTCTTTTAATCTGAACAACGAGTATTCAAGACACAATCCTAACAAGGTCATATATTCAAAACTTATTGGATGCAATGACAGCGAAAACGGCTTTATCTGTCCCCATATCCCCATATGATGAAAGGAAAAAATTTCCGCCAAAATCTTATTGAAAAGACATGCCATATATTTAAAACTTTCTTTATTCAATGGGCTACGAAATTTTTTCTAGCAAAACTTTTTTGATGCAATGATAATGAAAATTTTTAAAGCAAAATGTTACTATAAAGGGATAAGAGTTTTTAGTGCTAGCCTTAACTTCTTAGGTAGCGTTTGGCCCAGCTTAAAATTAGCTTCTATCCTCCTTTAGAAGTAGAAGCTGGGCCAAACGCATATTTTGAAAAGCTCTACAAAAGGAGAAGTAGCTTATTTTTAATGAAGAAAATGAGCTTTCAAAGAAGCCTTCTAGACTAACTTCCAGCTTCTCATTTTCTCTTTTTTTTACCTCTTCTCTTTTTTTCCCTTTCCCACATATCAAACCCTCACAACACAAATTTCCTAGTAATTTTCAGGCATATTGTCGACCGTCATCTCGATGCCCAACGGGGGGCAGGGGGATTTCTCGTGGAAGGCGTTTAACAATCTTTGGGGATTCATTCGACTCTCTCTCGCCTCTGCTGTCTTGCTATGGTAAGAGATTGTTGTTTGCTCTAGATCAGTCACAAAAATCAAGTGTAATTTCATATTCGGAGCTAATAACTTTTTATAAAAAAAATTAATTTTGTTTACTCCTGTTGCAGCTTGGAGATCTGGTACTTCATGGTATTGATTTTGTTTCCTGGGTATCTCAAAAACGCTGAAATTGCAGTCAATGGATAGTCCATATGGTACGTATATCATGCATCTCATAGGCTCTCTTCAGTCTCATGATAAATTAATTGTCCAAATATTTGATATAAAAAGTAGCTTTGAAGTTTAAAAAAATGACTTTCCAAACAAATTCAGCTTTTAATTTCAAAGTTCTACTTTCTAGTTTATCCTTCAGAAGTAGCTTTAAAATCTAAAAAAAACTAGGCCAAACAACAATCTCCTTAGTAGCAGGGGGTCGCAATTTTTTTTTTAATTTAAGAAAACAAAAACAAAAACAAAAACAAAAACGAAAGTGGTTGGTAGCTCTAAAATGAAACTGGTCCTATCATATACAAGCTCAATTTGACTTCTTTTTTCCCTTGGAATTAAAGTATGGGGGGCCATGACACTCATGCGAGGGAAACATAGACAGATATTCTTGGCTTCTAAGCCATGCGATCCTTCACTATTTTGAGCTTCTTTTGGGTGGAGATTTTGAATCCATGAACTTATTGTGTCCACATTATTGTGTTTAGTGTTTTCAAAACTTTAGTTCGGTGACATCAAATTGTACCTATTTATTCTTGTTCATTTTTGGCCAAAGTTCATATGGTTGCAGTAGTCTGTGTACCATGGAGGACCATATTCTTGTCTACAACATGCATTCATGATTACAGTGCACATAAGCTTTCATCAAAAGAGGGCATGCATACGCGTACTGTGCATTTCCTTAGATGAGGATAGCAATCCTAATTGCAAAGGAACGTAAGTTAGATATTAGGGCTAAGAATGAAATATAGTCTCCCAATTTTGATGATCGTCACGGATTATGGAATATAGTCATTCAATTAATTTTAGAGAAAATGGATAAGAAAATATTAACATAAATTTCTAGTAACGCGCTTTTAAGTTGATCTATTAACAATGGGAGAGAGATGATATAGGAAGATATACATTTTGATAGGATAAATAAAATAATAATAATAAGATTTTCAGAGTGGCATATTCGATGAACAATCTAAACCATTATTCCTCGTAATCTACGTGACTAACCTAGTGTAAGGATGTGAGATCAAGTCATTTGAAACTCATTTGCTTATGCATCAAGTTATATACATTGACAAATAAATTTTAAATGACTTGATCACACATTCATATACTTGTTTATTCATTTAGATCAAGTTATATGATTCGGATCGTCCATGGAATGTCTCATTACAGAGTTTTTAACATTATCTTATTTATCTTACCAAAATGTGTATGTTTCTAAATCATCTCCCTACTAAAAATACACTTAAAATCAATTACTCTAGTTAAATCTTAATTTGATCACTTAAATTTAAAGATAAAACCTACAAATGTGTTGGTTTTTACTTGTATTTCACGTGCTAATTATTAGCTAAAAATATTTATTAGATTTTTCAAATTTATTATAATTCTAACTGTAAATGTAATTAAGAGGTGAGGAAATAATTGTTTGAAGTGAGGAAATAATGTTTCTATCATATTGTAACATTCTTTTACAATTACTTTTTTTTTTGATGAACCGGATACCTTACATTTTTCTCTCTCTGTGCATAATACATTGAATTAATTATGTATACCAAATTTTGTACCTCTATAGATGAACTGTTATGGCTGCCAAATTTGGTACTACGTACAAAACGGCCAAGCATAGCCTGCCTGTAAAATGGAGAAAACAGCTCGATGAACATGAGATTAAAACAAGATATACAAACAAGATGAAAATGATCTAACGAAATAAAGAAACAAGAGATGAATTAATATGTACTCCTTATATATCTATATGCATCATTAATTATTTGTGTATTTATATTTATAAAAGCTAAATTTGAAAAAAAAAAAAAAAAAAAAACTTTGAACTATAGTCTTTATGCAGAAAACTCTTCTGATTTTTTTTTTTAATGCAGAAAATTTCCTGAAGTATGGTTGTTGTAAAAAACCCTAAAAAAACCACATCTAACTATTTTACTTGTATCAGATAACCCCATTAATCTTTGCAAGTTGTTTCAAAAAATATCATATTTCTTTTTTATTATTATTAAAAACCTCTCTCAACTTTAGCAAAAGTCTCATGTTGGCGGGGTGAATTTTTTTGCAACAATACTTCAGGAGGGTTATCTGCATAAAAAACGATTATGGGGGCTTTCTGCATAAAGGCCATAGTTCAAGATTTTTTTTTTCCTTTCAAATTTAGCCATTTAGAGCATCCACAGTCGTTGATGGTAAAAATATGCATAAATGGATAAATGAAAATAGCAATGTCGCGTTTTACTGTAGTCGTAGAATGCTATTTTTTACCTTTTTAAAATAAAATAATAAGAGACGGTGCTTCATGTTCTGTCGGAAAGGAAAAAAAATTAAAAAACATTTAAAAATGGTGGGACGGCATATCATGTTCCGTCGGAGAGAAAAAAGAAAAAAAATATATAAAAAAGGTGCGATGGCACTTCAAGTGTCGTCTGAGAAAAAAAACCGTCCTCGAAGTGCAAAAAAAAATACAAAAAAATTATAAAAAATTACAAAAAAATTACAGAAATTTAAAAAAATTACAGAAATTTAAAAAAATTACAAAAATTACAAAAAAATTACAAAAAATTACAAAAACAACACAGAGGGGTGGGACGGCACTTCAAGTGCCGTTCGAAAGAAGTGGGGTTTTTTTGATTTTTTTTTTATTACGATTTTTTTTTTTTGAGGGGCGGCACTTCATGCTGTCCGACCATTAAAAAAATATATTTTTTTGTGCGACGGCACTTGAAGTGCCGTCCGACTATTAAAAAAATATTTTTTTTGGTGCGACAGCACTTCCAGCTCCGTCTCTCATATATGCATATTTTTCATTTTGATTTTCATTTATAGCAATCTCCTGTAGTGATTTATGCATAATATACATATTTGGCCAATAACTACAGCACTCTTTTTGACCAAATATACATTTTATACATATTTAGCAAATGAACACGGATGCTCTTAGAGCATCTGTAGTCGTGGGCTAAATACCCAAATTTTGAAAAAATTTGGAATAAGAGAGCTGCAGTCGTCGTCCAAATACCCAACATTTGGGTGTACGATGAATAGTAGCCTGCCAAATATAGCAGACGATTTGGTAAAAACCAAAATATAGCATTCGGAAAATTTTCTTTCGTCCCTTAAAAATGACGAAGGATAATATCCCGTCGCTTTAAACAAAAAGTCCCATTTTGAATAAGACAAAAAAGGTAATTGACGGTGTATAATCCACCGTCCTTGCCTTTCTTTTTTTTTTTTTTTTAATTTAAAAACAGTTTCAGACGAGATATAATCGGTTGTCTGGCTATTTTTTAACTTTCAACGACTGCAGCGCACACCCATATTTTTTATTTTCAAAAGCCAAATACCCAAAAAAATTGCTCAGAACGACTACAGATGCTCTTATAAACATTATATATGCATGCATAGTTTGTGGGAGCATGACAGGGCATGAGCCCTAGGCCCGTAGCTGTACTTGGCGGGGGTCCGTACAAATATAAATAGGCAACTCCTGTATTACTAGATAGTACTATAACTCTAATTAATTACTCAACTACCATCCATGGGGAAGATTGGGTTCACTGAAACTAAGTGAGAATTAGTGAAGAGTAATACTTTAGCCACTACCAATTTTACTACCATTTGCTTCACTATCTTAGGTGGCATACTCCTATTGAAAAGTTCTCCCACCTACTCTATTATTTCCTACCTATTAAAATGTACCACATAAGATAGTGAAGAGAAATGTAGTGAAATTGGTAGTTGCTCTAGCATTACTCATTAGTGAACAATTCAAATGATCACATGTCTTCTCTCCTCTTAAAATTGTTTACTACATTCTTTTCATATCGTCATAGTTATAAATTTTCTCAATTACCTAACCTACATTCTAATAATAAGTTCAACCAAATATGTTTTCCTGCTTTAGTGAAATTATAGGGCAGAAATTCTTTCAAAAAGAAAGAAGACAGATCACTTTCATCAGCGAGTTAATTAGAGATTTAGCCTTTGTGTTGAAAACTATTTACAAAAATGAGCTGGTCTCCAAAATATTTGCAGATAAGAGCTAATTTCTAAATAAAATTCTATTTTTCTTACTCAATAATATTTTCTATAGAATGTGTGAATTTTTTATAATTTTAAATTATATATTTGCAATATTTTGTATTTAATCTATCTAATTAATTTTTTAGACTATTTAAATAGTACTAATTTTTTTGAGAAGTCTATGTAAGAGTTACGTAAAAACATTGCTCTGATACCAACTGGGCACGAAACATAAAATATGTGAAATTGTAGTAATCTCTAATATTATAACGGGAGAAGACCTTAGTGTCATTTGTCAATCTACCAACCGGTGTATTGCACGTACATAATTAATATGAAGTAGGTCTCAGGTTCGAATACTCACTATGTTAGATTTTTTACTTTAAATTTTTTATTATATTAAATGTGTATCACACGTGTAAATTACTATCTATCTATCTATCTATTTATAATATAATATATAATAACTAAATCTACCTACTTACCTGCAACACAAGTGCAACTTTAACTATCCCATTATAATTTTACATTTACTTTTAAAAATATATAATCATATTTATTAAGACATGCATCACACGTGTAAATCAGTGTTTCACTTTATTTTTTAAAAAAAAATTAATACGTGCATCGCACGTGTATATTACTAGTTATCTGTAAAGAGAAACAACAAAGTATCAAAATTCAAAGATGATATCCTTCTGTAAAATAATATTCTTGAAAATAATGTGCATTATCAATCTCAAAAATATTAAAGTAATCAAGCATAAATTCAAAATTTCTCATGTCTTCCGATTCTGTTTCTGATACTTCACTATCATATGGGGGATCTTCGGGTTCTTCCATATGTTCATTTCTTTTATCAATATGTTCATTTTCTTCCTCTATATATTCATTTTTTTCAAAAAATTGTCTAGATGCAGTTGTAGGACTCCATATATAGCTACTAAATTCTTCATTTTCATAAAATAATAAAGATCCTTCGTAACAAGTTAAGTTATCAATTATTTGAACACTTAATTATATTACTAGTTTATCCATGATTAATTTGATTTATAGTTATAATTATTACTCGCTCTACACCAAAGAAAAATAATTTTAACTCATAAAAATCATACATGTTTGTTACTCTATGAGGATAATAAACATAAAAAACTCACATTCTATCACTTCCTTAATAGTTAGTCATTTATTCATAAATTTCTGATGCAAGAATAAAACTATTATTATTCATTCTTCTTTAAAACAACAAGTATGAAATTAGGAGTAGAGGGAGATTTCTAACGATACCATAAAAATCAGAATAAAATGGCCCATCATGTTGCTGACCTAGTTAAGCTTCTTTTAGCTACTCTTTACCAGTTACTACTAGTGGATAAAATACTTCTGGTATGCACCCCAATTTAAGTGTTCCTGTTACGTTTCTCCCATCTCAGGACTACTATGCTCTTCAACAGAGCTTCCTCCAATAGATGTCTTTGAGCTGCAATCCTAAGTTTCTTTGAGCTGAAATTTTTTGTATTCATTTATCATCAATTGGTTTTGGATTCCTTATATTACTGATTTCTTCTTCTGTTAGTCCATTCCACCATTTCGCTACTACTCTTATAAATGTTGCTTCTATAAATTTCTTAAATGTATTTTCTAAGAGGTTTTGTCTAAATCCTATTATTAGAGATGCTTTTACCCATTCTTTTATTGTCCTATATACATCTTTACACGGTCTAAATCTATTCATTTTTCATTTCTTGCTATTCATTTTTCGGAGTATTCTGTGGGTTCATATATATTTTTTTGACTGGTAAAAGGTAGGATGAGCCTACCTCATATATATATATATATATATATATATATATATATATATATATATAAAGATAAAAAGAGTAAAACAATTACAATATAGTAGGGAAGGGATTGGAGGCGGGGTGAGCTCTGTGCATGTCTGAGTTTGAGATGACATAACACTGAGTCGTAGAGAGGGCATTGGACTATTGTCGTACTCCTCAACTAGACTCAACGCTATGATCTCATCCCCCCTACATGCAACATAGATAGCTCCCCAAACAAAAGAACCATCCCCCCTAATAACAGTAGTAAACAAACAAGTTTGAAATATTACAAGAGACGGGACATGCATAATCCCCAAAAAGAATAAAATAGCCTACTAACAGAGGCGCAGATCCTGGTGAGTATCCTTGGGGCAACCCATACTTTGAATCAAGCAGTCTTCCTGCGGCCTAATGAGATCTCGATCCCCAGTGTCCTTAATCTCCTGGATAATCTTGGCTTTCTTCTTTGAGTCTCTACAGCTATCTAGCCAATGAGAAAACTAGAATTTGATGTTAAATATAAGTTAATCTGCTGCAATAGTCTTATTGTTAAAAATTATATTATTTCTAGCATGCCAGATACTCCAACAGGTAGCCAGTGTAACCATGTGCCAAGAGTGTGTGAACTTGTGGTTTTGGGACTCAAAACACCAATGTGTGAAACATTTAGCAGTTGATGTAGGTAAATTTGTGATGTTGAAGCGGTGTGTGAAATGTTGCCAAGCCTGAAAAACCAGTAGGCATTGAAAGAAGATATGGAAGGTCATTTCGATCGGACATGCACAGGTTGTGCATGTCAGATCACCATCCCATCCTTTAGAATGTAACATCTCCTTGGAGTTCAGTATCTCCCAACTTAGAATCCAAATGAAAAATTTGCATTTGAGTTGTACTAAATTCTTCCAGTAGGCACGGTAGAAGGAGGATATTAGGCCTGAGATGCTGTAGAAATCATAGGCATACTTGACGGTGAAGCACCCTGAGCTAGAGTGTCTCTAGTTAGCAGTGTCTGCGGATGTAGATGGTTGTGAGGGATAAGTTGCAGTAGCTGGTTCTTCTCGAGTAGGATGTGGATGGATGTATAAGTATGAAGGTTTGGTCTCCAAATCCATCTGCCCTGATGAATGTGGCCTTGAGAACACAGTGGGGCATCTTTATTCCAAGCTGCCTCAAATAAAGTCAGAAATAATTTGGTGATGCTGCTGCCTCCAATCCAATTGGAGGTCCAAAATTTAAGCAGTTGTCCATCTCCAAGTTGCCAAAAAATTCCTTGTTCAAATTGCTCTTTCAGCTTGAAGACATTCTTCCAGAATTTAGAAGCTTGAGTCTTGCATGTGAAAGAGTTGGTTGCTCTGTTGAAGTATAAAGATTTGAGAATTTGGGTGCTAAGGGATTCCCCAGATAAAATTTTCCACCACCATTTCATAAGAAGGGCATTGTTGAACGGACTGACATTTAAAATCCCCAGGCCTCCTTATTGTTTGGGCTGACAAATTTGCTTCCAGTTACTACAAGAGGCTCCGGTAGCATTCGTATCTCCCCCTACCCAAAAAAATCTGCTCCGTATTTGGTTAATTGTTTCTATAACCCGCTGGGGCAATTAGAAGAATGAAGCAAAATAAGTCGGTAGGGCACTCAGTACCGAATTGATGAGGATAAGTCTCCCTTCCCCCTTAGAGAGCAGTCGACCTTTCCAAGTCGATAGTCTACTCTCAATTTTAAGAATAAGTGGTTGCTAGTCTCTCTTCTTTAATTTGCCTTTGGATAATGGCATGCCTACGTATTTGGTGGGTAGGGAGTCATGCTTACAACCCAGTATATGAGCAAAAGCTTAAAGCTTGGCTTTAGAATGCCCAAAGTAGATAATGGATGATTTGGAAAGGTTAATGTGAAGGCCTGATATGTTCGCAAATAAAGGCAATAGCAACTTTAGATGTAGCACATCTTTTTCATCAGCCTTGCAGAATATGAGAGTATCATCAGCGAATTGTAGTATGGCGAGCGAAGCTAGGGAGCCCCTGAGTTGCAGCTGAGAAAAAATGTCATTGTCTCTTCCACTTCGCAACATTTGTGCTAGCACATCTACCGCCAAGATAAATAACATCGGAGAAAGGGGATCACTTTGCTTTAATCCTCTCTTTGAGTTAATTGTCTTGGCCCCTACCTATTTACTAGAACAGAGGATTTAATTGAGTGAAGAATTGCCTTAATCCGACTGCATCAGCTTGAACCGAAGCCTCCGACAACTAGCATTTGCTCAATGAAAGTCCAACTAATGATATCAAAGGCTTTACGGAAGTCAATCTTTAGCATAAAAGTATCTGAATTTTTTGTGCAACATAGATTGATGGCTTCGTGGGCTACAAGAAAAAATCCACTGTTGATTTGCCTTTAAGAAAAGCACTTTGTGAAGAGGAAACCAGAGTGTGCAGTAAGAGGCTTAGTCTATTTGCGAGGATTTTGGTGAAGATCTTCATAGAGCAGTTGATGAGACTGATGGGGCAAAAAATCGGAGACTGAGTTAGCACCTTCGCACTTTGGGATTAGGACAATGGTTGAGTAGTTAAGCCTACTTACATTAGCCTTCCCATTCTATATGTCCACCAATATACAACATAAATCATCTTGAATGGTCTCCCAGTATTGCTGATAGAAATGCATCGAGAAGCCATCTGGGCTAGATGCTTTGTCTCCATTCATGCTAAAGACTGCTTTTTTGATCTCTTCCTTACTGAAAGGTGCTTCGAGGCTAGAAAGATCAATAGTAGAATTAGGATAAAGAGCTGCCTAGTCGATTCTGAAATCGGGGGATGACGTACTTTCACAGATATCATTGAAGTGTTGCTCGAAGCAAGATCGAATTGAACATTGATCTGTGATGAGATCTCTA
Organism: Hemerocallis citrina; assembly: GCA_017893485.1. Taxonomy (NCBI): domain Eukaryota; kingdom Viridiplantae; phylum Streptophyta; class Magnoliopsida; order Asparagales; family Asphodelaceae; genus Hemerocallis; species Hemerocallis citrina. The sequence goes on from CM030358.1 coordinate 82,446,053, forward strand.
TTATGAAAAAGGGAATAGATGAAGTTTTTATGCCGCCTCCCATTAGCAATAGAGTGGAAGAATTTTGTATTGGCATCACCCTCCTTGATCCAAGCTATTCTTGATCTCTGCCTCCAGTAGGTGACCTCCGCCTGCACCAAGCTCTAGTAGTCTCTGTGGGCAATAGAGATCTCATTCGATAGAGTACTGTCTAAGGGTTGTTTATCTGCCAAGATGTCAAGTTGGTGAATCTTATCAAGGAGGACCTTCTTGCGAAGTGGAATATATCCGAACTTCTCATTTCTCCATCGTTTGATCCGTCTCTTTAGCAGCACCAGTTTTTGAGTGAAAACATTAACCGAATAACCTCTACAGGAAAAGCTCTTCCACCAGGCAGTAATAGAAGGAGTGAAATCCTCATAAGAGGCCCAAGCCTTCTCAAATTTAAAGTAATGAGCTCTGGCTTGAATGGCTTGAGAGTCAAGGAGTAATGGACAGTGATCAGAGGCAATACGCAGGAGGGAGTGCTGGATGCAATTTGGGTAAGTTATTCAAATTGACTTGAGATTAAGAACATGTCCAATCTAGCAAGCGCTGGCTTGGCTCTGAGATTAGACCAAGTGAATTTTCTATCTGCAAGAGGGAGGTCGATAAGTTGCAGCTGTTGAATCTAATTCCTGAATTCCTTCATATCTCTGCTCGAACTCTGGCCTCCATTCCTTTCATAGTTTGAAGTGTTTACGTTGAAATCACCAAAAATGACCAAGGCATCACATAGGAATCTTCTGCTAAGTTTGATTTCGCTGAAGCAAAGGGTTCTGTCAACCATTTTAAAAGGGGCATAAACAGAGGTGAGAGACCACTCAGTTCCAGAGGTTCTGTTGCGGAAGGAGAGAGAGATTGAAAAAATATCAACTGCACAGTAGTAATAATCTAGGATGTTTTCATCCCATCCAATAAGAATACCGCCGCAACTCTCGATAGCATCAAGAGATCTCCAGCTGGTGAGAGAAATTCCGCCTATAGATGCAAGCTTTCTGGTAGATGGCTTTGTGAGTTTGGATTCTTGTAAGCAGTCCACGTTAATTTGAGCATTTCTAATACCTTTGTTGATTAGGGCACATTTGTTGGGGTTTCCTAACCCTCGAACATTTCAACTGCCAATCTTCATTGAAACAGAGAAGAACAAGCAGCAATAACAATAACAAAGAGAGGGCCAATAAACCTAGGCACTCAATTGAGCTGATTCTGTTAATCTAGGGGATCAACAGTATCACTCGCATGGGTTTAAGTTTATCAACTGAGTGTGGCCCAATAGCCTCCACTCCTACAGATTCAGCTACCTCATTTATATCCTCATTAGAAACTAAAGCAAAAGGATTATTGCAGGCATTGGTAACTGAAAAGATAGAAGAGGAGGTACCTTCATTCTTGCGGGTGGAGGCTGACTTGAGGGTGGATCGCAGATGCTTCATGAAGGGTCTGAGATATGGTTGCTTTAGATGCATCTCTTGCACCACTTGCACCACTTGCTAGTGCCTTCTTCGAAGCTTGGTGGAACTGATCCCGAGCTAGAAGAGGAGGTGTTCTTATGATACTGAGGGATGAGAGACTTTGTTTTGAAGCTTGAAGTGTGCGCTCCCCTAGCTCCAGAGCTGAATTGCATTCCCTTGGGGGTTTCAAGTTTTGCCACTTGCTTGGCCACTGACATCTCAAGAACATACTCAACCACAGGCTGGATCTCTTTGAAAAGAGATAGAGGGATGTTGACCACTTTTCCCTTCCGGATCATCTGCCTAATCTCCTCCTCTGGGGAAATTTTGTGATAGCTTGCGGAGCTATCGGGGTTGTTATTCGATTCACTGGAAGCAATTCCCAAATTTCCCTTGGGGGAATCTAAGAGGATCTCAATAATAGGGGGGCGTTGAAAACAAACTTTTCACCTGATTTGGTCCCCATAGGATCTGCAACATTATTCATCTTTGGGAGGGGGACCAATTTGGAACCTTCCAAACTAGAATCCGCAAGACCAGAGATAGTTAAAAAATTGTCTACCAAGATAGCCGGATTTGTTTGCTGCTGAGATTGTGCAACAGAATCCCTAACAGAAGGATTTGCCTCCGAGATTGTCGCCTTGCCTTTAGCATCGCCAATGATTCCCTGATTTGGCGGCTGATTGGCTCCATCATGTTTCTTTGCCAGAGATTCTCGACGGTGCCAGAAGGAGGTGGAAGAGTCACTCCCTGAAGTGAACAGTTGGACTTTGCCTTTCGCCACATCGTCGGAAGGGATGGGGTTGCCGAGGATAAGCACTGATACATCATGGATCTGAAGCTCTTGGGTCCATGGCACAGTGAAGTGGATTTGGATATTCTTTGGGATGTGGCTGACATCCTCCACTTCAATAAGGATAAGGGCTTGGTCCCTGAAAACCACATTCTTCATCTCTTCACTCATGGTAATGAACTTGTCGAACGGTTTCACCAGTTGCTCGAGGTAGGTCTGATTCCACATGTGGAAGGGGAGTAGTGGAACATTGATCCAAATAAAACTTTGTTCGGGCTTCAACTTTGCTCCGTAGTCCTTGGACCATGGTGAGATGGTTGCGTTAAAACCAGAGAACTGAATAACTCCATCAGCAATTGCCTTCTTGGCCTTTTTTTCAGAGGGGAACTGGACATGGAAGACACAATCGCTAACCCTCTTCACAACCCCCCCTTGTCTTCTTTATGTGAAGTTCAGGGCACTTTCAATAGTCGTTGTATCAGGGTGGGTGCGCGGGTTGATCAAATGAAGGAAGGCGCTTGCATGTAGTCCCGGAAGAACTAGGGCAATCTCCGAGTTGTGGGTTACTTCAATGGCCATGGATTCCTTCCGGTTGTGAAGTGGACAGTCTCGAACTCTGTGTCCAAATTTTCAGCAGTTAAAGTAATGGATGCCGCTTTTACGGTAGTCTGCCATCTGGTGATCGTTCTCCCCACAGCGCATGCAATGCCACTCCATTTTGCTAGAACGGATCTTGGAGTTTCTAGGTCTAGGGTTTCGAGGATAAGGTTTGGGAGGGAAAATGGGTTTTGGGCGAGAGGTGGAATTGTTTCGGGTAAGTAGGGGATGGGATGGCGGAGTGAAGTATGGGTTTTGGTAGTTTTAAGGAGGGCGTGTGGATTGAAGGGTTGGGTTGGGATGATAATGATGAGATGGAGGGCGTGGAGCCATTAAAACTTGAGCAAAAGATTTACTCTTGTTCTAAGACAGCCATGCACGCACCTCTCTCTCCTCTCTCAATATTTTTTTATCTTCTCGTTGCTTCATATTTTTGTGTTTCTTTTTCTTTTTCTTTCCCTAACTTATTTTTTTCTCTACTTTGTCATTTTCATGGTAGGTTATATGGTCTTTTATTAGATGGTGGTCTTAAATATCCGTACATATTACTTGAATTTCTATAAGTTTTGTTATGATCTTTTCTTTCTCTTGATCCATTTTTATTTCTTTATTTATTATGTCTATATTTTTAAGGCTTCCTCCACTTTCTCTGAATTGAGATTTGCCATTAAATCTTCTATTTCTAAAATATTTATATTATATTTTGTTATGGCTTCTAACTCCTTCATACATTCTTCCGTTATACCTAATTTTCTTCTGTGACCTCGGTAATATATCTACTTATTAGTTCTTTTATGTTCTTATTTATGATTTTTAAATCTTTTCTTATAGTTCCTATAATTTTTGGGCCATTGTAATATTCTTCCAACTCTTGAATATTTATCATATAAATTTCTGATTCTAATTTTGAATTTAATTTGTGTATTGATGTTTCTACTTTTGGACTATTAACCATACTTATCTTAATATTCTATATGTTTGTAGTTGTTGGTAATACCAACTTACTTCTTCATTTCTATAATCTAATAACTTGTATACTATTTCTTTTTGTAATTCTTTATATAATTTTTGTGTTACTTTACTTATTTTATTAAATATTTTAATATTTTTTTAACAGTTATATGTTTTCTTTCTATTATTTTACTACTAGTATGATGCACGTGCGATGCACGTGGAGGAGGAAGGAAAAGGACACAAAAAAAAAACCTCTAGTATGATGCACGTGCGATGCACGTGGAGGAGGAAGGAAAAAGACAAAAAAAACTACCGCGCTGCACGTGTTTGCACACATACAAAAAACAATAAAAAATTATTTATTTGTTTGGAACCCCATCTCTCCCATTATAATAGTTATAGATTAATTAACATATCTTATTTTTGAGATATTTTTTAATCTTAGTTTCTTTATAATTTGTGAAATATTCAGTTTTTAAATAGTGTGGTGAATGTGTCAATTATTAGTTTTTGTGTTGTATAAATAGTATTTTTTTTTACAAAATTTTCTCCAACTGGTATATTTCCGCGAATATTTTGGTTATAGGCCTATATATGCAATTAATTTCTAAAAGTGGCCGGAATCACTCTTCATCAGCATTCACATCCAGAGTGAACTGAACCATTATCATAAGCTCCCACGTGCATTTTAAAAATTTTCTTGCTACACCAAAACTATAAATTCTGGTGAGAAATGAACATACTGAGGGCAAGCCCAGTGAATATCTTTCCGTTCTTATCCAAGTAGACTGGAAGCTTTTTTTCCATCAATACTTGGGTTTTTTTTAATATAATAAAAAGCAAGGCTAGACAGGAACGTGATCCCGATACCTTTTCACAAATACCCCTATATTTAAAAATTTTACCTTAAGTCACCTTTAAAATTTATAATAACCCATACAATACATTTTTAGTACCGTAGAGCATCTGTAGTCGTCTGCAATATATGTATATTATGCATATTTTGATAAAAAATTCGCTGCAGTCATCTGCTAAATATGCATTTATGCATATTCTGTTACAGGAGATTGCTATATATGAGAGAGGATATGAGAATTATGCATATTATACAAGACGAAACTTGAAATTACGTCCGACGAAAAAAAATAATTTTTTAATTCATCAGACGCAACTTGAAGTTGCGTCCGACGACCTTATAAAAAAAACATTTAATAATTTAAAACCAATTCTTAACTACATTTAATAAGAAAGAATCCAAAAGCTCCCTCCTTGGACGCAACATGAAGCTTCTTCCAACGGACGGGCCCACCTTATTAATTTTTTAATTATTTTTTTAAAACTTAAATCGTTGTTTTTAATTATTAAAAAAATCATAAAAAATTCAAAAAATTCATCCGACGCAAAGTGAAGTTCCGTCTGAATTTTTTTAAATATTAAATAGGTAAAAAATAGCAATCTACGACTGCAGCACAATAGCAAAATGCTATATGCATTTATCCATATATGCATATTTTACACATTGACGGCTGTGGATGCTCTTAGAACATTCCCACTCGTTCGGTAAAAGGTCCTCCCCAACCGTTCTGCAAATGGTGGGGCCCCTACCGCAAAAATAAAAAATGGAGCCGCATATATGCCGCTCTAATTTGTGAACAGCAAATTATATTTTTTATATAAAAAAACCCTCATTTAATTATGGAATATATTAGTATATATTTATTTGTTGATTTATTTTTTTAAAACTACTTTTAGATTTTTTTAATTTATAGACAATAATTATACTACTGTTAATTTTTTAATGAGATCTTCAATATGAGACCAATATTGAATATCTTCCTAATTTGTTTCAAGTGTAGAAATTAATCATATGCATAAATAATTATACTAAAGAGAAATACAAATTCATAAATATTGATCGAAAATTACAAAACATAATACTGAACGAAGAGCGAATACAAATAATTTTAATAATTGTATTATAACTTTTTAATTATTTGTATTATCTTTTTGCACTCGAAAAATAGTTTTGAGAAAAAAAAAATTACATACAAAATATTTGAAACCCTAAAATGGCGGCACCATTGAAGCACCACATTTGAATCCAATATGAAAATGACATATTTCAATAAATATGTTAAAATGGAACTCCCAAATGAAGATAGAGATGAAGTTCAATTGGAAATACTCTTAGGCAAAAAAATATTTTAGCTTCGTGCCTACCTTTTAATATCTGAGCTATATATAACTTGGGGATAGTTTTTCACTAATATATTTATATATATATTGTCTAGACTAGGGCGTCAAGAGTCCGTCCTTCACTTAACACTAAATTTCTATAATTAATTAGACCCTTAAACTTTTCAGTTATGTTGTAAACTCATCAAACGCTCTCAAACAGTAGTACATAACCAATAGCGAACTCTCAAAATGTCAAACCAACTAATTTCTTATTACATACCCCCCTTTCTCCTCTCGTTTAGATAACTCAACTGCACTTTGTCCCAACTAATTCCCACCACCTCCAAGAAAGCTATTATAAATACCACCCACCCCCGCCCCTCAAACCCATCTCCACTCTAAAACAATATATACATACATATGATGGAAGGCATCCAGTGCCAACCAACCCTAAAGCTCTTCGGCTTCCCCCTCTCCTCCTCCTCCACCTCCTCCTCCTCTGACAATGACGACGCATCATCCATCTCACCCTCCGCCTCCTCCACCACCATCACCACCGACAGCCGCCGGTTCGAGTGCCAGTACTGCTTCCGCGAGTTCGCCAACTCCCAAGCCCTAGGCGGCCACCAAAACGCCCACAAGAAAGAGCGCCAGCAGCTCAAACGCGCCCAAATGCATAACATCCGGACACCGATCACGGCCGGTACGCTTTACCCCCGGAACACGTTAACCACCGGTCTGGGCTCCTCGTTCTCCCGTCCCCCTCACCTACTGCATGTGGGCCCCACTACTGCGACCTCTCCTCCGGATGCTGCCAGCTGGGTTTTCCTGCAGCGGCCGGGACCACCGCCGCTCCATGGGCCGCACGGGTACTTCCTGCCGACGATGCGGGCCCCACCGGTTCGGGAGGAGCGGCTGCACCGGCAGTTTGAGGTCGAGGGTTCGGATGGGGTTTGTGGGCTGGACTTGCAGCTCAGTCTCGCGCCCGCTGGGTCTTGACTTGAGTAGGGTAGTTATGGGTTACGGGTTCGGGTTGTAAACTTGTAATGAACTCGAACGGGTACGAGTACAGAAACCTCATCCTGTTCTGTTGCAGTCGGTGGGGTTTGTAAATGGTCCACTTTGTAGTGGGGGAGGATGGATGGATGGCAGTGATGTAAATTTTGTCTATTTCTAGTTAATTTCTTTTTCTTATATTGATTTTTAAGCTCAGTTGATCGTTGCATTTCTGTTTTGATATTTACTCATAGTTTTTTTTTTTGTTGTTGCTTTCTTATTGTTGTTGATAAACTCTTAATTTACTGATAAAAACTAGATTAAATAATGCTATATGCATACAAGGAAACAATCAATAATTTTTTAGTAAGAGAAAAAAATAATCAATACAATATAAATGGTAAATTTCAGTTAACCCTAATGTAGTTTCTTCCCTATGCAGTTTACTATACTGAAGTTTTTTTTGGCAATTAATCACAATAAGGTTATTTTTTTAGCGTTTTGACCTCTCCACCTGTTTTGAGCAGTTTTTTGCCGTGAAATATCTAAAATATCCCTATTGGTTCCGAGTAATTGCGAACTTTGCTGACATCTCAATAGGGATATTTTAGATATTTTAGAACAAAATACTGCTCAAAATAGTCGAAGAATGCCAAAAAAAAAAAACTTCAATATGGTTAATTGTCCAAAAATATTTCAGTATAGTAAACTGCCAAACATATAAACTACAGTGGGGTTAACCGAAATTTACCCTAGTATAAATTCACACGTAATGCTATAGTCACTACTTATTTGATGTGGCACAGTAGTATACATGAAGACCGTACCAATTATATTAGTATAGTAAAATTATGTACAATAATAGTGTGCATATCATTATTGTTTTTTTTGTTAGATTAAGTAAATTAAGCTAGTGAATTTGGGTGATGGGTTGTTTTCTTCATTTTCATACAATCTAAAGTCTATCTGACCCAACCAACAGACAAAAACCAGTTACATACCACCCTGAAAGATATGCAGAAGTATTGTTTACTTAACTAATTAATTATATGAGGTGTTTATTTGCTTTCGCTTGACAAAACAAGCGCGCGGTTGTCAACAAATTTATCCTGAAGAAGTTGTAGATATATATGCCATTAAATGTGGTTGTAAAAGATTGCGTAGGATAATCTCAAATATCTATACTATTATTAAGCAAAGCCCTATTTTGATGACTTTTTACTATCATACCCCCATAACCATAAAAGGCTAAAAAAAAATATAGGGCTAATATCGGAGATCAAGAATGTAATTTGCATGTATTATGAAAAAAATAAACACATGCATGCAAATATGAAAATGAATAAATTTGCATGCAATTACTTATACAATTACTTTGCTGATGAATAAATTTGCAAGCAATGTAATTTGCATGCAATTACATTGGTAGGAGGAAACTATTAATTTATTACTGTTGCCACTGAATCTGGTGTGGGGGCAAACAGATAATATTTGTGGATTCTTAGGAAAACTGAATAGCAAACCCGTTACCTGTTCCGTCGGAATTTGACGCTGACTCCTGCCGTACACCTGCAAAAAGTGCGAAACACCGGGGTTGTTCCCGGCGACGCACCCTCCGATGCTCAAGTCAGTAATCAGGGATGATTATAAAAGAGCACAAAAACTGGTAAAAGATTGATTACCTCTTAATAGAGATGGATGAGGGGTATTTATAGGCGTCTTAGGGATCAGATTAGGAATGTAATCCCCGTGATCTGATAAGGAATATACTCCTAGTAAACAGATTAGGAATGTAATCCCTAATTCCCAGTGGAAGGATAGACATGAATCAGAGCCGTTGATCAGGATTTAATCAGAAACCCTAATTCTATCCCTCTGGATCGGGCTTTCTGCTGGTTGAAATCCGCACCCGATTGAGGTGGATCCGTTTGCGGGTTTGCGGGTCTTCGAGGAGGAGAACCCGTACCCGCTTCAGACCCATTGGTAGGTGAAATTATCGTTTTACCCCTGGACATCAAGCTTCGTGTCCGATTCGCACGGTTCCGATTTAACCCCATTTTTTGCCATATCACGAGCCCCCCACTCCGGAAGACTGAATTTGATCAGCCTTTGAGGAGTAGTTTTACTATTTTAATGGCTAACGGAGTTGTATGGGAGTCCAAATGGAAGGTTTTGAACCTTGATGGAGGTAGTGTGGTGATTTTTCAAGTGGATTGAACTCTGAGTCGCTCCTGAGCTCTTATGGTCATGTGGTGTTTTTGCAGGAATATCCTTTTAAATTTGCGAAGTGTCAATTCGTCGTTCGGGAATCTTAGAAGATTGTTTTTGGCAATAATTGCTTGTTCGGGAACTAGAAAATGCTTCCCCAACTTTACAATTGCTTTCCAGGAGTTCTTCCTTAATTTCCCGAATTTTTAATAGTTTTTTCGCGATCTCTTGGCGGATGGCTCGGCCGTTTTCCTTCGTTGAGTGGCCTACATGCTTGTATCACACTTCCAACCCCTTCCAGCACTCGCTGCCTAGGAGGCCGAGGTCCGCAGGTGGTTCGGCACCTTCTTTCGAAGAAGAGAGGGACCTCGGCTAGGTTTTGAGCGCTGAGAGGGAGTTCGGCGAGGCCCGAGGTAGCTTTTCTCCATGTAACAGGGTCGGTGTCACGAGCGCTCGGCAGCTGGTGCCGAACCCCAATTTTCTCCCGCAATAGGGTCGGTGTCAAGAGCGCTCGGCAGCTGGTGCCGAATCCCAATTTTTCCCTGTAACAGGGTCGGTGTCGAGAACGCTCGGCAGCTGGTGCCGAATCCCAATTTTTTCCTGTATCAGGGTTGGTGTCAAGAGCGCTCGGCAGCTGGTGCCGAACCCCAATTTTTCCCAGTAACAGGGTCGGTGTCAAGAGCGTTCGGCAGCTGGTGCCGAACCCCAATTTTTCCCTGTAACAGGGTCGGTGTCAACAGCGCTCGGCAGCTGGTGCCGAACCCCATTTTCCCCCTGTAACAGGGTCGGTGTCAAGAACGCTCGGCAGCTGGTGCCGAACCCCAATTTTTCCCTGTAACAGGATCGGTGTCAAGAGCGCTCGGCAGCTGGTGCCGAACCCCAATTTTTTCCTGTAACAGGGTCGGTGTCAAGAACGCTCGGCAGCTGGTGCCGAACCCCAATCTTTTCCTGTAACAGGGTCGGTGTCAAGAGCGCTCGGCAGCTGGTGCCGAACCTCTTTTTTCCCTGTAACAGGGTCGGTGTCAAGAACGCTCGGCAGCTGGTGCCGAACCCCAATTTTTCCCTGAACAGGGTCGGTGTCAAGAGCGCTTGGCAGCTGGTGCCGAACCCCAACTTTTCCCTGTAACAGGGTCGGTGTCAAGAACGCTCGGCAGCTGGTGCCGAGGTCCAAGACGTGGTGGCTTCTGCGCTCTTGACAGACGTGGCAACCATTAAATGTGATGGCTTCTGAACTTCTGACAGCTCTGACAGATGAGACGTTCATTTAATGCAGTGACCTCTGAGCTTCTGTCAGACGGGACAGCAATTAATGCAATGTACGGCTTGGCGTGGCGAACAAGGCGACGATTGAGGTCGCTTTTGTCGTTTTGTGTGAATGGGCTGGTAGTACAGGCCCATCAACCTCGTTTTGCGCATCTCGCTCTATAAAACCCCACCCCCCTCTCATTTTTCACTTCTCTTCTCTTTTGCTCAGGCGATCTTTTGTGCTAAGAGAGTGTTTCCGATGGTCACCGTTCGTTTTCTGGTGGAGTTTCCGGCAGCTAATCTTTTAAGGTAACTTATACTTAGTTTATTTCATAAACTATGTCTCTTGCTTCTGTCTCCGAGTCGACCTCTTGGTCCGAGCCCTCCCTTGAAGTTGTCGAAGCCCATACTCTGAGTCGGCCAGACAAGGGCAAGAAGGTGTTCGGCAAAGATTCGATCGTGGAGGATCCGAAGCGTATGGGGGAGTTCGGCAGATTGCCGGGGCAGCTGACGGGTCTCCACAGAGTTCGGGAGCTTTCGGAGGAGCACGCCAAGCGCATAGTTCATGGGTGGGGGAGGTCCTTCGAGGAGAATGCGGCGAGGGAGGTGACGAAGGCGGACAAGACGGTGTCGATCCTTCGCGAAGAGGACTTGGGAGTGATCCGGGACTATTTCCAGATCCCGGAGGAGTACGAGCTTATGCTGCCGGGTCCCGGGGTTAGGGCCAACTCGCCGCTGCCAGTGACCATGTGTTGCTGGCCTGTTGATGCCTTTATCGCCGGGGCTCGGCTACCTCTCCATCCGTTCGCTGTCCTCGTCCTGAGTTGGTTCGGGGTCAGCCCCATCCAACTCATGCCGAACGCATGGAGAGTCATAAACGGCTTCGTACTTTACTGCCAAGCTGCTGGGATCGTGCCGAAGCTGAACGTGCTTCGGACAATCTATCGGCTACACCAAGGGAACAAGTCGGAGTACCGATACTATTTGGCTCCGAGGCATGGCGGTAGGCTCGTCATATGCCCCAACTCCATCAAGCACTGGCGTGAAAAGTTCTTGATAGTGCGAAGTCCGGAGGCCTGGCCGATCCCCTCCAGTTGGGTGGAAGGGGTGCCGAAGAGGGCGAGGGCGCTGCCCAAGCTTCGTCCTGAAGAAGAAGAGGTAGTCCGGACACTTCTCGATCGGCCGAAGTACGACTGGAAGGAGCTGACCGAGGACATCTTGTTCAAGGGAGGGCTCTGCCGCGTAGATCCCAGTACGCGGCTTCTTTTATGCTTTGTTTTTCATATTTTATTTTGCATGAGTTGTATTGTGCTAACGAACTTTGTCTTTAATGCAGAGGTGATGGACTACGACGCGGTGCTAGCTTTGAGAGCAGGCCTCGCCAGCAAGGCGACGAAGAAGCGCAAGAGGGTGGCTACCAAGTTGCCGACCCCAAAGACTCCGAGGGTCACGGAGACGATCGAGGAGACGGAGACCCTCAGTAGCCCAGTCATTGCCAGTGCAGGCGCCTCGGCATCAAATGCTGGCGGCGAGTTCCCCATCGCCGCAGCCCTGGGGATGACGACCCCCCCCCCCCCCCCCCCCCCGCATTGTCTGTGGCGGCCGAGGAGCTCCTGACTGAGGAGCACAGGAGGATCCACATTCCGGACTGGCAAGTTCGGAAACATGATGGATTCCTCGGCAACTCCTTGGCGAGCATGCAGACCGTCAAGCATCTGGCGACGCCGAAGGATCGTGCCGCCATGGAGGCCGGGCAAAAAGGTGACGACGTCATCGAGATTGCTCGCTCGGCCGTCTCGGTAAGAATTAGATTTTTTCTGTCGTTGAATTTCTTTAGCTATAATTTTTCTAACTCTTTTAATTCTTCTTTCCTTGTCGCAGATCATTGTCCATTTTGGACACCTCACCGAGAGGTTGGCGGCTCTGGAGAAGGAGCTGAAGCAGGAGTCCGACCAGGCTCGGAAGGAGAAGGCTCGGATGGGGAACGAGCTCGACAAGCTTCGAGTCGAGTTCGAAGGGAAGAAGGCGAGGGTCGAGTACCTCGAGGCCGAGGTGGCGAAGCTGGAGGGCGACCTTCTTCGCCAGAAGGAGGAGGTGGCCAAACAGTTGGCCGAAGCTGAAGAGGCCAAGGTGGCGGCGGTGAAGGCGGCAGAGGACGCGACCCTGGCGAAGGCGCAAGGTTTCCTCGCCCAAAATATGGCCAAAGCTTATGCCGAGGCATCGCTTGGGTGACGAAGACGTACCCTGACGTGGACTGCTCGGGATGGAGACTGTTCCCGGACCACGTCGAGGGCTTCGACCCCGAATCAGAGGGGGAAGAAGAAGAAGGGGAGGACGAAGCCGAGACTGAAGTCGAAGTCACCGGCGAGGTCCCGAACACTGCGGTTACCCCGCTGGCGGTGGTGCCCCCTTCGGAGATGCCGACCCCCACCCCCTCTCGTCGCCCCGGGAAAGAGGTCGCGCCTTGACTCCGCTTGATTTTACTTCTGTTCTTCTTCTTTTTCTCTCTTTTTTGTAATGCCTAATCGCGGACTGGCCACCGCTTTTTTGTTATGAATGAAAAACTTTTTGGGTTCGACTCTATGTCTCTATCTTTTCCCTACAACTCTTGAAAATTTGTTTGAATATTTTTGAAGTGTAGGACTTCGGCCGTGCGTTTAAAAATTTGTTGTTTGTCTCGACTTCTTTTCAGCTCGTGGTAGTAACTCAAGCTGTCGAGCCCACTCGCTCGGATGACAACGCTCAGGCCGAGGCTGGCTTAGAGGCGACGAGGCTGTGCTTGGCGAGGTGTCGGGAGCAGCTCTACGAAGTCGAGCTGGGATTGCGCCGAGCTGAAAGCGAGCGGAACCATCTTCAACTCATCCTAGGTCGGCGAGACATCGAGATCCGGCATCTGGAGAGCAGGATCGTCGAGATGACCCCCTTAGGAGAGGACGAAGGTTCGTCAACCGCCTTTAGCTACGGGCTTCGGATCCAGTGCATTCGCCACAATTTGTCAAAAATAACAGCGGAGAGGGACGATCTGCTTTCTGAGATCCGCCACCTGCAAATTGTAGAGACGGAGTTCCGGACGGAGGGAGAGGGACTGACGGTCGAGGTGGCCAAACTGACGGCCGAACGGGACATGCTGACGGCCGAGGTCGACGCACTGAAGAGAGCCACGGTAGACAAGAGCATCGAAGTCACTCATCTTCGCCGTCTTATAGCCAGTCGCTCTGGCGTGCCGAATTCCGCAATACCCCCTCGCTTCGAGGTCGATGTGAAAGACAACTCTCTGAGGGAGCGGATCTCAGAGCTAGAGGCGGAGGTGGCTCGCCTGAAACCGCGCTCGGGGCCAATCAACGTTAGGAGCACTTCGTGTACTCGCGCAGAGAGTGATCGGGGCATCACGTTTTATGAGCTCGCGACCCGTCCGCCTCTAGGCCGTCCTAGCCCGGGGGATGCGCAAAGCTCGGTGGCCATTTCATCGAGCGGGGCATCCGTTGGTGCGACTGCTAGGAGCAGCGCCGAGGATACGTCCCAATTCGCTGGTGTGGGGTCGGGCTCCGGAGGCAAACGTCGCCGACCTCGAGTGTCCTTGAAGAGGAGCATCCCTGTGCCATGGAGGCATTGATGATCATTTTTGAAGCCTTTGTATTTAGTCTTAAGTGTAGTGAGTTGGCATTGTAATTTTTGCTCTTTAAGGCCTTGTAATCTTGTTGTATGGAAGAGTCGCTTTGTACTGCGTCTCAATTAATAATAATATTTCTTTCTCAAACTTGCGTGTTTTTCGTAGCTTTGTGCAGTTGTTTCGTTTGTGACTGTGTTCGCCGTGCCGAGGTCCTTGAGCTGGTCTTTTGCTCGTGTGGGGGTCGGCAACATGAGCGTTCGGCCGGTAGTGCCGAGCAGCACTTCGGTCACTCAATCTTGCGAACTGGCAAAGTAGAATCGAGCCAAGTGTTGGACTCGAAACCATCGTTAGAGTAGTTCAACAGTTGTGGGAGCAATTCCGAATGGCGAACTACTTCTAGCTCGCTTAGGAGCGAACTTGCGAAGTAGAATCGAGTCAAGTGCTGGACTCCGAACCATCGTTAGAGTAGTTCAACAGTTGTGGGAGCAATTCCGAATGGCAAACTACTTCTAGCTCGCTTAGGAGCGAACTTGCGAAGTAGAATCGAGCCAAGTGTTGGACTCCGAACCATCGTTAGAGTAGTTCAACGGTTGTGGGAGCAATTCCGAATGATGAACTACCTCTAGTTCGCTTAGGAGCGAACTTTCGAAGTAGGATCGAGCCAAGTGTTGGACTCCGAACCATCGTTAGAGTAGTTCAACGGTTCAACGGTTGTGGGAGCAATTCCGAATGGCGAACTACTTCTAGCTCGCTTAGGAGCGAACTTGGGAAGTAGAATCGAGCCAAGTATTGGACTCCAAACCATCGTTAGAGTAGTTCAACGGTTGTGGGAGCAATTCCGAATGGCGAACTACTTCTAGCTCGCTTAGGAGCGAACTTGCGAAGTAGAATCGAGCCAAGTGTTGGACTCCGAACCATCGTTAGAGTAGTTCAACAGTTGTGGGAGCAATTCCGAATGGCGAACTACCTCTAGTTCGCTTAGGAGCGAACTTTCGAAGTAGGATCGAGCCAAGTGTTGGACTCCGAACCATCGTTAGAGTAGTTCAACGGTTGTGGGAGCAATTTCGAATGGCGAACTACTTCTAGCTCGCTTAGGAGCGAACTTGCGAAGTAGGATCGAGCCAAGTGTTGGACTCTGAACCATCGTTAGAGTAGTTCAACAGTTGTGGGAGCAATTTCGAATGGCGAACTACTTCTAGCTCACTTAGGAGCGGACTTGCGAAGTAGAATCGAGCCAAGTGTTGGACTCCGAACCATCGTTAGAGTAGTTCAACGGTTGTGGGAGCAATTCCGAATGGCGAACTACTTCTAGTTCGCTTAGGAGCGAACTTGCGAAGTAGAATCGAGCCAAGTGTTGGACTCCGAACCATTGTTAGAGTCAAGAGTAAAAGCAAAGAGATGTAATCAATAGTTAAGTATGAAAAAGCTTTCTTTATTAGTGATTAATAGTTGGCTGCTTCTAAAGTTGCTAGCCGTTATTACAAGAGAAAAATAAAAGAAAATCATTACAAGTGATAGGAGAGGAACGGTTCGACATCTCGAAATACTTAGAGAGGCGTTGTTGCCCTCTCTTGGTATTTTAAGAGATGGTCGGCATTCCATGTCCTAGGGATCTCCCTGCCTTTGAGGTCTTCCAGTCTGTATGTGCCGGGCCGAACTTCTTTGATGATCTTGTAAGGTCCCTCCCAATTTGGAGCGAGTTTACTCTTTTGACCAGGAAAGGAGATGGCTAACTTTCTGAGGACTAGGTCCCCTTCTTTGAGGTCCGTGGGGCGGACTCTCTTGTTGTATGCCAATTTGATCCTTCTTCGGTAGCTTTGTTGACGAATAGCAGCTCTTTCTCGGATCTCATCTATCAAGTCTAGATTTGCTCGGAGCTCTCTGGCATTTTGCTCTTCTTCATAAGCTATTAGACGAGGAGAGGGTATTCCGACTTCTAGGGGATGATGGCTTCGGACCCATAGGTGAGATTAAATGGACTCTCTCCTGTGGGGGTCCGTTTTGTGGTGCGGTAGTTCTACAGCACGTTGGGAAGCTGATCGACCCATAAGCCTTTGGAACATTTATCCAACCTCTTCTTAATACCGGAGAGGATCTGTCGGTTAGCATTTTCGGTTTGGCCATTCGACTGGGGATGAGAAACGGAGGAGAACCTGTGTTGGATGGCAAGGTCTTCGCATAGAGCTCGGAAGGCAGCCCCGGTGAACTGGGTTCTGTTGTCTGTTATCAGGACCCGAGGGACGCCGAATCGGTAGATCACATTCTTCCAAAAGAACTGAACAACCTTGTTCTCGGTAATCGTGGCCAAGGGCTCGGCCTCTATCCATTTTGAGAAATAGTCGATTGCCACGACTAGGAATTTGAACTGGCCGGGAGCTGGTGGAAACGGCCCTAGTATATCCATCCCCTACATTGCAAAGGGGATTGGACTTGATAGAGAAGTGAGTGGAGCTTGCGGGAGGTGTCGGATGTTGGAGTACTTCTGACAGGAGCTGCATTGCCGAACGTGCCGTTCGGCGTCTCGTAGAAGAGTGGGCCAGTAATATCCGTAATTCAACTCTTTGCGGGCTAGAGCTCTGGAACCCGAATATGCCCCGCCGATGCCCTCATGAAGTTCTTGCAGGGCGTAGTCGGCTTGTCCGGAGGAGAGGCATCTCAGGTAGGGCCTGCCGTCTATTTGTGTGAAAGAGCGTTTATATAGGATGCCTCCGATTAG
This sequence comes from Hemerocallis citrina, assembly GCA_017893485.1. Taxonomy (NCBI): domain Eukaryota; kingdom Viridiplantae; phylum Streptophyta; class Magnoliopsida; order Asparagales; family Asphodelaceae; genus Hemerocallis; species Hemerocallis citrina. The sequence goes on from CM030358.1 coordinate 82,462,822, forward strand.
TGTGTAACGCTCGGCTCGGGTCCTCACTCTTCGAGCTTCCTTGGGATCCTCGGGGAGGAGTCCGTCCCTTAAGAATTCAACGAGGGGTTTCATCCAGTTATCTTCAAGCAGGACGGGCAGCGACTCTATGGAGTCGGAGGTTATATCCTCTATACTTGACTTCAGAAGAACCTCTATCAAGACGGTCTGCTCGAGATCTTGAAGGGAGGAAGAGGCTAGTTTGGAGAGGGCGTCTGTAACCCCTGTTTTTCACTTTTGGTATTTTTGAGGGTATTTTTCATTTTTGTGAATTATTATTTTCCATTGTATTTTTCGGAACAATAAAATTAATTATCTTTATTCTATAATATTTTTCTGGCAGTTTTGACCTCTTTTGTTGATTGTGCGCCGTTTGGTCGTTTTTCGACATTTCGAGCTCTTTTTCTCAATTTCTTGATCTCGTTCATGTATAAATATTATTTTAGGGTCATGGTGGATTTTTAGGAGAGTTTTGACCAATTTGAGATTTTTTGGCCTTAAGGAGATTTTTAGGAGCTATAGGATTCATTGTATTTTGTATCTCCATTTGAAATCTACCCAATATCAATTATCCAATTGTGTACCTATTGTTTCCTATTGATATCCACTACCCATTAACCCACATTTGATCTCCTATATATACCCCTAATACTAATTAATCCCTAACCTTAATATTATTCTCTCTCCCTCTCCTACTTGCCCCCGGCCTCCACTTCAAATACCCCCGGCCTGCCCTCATCTACCCTAGGCCGACATCCCCTTGATCCCTCTTGCCTTGGCCGATCACCCATACCTTCCCTCTCCATCTTTCTATACTACTTCGCCTCGATTCTACCTCGTCTCCCCTTCTTCTTGTGGCCGGCAAGCACCAAACCAGCACCACCCTCCACAAAACAGCACCTTTACACCTCTCTTCGCTGATTTGATAAGTGGGCATCTTCCACTTTGGTTTGTGTGTCAAGAGATCAACCGTTGGCGCGTTTTGTTCGTGGGTTTCGCTCGAAATCGCGTTAGAAGGCGTCTTGCTCGTGGGGTTTTCTTTGAAAGGCTTGGATTCGTCGCGTTTATCATCACAAAAAGGCAAGTAACTTGTACTTAAATTTCTTAGGTTGATACAAGTAGAAAGTTCACACATAGGATAGGTTGAGACTAGAGACGGACAAAGATCATGTTTTTAATTGTGGGTTTCGTCTCTATTGTTCAAAACAGGCCATAGATGACTTAGGATATGGAGTTTGATAGGTTTGTGCCTTAAGATTCACCCAAACGCGATTTGATCTAGTCTGCGACATATTGTGTACCCGATGTATGTTGAACACCCATATGAGGAATACTAGATTTTTGACATGTTAGATACCCTCCATTATGACATTTGGACCATGGGTAGACAGCGTTTTGAATTTGGAAGAGTTTGGATGATTTTTGAGGAAGTTATGACGTTTTGAAGTTAGTTGAGAAATCTGGAAATTTGGATTGAACTGGATTGATTGTTGTTTTTACCTTAATTAGAGTCCGAATCTAAACATGGCTATTTCTGAGTAATTTGTAGAGAATTGAATCTAATTTCTAATACCACTGGTTTCACTCTGTTTGGAGTTCGTATGGATTAGTTATGATTATTTTAGTAACTGTATGCCAGTAGTTCCCAGATTCATTTCGGGGTAGATTTTATCACCAATTTATTTTCAAGATCCAAGTTAGACATAATTTCATACCACAAGACTTTGTCCAGTGTTTCACCATGATGTTAGGTAGTTTCCAGATTTATGCTGTATTTTAAAGATGAGTTTTGAGTGATGCCTTACATCCTTTTCTATAGATCGATTTTGCTGTAAACAGTGTGTGATTGTATGTTGAATGCCGTGTTCACCTTTTTTCTAATTACTGTATGAATATTTTATGTGAGATATGAAAGTTGGTTAATTGTGTATACTTTCATTCCGTTTTGGCGGAAGTGGATTTTGATGTGCTGTGTGCAAGATATGCATGATTTTGTACAGCCGTGTTGAAGAATTCCAGATCCATCAAAACTGTGTTATGTGTTACTTTCTATTTTTGAAAACATATCTATACTTTCTGGAAAAATATGAAAATTTATATTTTGAGACTATACATATAGGGGATTACCCCAGAATTTTCGTGGATTTAATTAATGACTTTGTATGCTGTTTTCATGTGGTTTAAGTTATTCCCCTGTTTTCTGGCTGTACATGAAAACTGTGTTGAATTGTGTTTTGAGTCGAGATGTTGTGAAATAGCATATGGATTTATTATACCCGTTAGAAGCGTGTGGAAGTCTAGTTTCCAGATCCTTTGACGGATTATGATTTGCATGCCTTTAGATCTTTGGATCACTGTTTTTGTACAGACTGGTCTTGCTGTCCTGTTTATAAACATATACCATTTTGCTCGTATTTGTGAATGTTTGGTACCAATACTTGATGATCTAATTCCCTGAGTCTAAACCTGATTATAACCTGTTTGTTTGACATTATTTAGTACACTCTCATGCCTGTTGATGATCTTAACAATAAAAGTAACTAAGCCGGGGTCTATGGGAAAGATCTAATAGTGGATAGTTCAAAAACGTGTACTCGGAAGGGGGCCCGTGTTTCCCATTTTGATGCATGATACCTTTGGGTTCATGTACCTGTTACCAGTTGCTGTACGTACCTTTTGGTCGTGTACCTGTTACCTGTTGCTGCACGTACCTTTTGGTCGTGTACCTGTTACCTGTTGATGCACGTGCCTGTTGGTCGTGTACCTGTTGATTCATGAACCTGTTGATGCATGAATCGGATGATTCGTGTACCTGTTTTGATTCATGAACCTGTTACCTGTTTTCCTGTACCTGAGTATACTGCCATCTATGGTCCACTATGAAATCTGAAACGAAACTGCATTGACTGTAACAACCATGTGATAAAAAGATGGCACATGAAGTGTTACCTAGATAGTAATAATAATACAAGATATTAATACATGATTACCTGTTACCTGTATACCTGTTACCTGTACCTGATATATATCCTGTTACCTGTTTTCCTGATACTTGATACAGATTTACCTGATTACCTGAATACCTGATACTTATACATGTTACCTGTTTAACTGTTGACATATGTTTACCTATACCTGTTAGTATATCCTGTGATTAGATAGTGTCCATGTGCTTGTATCCTATTCTATTTGTGACCCGGACTTGCCATTAACGGGTACTGTATTTTCTTTTTTTCCTTTTTCCTGCATTCGATGATTGCAGATTACGGTGGACAGATTCAAGAAGGTACTGGTGGTTCGCAGTATTAGTTGCTGATTATTATTTTCTATTAGAACTTTATTCTGTGTTCGTGAACTTGATTATTCCTGTACTTGTGACTTGAGTATTATTTGTATTTGGGCGATGCAACCCAGAATATTTGTTCCAGACTCTGTTTTTATTTGAGAACAAGATATTTGGTTTCAATTAATTCCTGTTGGTAAAATTATCTCAATGATGCATGTTGGTTCCACTCTTTGCTTCCGACTGTGATATCTATATTGACTCTGATATACTGCCTGTGATATATATTGTAAAAATTTCTGAAACAGCTTAAGGATGATTATATTCATTTGCTGGGCTTGTGTTACGTGCCCGTATTCTGTATTTTTGGGAAGCGGGGCGTGACAGGGTTTTGAGTGGTATCAGAGCACCAGGTTTGGCTAATGTATTAGTTGCCTAATATATTAGACAAGCTTGGCTCGAACTGGAATCTGTGCAATATATCACCAACCATGCATGCAAAATTGAAATATGATACCAACACAGAATCTGGATGCTAACTGTTTTCGGTTTGTACAAACTATGGCTCGTAAAGGTTCTACCTCTAAATCTCAAGCTGATCCGGTTGAGGCTATCACTGCTGTGCTTGAGCGGTTGATTAATTAGCAGCAAAACCACAGTGATCTGGTGATGGCTGCACTTGAAGCTGCTCGGGTTTTGCCTCCTGTTGCGCCTGTACAGGCAACTCTTCCGCCTCGCCCAGGGACAGTTACAGACTTTATGAGGCTGCATCCCGATCGTTTTTCCTGCACTGAGACACCTTTGGAGGCTGAACAGTGGCTGATCCGGATGGAGCGTTTGTTGGCCGCCGCTCGTGTTGCAGAGGCTGATCGGGTGGACGTTGTTTCCGTCCAGCTGGAGGATTTAGCGCATATTTGGTGGATGGCTGAGTCTGAGCGCCTGGTGAAGCCTATTGCTTGGGCTACCTTTACTCGGGGATTCTTGGACCACTTCATAAGACGACCGGAGGTCTCCGGCTTGTGGAGCACTTGCTTCAGCGGTTGGTCGGTCAGAACGACCACCGAATGCGACTGAAAATATGGGAGAAGCTTTCTCGCGGCCATCACCAGCGCATAAGCCATCTTTTCTATCTTCGGGTAGCGGAGCTCGGCGTCCCGAAGTACTTTGCTCACATAGTATATGGGCTTTTGAGCCCGGTCTTTTTCCCTTACTAAAACGGCACTGAGGGTCTGCTCGGAGGCTGCCAGGTAGAGGTAGAGGGGTTCGCCAGGAATTGGTTTGCTGAGGAGGGGAGGATTGACAAGGTAAGCCTTGAGCTGGTCGAAGGACTCCTGTTGCTGTTGCCCCCATTCAAAACCTTTAGCCCCCCTGAGGGCCTTGAAGAAGGGGAGGCATTTCTCTCCGGACTTCGAGAGAAAGCGCCCTATGGCGGCCAAGCGGCTTGTCAACCTCTGAACTTCTTTAACATTCTTGGGAGGGGCCATGTCTAGTATGGCCTTGATTTTCTCAGGGTTAGCTTCAATTTCCCGTTGGCTGACCATGAAGCCGAGGAACTTCCCTGACGAGACTCCGAATGCACACTTGTTCGGATTGAGTCTCATGTTGTGCTTTCTCAGAACATCAAACGCCTCCTGGAGGTCGGTTACATGATCGGCACCTCGGATGCTTTTTACGAGCATGTCGTCAACATACACCTCCATATTACGGCCGATTTGAGCTTAGAAAACCTTGTTGACGAGGCGTTGATATGTTGCGCCTGCATTCTTCAGACCGAAGGGCATAACCCTGTAGCAATAGAGGCCCTGATCGGTCACAAATGATGTCTTCGGGATATCCGGGGGGAACATCCGGATCTGATTGTAGCCAGAGAAGGCGTCCATGAAGCTGAGGAGTTTATGACCCGATGTGGCATCAATCAAAGTGTCAATACTCGGAAGAGGAAAGGGATCTTTGGGGCATGCCTTGTTGAGATCGGTAAAATCGATACAAATCCTCCAAGTCCCGTTAGACTTCTTCACCATTACTACATTCGACAACCACTCAGGATAATTTACCTCTTGTATGAACCGGGCCTTCAAGAGCTTGTCCACCTCATCTTTTATAGCTATCTGGCGCTCGGGGGCAAACTTGCACCTCTTCTGTTGAACCGGTTTGGACCCCGGAACAACGCTGAGGTGGTGGACCAAGAGCTCTTCGGAAATTCCGGGCATGTCTGTAGCTGACCATGCAAAGAGGTCTCGGTTCCTTCGGATGCACTGTACAATGTCCGAGCATAGGGTGGACGGGAGGGTCTTGCTGACAAGAAACTTTCGAGTTGGATCCTGCTCAGAGAAGAGCACTTCCTCCAATTCGTCCACCGGCTCAGACGTCGGTCGGGCAACATCTTGGGAGATTTCTAGAGTTTCTAGGGAGAGGACTGGACCGAGGGTAGAGGTCATGTAGCACTTACGGGCCGTTTCCTGATTGCCTCTTACTTCCCCTACTCCGGCTCAGGTGGGGAATTTCATTTTAAGATGGTACGCCGAAGGAACGGCTTCTAGAGCTGCTAGGCCGGATCGGCCTAGGATGACATTGTAAGCTGCAGGGACATCTACAACCATAAAATCCATCGACTCCGTTCGGGTAGTAGGAGTCTTGCCAGCGGTTACATCGAGGGTGATCACCCCTTCGATAGTCACTGGCACTCCCGTGAACCCATGGAGCATGTAACCGGCGGGTTTGAGTCTATCTCGGGAGAGTTTGAGGCCTTTGAAAGCGGCGAGGAAGAGGATGTTATCGGAGCTTCCATTGTCCACTAGGATCCTCTCCACTTTGAAGTTCGCCATGTGGAGGTTGCTGACGAGTGCTGGGGGGTGCGGACACCTTCAAGATCATCGTCTGAGAATGTGACGGGCACTCCGAGGCCTTTGGGAGGAGGGGTGGCGCGGACCGAATTGACTTCTCTTATAAATTCTTTTCGAGAGGAGTTTGAGGAGCCCCCCATTGGGCCCCCATGAATGAGGTGTAGGACACGCTCCTCTTCAAAGTCGGGCGTTTCATCCCATTCCGGACGCTTATTAGCACCCCAAGGCGGGGGAGGAAGGTCGGCTCGGTCCTTTCTTACGAATCTGGTCAGCTGCCCCCTCTGGATAAGGGCTTCTATCTCATTCTTCAAGGCCCGACAATCATTGGTGTCGTGGCCATGGTCCCGGTGATAACGGCACCACTTTTCTTTATCCCTTTTCTTGGCGGGGGTGTTCATCCTTGGAGCAGGGGGTATGATCTCTTCCTTCTCAACTTCCATCAGAATGGTAAAGACATTGGTGGTGAGAGGAGTGAATTTCTCGAATCTGGGGGGAGGTCGGCGCTGGCCGGCATTATCCTTCTGGAGCTTCTTGGCTCCTTCATCTTCTGTTCCCTTTCTCTTAAACCCGGAGGAAGACCCCTCCAAGTTGGGGCGGTGCTCAGCTTTTTCTGCCCGAATATACTTTTCACTTCGGAGGAGCAGGTCAGAGAAGTTCTGTAGGGGCTTCTTGGCGAGGGAGAAGCGGAGGTTGGAATTGAGGACATTGGATTGAAATGCTGCTGCAGCGACCGACTGGTCGAGGGATGCTATAGACCTGGCTTCAGCTGTGAACCTCTTCACATAGTCTCTCAACTTCTCACCCTTCTTCTGGTGGAGGTACAGTAGCGAGATGATGGTCTTCTCAGTTCTACGGCTACTTACAAAATGGGTGACGAAGAGGGTCTCGAATTGCTCAAAGGAGAATATTGAGGATGGGGCAAGGCGAGAGTACCATTCTCGAGCTGGGCCTTTGAGAGTTGCGGGAAAGGTTTTGCAGAGTAGAGCATCGGAAGCCTGATGGATGAGCATGAGGGTCGTGAAGCTCTCGATGTGATCGACGGGGTCGGTCTCCCCGGAATAGGTCTCAAATTGAGGGGGTTTGAAGCCGACTAGCACAGGTGCATCCATTATGGTTCGGGAAAAGGAGGTCTGCTAGGACGAAGGGTCCTTCCTCTAAGCTCCTCTTCTCGGTCTAACTGACCCAAGCGCCTCTCCATCTCATGAAGACGGCGGTATACAGCATCATCCCTTCGACGGTAATCAGCCGAGCCTCTAGACTCGTCTTCGTACGAGGGAGAGCGGGGGCTACGACGACGGTAGCTCCTGGAGCGGCGAGGACTTTGCACATGCCGGGAGTTGCTGGGAGCTGGAGGAGGAGATAGGGACCGTCGTCAAAGACTTCGGGCCGGAGGAGGAGAAGGGATCTTGGGACCATTGGTGTTGGGACGGAGATTGAGAGCTTGTAGGACGGTCGCTTGGAACTGCTGGAACTCGGCACGGGTAATGGGTGCCTCATCGTTCCTAGGCTGTTGCCGACCTGCAGGGGAGTGTGGTCTTCTTCTGTGATGCTCGGGGGACTCTCTCTGCCCCCTTCGGGTAGGGGACCTTCTGTATTCTTGGTGGCGAGGAGATCACTCATCCGGACGGTGTTGGCGGGAGGTTCCCTCTCGGGCCCGCTTTTCATCCAGATGGCGGCGAAAATCCTCATCCTTCTGCCGATTGAGGATGGTGTTGTGGAGATCGGAGGCTCGGGGATGATGGGAGGCCATAGAGTCCGAAGAGACATTGTGGATGGAGACGTGGTCCGGATGGAGAGGTTGTTTCTGCGGGTTGGGACCCCTAGGAGGTTGTTGATTCTGCGGAGGAGGCAGGTCCTGTTGGAGTGGGTCTTCCACTGGAGGAGGAAGTTGCACTTGCTGCGGAGCGGGTTGGATGGGAATGTCTAGTTGCTGATCGGGGTTAGGTCCTCGGTTGGACCCTTTTGATCTGGCTTTCCTAGGAGGCATGGCTGGAGAAGATCTGACCAACGGGAAGAGGGAAGGTTGCTATCCGTTAGTTTCCCACAGACGGCGCCAATCTGTTGCCGCTGAATCTGGTGTGGGGGCAAACAGATAGTATTTGTGGATTCTTAGGAAAACTGAATAGCAAACCCGTTACCTGTTCCGTCAGAATTTGACGCTGACTCCTGCCGTACACCTGCAAAAAGTGCGAGACACCGGGGTTGTTCCCGGCGATGCACCCTCCGACGCTCAAGTCAGTAATCAGGGATGATTATGAAAGAGCGCAAAAACTGGTAAAAGATTGATTACCTCTTAATGGAGATGGATGGGGGGTATTTATAGGCGTCTTAGGGATCAGATTAGGAATGTAATCCCCGTGATCTGATAAGGAATATACTCCTTATAAACAGATTAGGAATGTAATCCCTAATTCCCAGTGGAAGGATAGGCATGAATCAGGGCCGTTGATCAGGATTTAATCAGAAACCCTAATTCTATCCCTCTGGATCGGGCTTTCTGCTGGTTGAAACCCGCACCCGATTGAGGTGGATCCGTTTGCGGGTTTGCGGGTCTTCGAGGAGGAGAATCCGTACCCGCTTCAGACCCATTGGTAGGTGAAATTACAGTTTTACCCCTGGACTTCAAGATTCGTGCCCGATTCGGACGGTTCCGATTTAACCCCATTTTTAGCCATATCGGTTACCATTAATAGTTCCTGTTGTCTTCAATGTCTAGAAAGAACGATGCAAGTATACTAAGTTGATCAAAATTTAAAAAGTAAACAATACAGAAAAGTTACTGTCTAAACTAATATGTGCATGCCTGTAGAAACCAAAATTGTGCAAATATCAAAATGTCAACTCTACATGCAACCTCTTCGGTGACCTGCCCCTTCCTCAAAATCCTACACACCTTTAAATATTAGGGCATGCATCGCATGCGTGCAAATAGCTAGTTATAATGAGAGAAGATCTTTGTGTCATTTATAAATTTACCAATGTGTGCAATACACGTGTATAAATATTATAAAGGAGATCTTAGGTTCAAGCTAAGACATCTAAATTTTTACTTTTAAAAAACTATATTTATTAAGATATACATCGGACGTATATATTACTATTTTTGTTTAGTTATAATATATTTTACAGCTTTTTCTTTACTTTGTAATCTAAATATTTTGAAGCCTATATCATGTGTGTTAAATCTGCCAATAAATCAATCACCTATTTATCAAAAAAAATTGTGAATGGGTAAATCCACGACTTTAATAAGTATATTCATCTTGTATAATGCTGCCCATTTAAATTCCTATGGTGAAAACTAGGAGGCCACAAATATTTTCCTTCAAAACCAAATTATATATACTAGCAATCTATACATGTCCGAAGCACGACCTCAGTTTTTTTATTTTATATTTTTTATTATTTATTTATTTATTTAAGAAAAGATTATGATATTATCTAGTATCCAACCTGAGAATTCCTTTTACCCATATCTAGGGTTGATACTTTGACCAGATACACGGACCCTATTTGAATCGGCAATGGACCGGAGCCGACCCGATCTATACGGGTCTGGATTCGAGTCTTAAAATAAGACCTGATGCACTTTCAGGTCCGGATTCGCTTAAAATAGACCTGACCCGACCCCGTTAAAAAATACCCCCAGAAATATGGAATTTGAATAAAAGCATTATAGAGATATACATATAAATAGTAATTGTTGAGATAGATGTGTAAATATAATATTTATTCATGTTCTTAAAGTGTAAAAATTATTGGAACCGTAAGGTATCGGGTGCAAAAAATACTTAAGTGCAAATATTTATTCCTCGGTACCGGACCCGACGGGTAAATTTTTTTAACAAGACCCGGACCCGAACCCGATTCTCGCAAGTCCGTCCGGGTCCAATTTTTGGACCCGTGGGGTACCAGGTCCGGGTAGTGGAGGACCCAATCCTATGATCCGATACCGGCTCTGCCTATATCAAATCCTTACCATACTCTTTACAATTATCCCTATTGGTACCAACTTTTATTTTATATGAGTGACACTTTTGTAAATAATTATGTTGTAAATAAATTTAAAATTTGAGGGTATTATGGTAATTGACAATATTTAAAAAAATGAATGGTTAATATAACTTCCACTTAAAAATGAATGGTTAATATAACTTCAACTTAAAAATGAATGGTTAGGATTTGATGATTGATTGTCTACAATTTACAGTTTGTCTACAAATGACACAGCTCCAATTCTCTTATTATAACTAGTAGTTTACACGTGCGATGCACGTTTTAATAAATATAGTTTTTAAAAATAAAATTTAGACGTAGTCTTGATTTGAACCTAGGACCTCCTTTATAATAGTTATGCACGTGTGTTACATGGGTTGGTAGATTGACAAAACATTTACAAATGACACTAAGTATTTGGTTGGAGGGGAATGGAGGGAAGGGGAGGGGATGGATTTTTTAAAACTTTTCATGTTTGGTTCATTATTTAGGAGGGGAGGGGAGGAAAATGGGTGGGTGCAACACCCCTCCTGAGTCAATTTTGGCTCCCCTCCAAAAGTGGGGAGAATTTGGAGGGGAGAGAAATTATATCTATTTTTTTAGTGTGAATGGACTAAATTGCCCTTTTAGTACGAATCAGAAATTTAACAATTTTTCTAATGCCTTGACTACTTATTTAACAATTTTTCCAATGCTGATCTTTGTGATTACTACTTTTCATGTTATCTCGTGTCTAATTCTTGATCATCAGTTATCCAATGGTACAAACTCGTGCATCACATGATATAATTGCAAATTTGGATAATATTTGTTGAATAAAGAAGTTAGCATGTTGTCTTCAGGGTTCATATCACATTTATCTTTTATTATAGCATGTTGTTTTACTATGTGGATATACGAAGATTTAAGTTCGCCCAGGCAAACTTCTTTCGGACAACGGCACTTACAATCTTGGAATAGTTGCAGAAAATGATGGGCGTGGAACCATGATTTGGTATAAATACTAAACCCTCAGCTCTTACCACAACTTCGTATTGTCGTCTATCAGTAGTCTTTCACAACATATCAAAGCAACCAAGGTTCGAATCCTACCGACTACGCAATATTAAATGCGGATTTATAACAATTAGGAAATGCAATTGTGAAGGTTATAAAAGTAATTTTATTATAAAATCCATTCTCTCCCCTTGTGAACCAAACAAGAAGATAATTATTTTCCCTCCCCTCCCATCCTTTAAACCAAACAGAATATTCATTAAATCTCTTCCCTCCCTTTCCCTCCCATCCATTAAAATCCCTCCCCTCCCCTCCCCTCCCCTCCCCTGAACCAAACAGAGCCTTAGAGATTACATAACAGAGATATTAGATATGAGATATTAGAGATTAGAGATATAACTAACTTTATTTAAATATTACATAACCATATCTCTGAGTACAGTGTATAAAACAAGTGCCATAAAAGTTACATATAATCGTACCATTATATTTATGAGTTTTACTCCTATGATCCATGACTTTGGTCGAGGACCAGATCTAAAAGCATTTTGATTGTCAGACCAGCAATCCATGGCTGCATTAATCATCTAAAATTTGCTCCAGTTGATCAAATTTGCTCCAATTGACCCCAGCTCGAAACTCATTTCAAATTAGTCTCCCATCTCACCCATGCGAAATCATGTAGCATCAATATTGCCTCTTCCATATACCATATACTATACGTTCTCATTATAATTACTAGTAATTTGCACGTGCGTTGCACGTCTTAATAAATATAGTTTTTTAAAATAAAAATTTAGATATAATCTGGATTTGAACTTAGAACCTTCTTTATAATAGTTATGCATGTGTATTGCACGGGTTAGTAGATTGACAAAACATTTACAAATGACACTAATGTCTTCTCCCATTATAATATTAGAGATAGGAGTATTTCTTAGTTTTTAAAAATAGTGGGGGTATATGCTAATTTTCACATTTTAAATGGGAGCATTTACTAAAATATCCATTTTTTAGGGACTGCACGTGCATCACACGGGTATGTTTTGTGGATTTAGTTTGCCGTAAATTGCACGTGTTTACTCAGTTACAAAATTAGGGTTTGTTTGTTTACAATCCCAACTCTCCCATTAAAATAGTAGAGATAATTATAATTTATATTTATATATATCTTAAGCAAATAGGCCTATCCCCTCTCCCCTTTCACCATTTTGAAATAGAGAAAGGAGAGCAAAAGTAGGAACTGACACGTGCAACGCACACTAATTGTTAAAATAGAAAAAATTTAAAAAACACCAAAAAAACCTTCTCTCTTCCCCCATCTTCCCAAAACACACAAACCCTAATCAATTCTCCCTGCCCCCAAAACCCACCCACCTCTCCTCACCCGTTTGTCCCGGCCGTCGCCCACGCCGTCCCGATCCCGGCCGTCGCCCACGCCTGACCCCGATCGTTGCTTGCCATTTTGAAGGTCAGTTTTTTTTAGGGCAAGTTTAATCTTGCAAGATCCATTTACGAATTTATAAAGGAATTCATAAATCCATTTGGAAATCCAAACTCACTAATCACCATGCCTAATCCCTTGAGTCAAGGAAGACAGTCTCACCTAATCACCATCTGACCATGCCTAACACCTTGAGTCATCCAAGCATTGAGAATGGACAAGTTTTCAGATGTGTTTGTAGACAAACTACGACTGTCATAAACGGAAAGGAACGTGGAATTCCTTGGAACCATGTATTCTTATAGGAAGCAAGAGCCATCAGTCGCTAATGATTTATCTGCAACAAGCATCCACTAAATGTTATTACACAAGAAATCTGCGGTTTGGAGAAGCAAGCACTGCAGTAAAGTTATAAAATATAATGAGCACCTAACTTTCCAAAGATTTAATTTCAGTGGTATTGTTCAGCAAAAGTTCAATGTCTTGAGAGAATTGATTATGGTTTGTGTGTTTTGGGATGATGTGGAAGAGGAAAGGTTTTTTTTTTTGGTGTTTTTTAAATTTTTTATGTTTTAACAATTAGTGTGGGTTGCACGTTTCAGTTCCTACTTTTGCTCTCCTTTCTCTATTTCAAAATGGAAAAAGGAGAGAGGGGGTAGAGAGAAATAAACAGGTCAGTTTTTTTTAGGGCAAGTTTAATCTTGCAAGATCCATTTACGAATTTATAAAGGAATTCATAAATCCATTTGGAAATCCAAACTCACTAATACTGTGTTTTCCAAGGAACTTTTAAGAATCTAAAATTTAATTCGACAATTTGGTTTGGTTCAAATGACATGTCGGATTACATTACCGGACTTAATTACCAGTTTACTACCCATACTTTTGCATACAAAGAAATTTTGATAGTTGGGATGTTAATTGTCAGTGTGGACTATATCCCTTTGTGATTTGGAACAGAATAATTGTCATTAATTGTTAAATAAATTTATTCATCATGTTTCCAGAATTATTTCATTGGCTAATCACCGTTGTTGTTAAAAAAAATTGTTCATCATGTTTCCAAAATTATTTCTATTAAGTCATGTAAAAGTGCTCTCCTCTCTTCATTTCCTCCGTTCTCTACCTTGCTTTGAGATTGTAGCTGGTTTGTAGAGTGTAGAAGGATATGATTGTTAATCCTCATGTTAGATTAGTATCTATTATTTTCTTTTCATATTTTGTTGGTTTGGACTTTGGACTTTTTTTGGTTGTATGTATTTGTTACACATGATAAGCTTTTGATCATATACTGTATAAACAAATTTAATGAGAAAAGGTATTGCATAAAAATGTTGTTTTATTAAGAGTTGGGTGACAAGAAACTGTAATCTAAATAGTTCTCTGATACTGTGATAACGTTAGTTGCTTTAATTCACACAAGACTAGATCAGTATTATTAATTTAATTTAATTTGGTTTAATTTAATTTAATATTTATTTATTTATATATATCTTAAGCTAATAGGCCTACCCCATCTCTCATTTCTCTATTTTGAAATAGAGAAATGTGAGCAAAAGTAAGAATTGACACGTGCAGCTCACACCAATTGCCAAACAGAATTAATTATAAAAATAAAAAATAATAAAAAAACTTTTCTCTTCCACATCTCTCCAAAACCCACAAGCCCTGACTCCATCTATGCTCCGCCCCCTGTTCGCCGCCTCCACCTCTTGCACTCCTCGCCACCGCCCACAGTCATCGTCTCCTCCTCCAACGCTCCTCCCGCCGCTCGCACTCTCTGCCTCCACTCCCCACGCTCCTTAATACCGTCGCCTTCGCCGACTTCCGATGCGGTTTTGTCGGACCTCAGTTCGAATTCGATTCCGAGAACTCTGTCGCGATCATTGCTTGGATCTCAAGGGACTGCTCCGATTTTGGCACGTGCGGTTGTGGTTGTGAAATCAGGGGATTCGGCCTATTATGAAGGGAACAAGAGGTATTTGGAGGATAAGTATAACGGGGTTTTCAATCCGGAGCAGATTTTGCAGCTTGGATTGGCTGAGAATCAGGTAGTAGTTCTTTGAAATTTTTTAGTTTATTTTAGTTTTAATTTTAATTGTGATCAGGTTACTTTATGGAGATTTTAAGGGTTTGGTGATTGTTTGGAGCAGTTGTCACTGGATTTGATTCAAGAATGGCTGGCGACTGGACTGGGGAGATCGTTGCTGGGTGAGGAGGATGGGGGATTGAGTATCAGAGGGTTGGAAACTTATTAGCCCTTTGATGGGTTGATGGATTTGAAGATTGTAAGTTTTCTCAATGCAGGCTTTTATTTATTTAGGATGACATTGTTTACTTTTGTTACATTCGATGCATTAGTGATATGTGATGCTACACGTTACTTCTATTTGAGGGTGATTAAGTATTAGTGTAATTTGGATTCCAGCAGCGACGGATCGGCGGCGGTAGGGTATCAGCTGAATCCGAGGGTGACGATCGGTGATTTAGGGTTTTAGGTTCTCAATATCGAGATCTAATTCTTGAATTTGTTGATTTTGTTAAATAATAATAATAATAATAATAATAATAATAATAATAATAATAATAATAATAATAATAATAATAATAATAATAATAATAATAATAATTTGTTTAAAATTTGTGGCAGAGGAGGAATGGGCATGGGAGCCAGGGACGGAGGAGGAGGATAAACGAGAGGGTGAGGAGAGCGGAGAGGGAGGAGTGCATTCGGAGGACGGTGTATGTTTCGGATATCGATCACCATGTGAGTTTCATTCAATTCAATTCAATTCGATTCAAGTAGCTTTCTTTTGATTTGGTTGATTAATGTTTTTGGATTTGTTTAGTCGTGTTGTTGATCATTTTATTTTGATTTGGTGCATGTGAAGGTGACTGAGGAGCATCTTGCTGACCTGTTTGCGGATTGCGGACAGGTTTGTTACTTACTTCTTTTTTACTGCATTTATATATATCTTAAGCTAATAAGCTAATATGTAGAATTTTCGTTTTTTGATTATATTGTAAATGAAATAGTTAAAAGACATTTCCAAAATTTTGAATTACATACAATTTTATAAGTCTCTCAAAATTATTTTGGTCCGTGCAATTTGCACAGGGTAAAACTAGTTACATATTAAGCTAATGGGTCTATGTATTCTCTTCTTCTTCTATTTTGAAATGTAGAAAAGAGAGAAAAAAATAAGGGAGCACAACCCTAATTTATCTCTTCCCCCAAAGGTTCCCAAATTTGAAATTCAAAATCTAAATAAATTTGAAATTTAAAATCTACCAAATTTAGTATGTTCCTAAAATCTCTTCAAAAAATTACATAACCAAATTTGTTGACAAAATTATTAGTATTTTTTTTATAACCGTCTTCCTCTCTCCCTTTATTTCTCTCACTTATTCTCTCTCAAAATCTCGCTTTACATATCAATTTCTTTTTATCTCTCAAGATCTCTCTTTTTCTCTCTTATTTCAGGAGACATTTATTAGATTAGATTTATCAAACGATTGCTTTATAAATGTGTTTTTCTCCAATTTCATTCTCTGGTGGGACAAGAAAGGATTTTAAAACAACGGTAAGAACTCCTTCTTCCTGTATGTCCTCCGAAAAAGTTCATTACCTTTTATTTCTTATCTTCTATTGATGTATTTGTTTGATTTACTTTTATTATTTTTTAAATATTGTTTATATGATGGAGGTGAGATGAATGCATCAAATTTTCTAATTAATATGGTTATAATTTTTGGGTTTATTTCTTACATACTATATTCTGTGTGAAGAGAATACGGTGTTACGAGGAGATGTTCAAAGCGACTTGGACGAAGAAGGGAATAGCAGCAACTACGAAGAAGAACTGGAGCATCAACAATGACAATCGACTTTCATATACGTGGAGCCTCTGTTTGGAACCGAAGAAACATAGTCGACTGCCTTTTGTAGCAGTCGACCGCGATGTAGCAGCGGCTGCTTTTGGGTTAGGTCTTAGGGATCCGAATGAAGTTCAACTTCTTATTCAAGTTAGATCGTATGACTCTCATTGTATGATTATCTCTTCAAAATACATTGGATGGTTATTGTATTAAGATAGTAAACTAGAGTTTCTCTATATCTCTATATATTCAGTGTAATGGCTCAATAAAGTATAAGTGCCGAATAGATAAAGATAGTATTTCATCTGAGAGGTGAGAGATTTCACCATTGTAAACAGTGAGTATTTTGAGTGAGACTTAAGAGATGGTCATTGTGAGAGTTGTAACTTTTATATCTTTCTCTAGTTGAATATAATCTCGGTTTTCTTCCCTGATTAGAGTTCGCCCAAACCTAGACAAAACTGTCTACTTTTGTGTATTTGATTTGATCTATTATTTGTTTGGTGGTGGTTTGTAGTGATTGCATCATAAACTCAACACATCCAGTAATGGGAATTCCCAACAATTAGTATCAAAGCTTTGAGAGTAGGGTTGCACGAGTTCCTTGGAGAAGATGGCAGATCACAACACGATGATCAAGTAGTTCGATGATAAAATCAACTTTAATATCTGAAAGGTGGACATGTATGACGTACTGGTTCAGACGAACTTGAATTCTGCCCCAAAAGGAGATAAAAGGAAGTCATCCAACATGAGGAAGGAGATTTGAGACAAGATGTGTCTCAAGGACCTGAGTGCAATCTGGCTGTCGTTGGCGGACAAAGTTAAGTGTAATATCCTTGTGGAGAAAAAGTGCAGTTAGTCTATGGGCATGATTCAAAGAAGACTACTTGAGCTCGTCGTTACTAGATCAGATGTACTGGAAGAGAAAGCTGTTCCGTTTCTCAATGAAAGAAGGAATCCATCTTTAGGATCATATTGTGGAGTTCAATAATGTATTTTCTTAGCTGAAGGCTATTAACGTAGATGATCTAAGAAAAAATTATAAAGCTTTCAACTTGATATATTCACTGCCCACGGAAAATCTGCCAAGAAAGCTGTGGTGATCAAAGGTCTGAAGGAGGATGATCTTAGGAAGAAGACTAACAAAGCAGGGTCTACTTCAACAGTTACTTGACGGTAGATGATACTTCAAATGAAAAGAGAATGACGAACAAGTGTGAGATATATTTCCACCAATGTAAAGGGATTGTGGGTTACAGGAGAGACTGTCACAAGTAGTTGAATGAGAGGAGTATAGACGCCAACGTAATGAGTGCTATTGAATCATGTGATAACATTGACTATCTTCATGTTTTAAGTTCTTTAAATGTAAATTCAGGCTGATTTATTGATTCAGAGAGTTATTCTCATATTTGTTCCGAGAATGAGATATTTTTCAAAGTATACAACATGTGGTATTATGGGAATGACGATTGGTGAGATTTGTGAAGTAGTGGGTGACTGAACAGTTGTATTAGAGATGTCAGATGGTAAAGAGTTCACAATAGAATAGGTCATGCATATTCATTTGATGCGAAATTTGATATTTTTGGAAACTTTGGATTCTCGACCTGTAGGTACACAGCTCGATGTTGAATTTTGACAATTTGGGAAAGCATCGTAAGGTGATAAAGGATAAGAGAGGGACTGAGTAGGGTAAGGTGATGAAAGGTAAGAAAGGGATTGAGCATGGTCAGCACAATCTCTACCAGTTTTGTAGGAACGGGAAAGCTCGTGTGAATGGACTAAAGTTCTATATTCCTAAAGCAATATCTTGTTTGACGTCACTGGAACCACTGAATCGAGACCGCGACATTCAAATACCATCGGGAAGTGGAGAAACCCTCGAGGTATGTGGAGTTCGTGTGGAGGGTGGCACCTCCATTATAACATCTACTGGGTATGCCATTGAAGGAGGCATACTGTTAGAGAAAAAACAGGTGCAGGTATGTTCAACTAGAAGAAGAAGCCATTTACTCGAGTTGTTTACAATCAGAGAAAGAAAAGAGTCTAAAAGAGTTAATTCACACGGGTGTGGAATCATGAGTATGAAATTCATGGTAAAGACTGTTGGATTTATGTCTTGCATACTATATTTGATGTGAAGAGAATACGGTGTTACAAGAAGAGGTTCGAAGCAACGTTGGAAGAAGAAGGAAAGAGCATCAGCAACAATGACAATCGACTGCGTGAAGCCTCTGTTCTGAATCGAAGAAACATAGTCTACTGACTTTTGTGGCAGTCCACCGCAATGAAGCAGCAACAGTTTTTTTTTGGGTCGGGTTTGGGGATTCAAATGAAGCCCAACTTCTTCTCCAATTTAGATCATACTGCTCTCATTATATGATTATCTTTTCAAGATACATCAGATGGTTACTGCATCAAGAAATGTAAAGTAGTGTTTCTCTCGATCTCTATATATTCAATGTAATGGCTCTATAAGTACCGAATAGATAAATAGTACTTTATCTGAGAGGTGAGAAATTTCTCCATTGTAAACATCTAGTATTTCTGGTGAGGCTTAAGAGAGGGTTGTGGTAAGAGTTTTAATTCTTTTATATTTTTCAAGTTGAATATTATCTCGATTTTTTCTCCTGGATTAGGGTTCACCCAAACTAGGAGAAAATCGTGTGCTTTTGTGTGTTTGATTTGATCTACTATTTGTTTGGTAGTTGTTCGTAGTGATTACATCGTAAACTCAGCAGGTTTAACAAGAAAAATTTCCAACAATAATTCCTAATCCAAGAAGACAAGCAAGAATTATGTTTGATGTTTCTAACACCTGCGGCAGATTAGATAGGTGTTTTCAATGCATGTAATCTCTTTAGATTTTTTGGTTTTTTTACATTTCATAAGACGAGAATTACTATATTTATTAAACAATACCCATTTCGATTTCAAAGTGGAACCTCTACAGCAGTTTTTCAGAGACAATTATTTAACATCTTTTCTTTATAATTTATAGGGCTAAGGAAAATTGATGGTGTAAGCATGGTTGCATCAACATTCAAGCAAGAAGTATTTAAAGTTGACGACAAAAATATATAGGAAAACACTAGAGAGGAGGATCTCTTCTACTTGTAATTATGTTTTTCTAGATG
The DNA here is from genome assembly GCA_017893485.1 of Hemerocallis citrina. Taxonomy (NCBI): domain Eukaryota; kingdom Viridiplantae; phylum Streptophyta; class Magnoliopsida; order Asparagales; family Asphodelaceae; genus Hemerocallis; species Hemerocallis citrina. The sequence goes on from CM030358.1 coordinate 82,482,424, forward strand.
TATAATAAGCATTGAACAATCAGATAGCTCAGATATTTGGAAATGAAATTGTCCTCCTTTATTCAATTTTGTACTTTCTTTTTATTGAAAATTTTAGACATGTATAATATTTTTTAATTATCTTATTTTGTGTTAAATATGTTTTGAATACAAGGGGTTTGATGAAATACTTCAATATTCACTAGAAAATGATGTTCCTGGATAATAAATGAATAGCTAAACTACTCCATAATAACCATATACAATAATGCATCTACCCCTAATGTTGTTTCTTCTTTACTTTTAGTTAATGGTTGATATAATTTTTTATTTAAATATGTTGTTGAGATGTGATTTGGTGATAGATTTTAAAGTGGATTATTATAACTTTTTTGTCAAACACTCGCAACTATCATTAACATACTCTCTTTTGATATGCATGTGTAAGAGCATCTCCAATGCAGCTCGCCAAATCTCCCAAATCGCCAATTTAGCGACTCAATCCCCAAAATTCCTCTCCAACGGACTCGCCAAATCTCTCGCGATCCTGGCGATCCGATCTTCGCTCGTGATCCGCTCGCCAATTCTGGCGATTGGATCCCACTCGCCAAATCTGGCGATTGCGTTCTTCCGGAGGTATAACGGTAAGATTTCATTCCCACTTATTTAAATCGACATTGATTTCCTTCAATTTCTTCTTGCATCTCTTCAATTTGTTCTTGGTAGATTGGTGTTCCTAAATTTTATTCATTGGGTTCTTTTTCTTCTTCATTGGGTTCTTTTTCATTGGGTTTTCTTCTTCTTCATCAGGTAATAATAATTTTTTTTAGGTTTTTTTTTGGGGGTTTTGAATATGAAATTGCTGCGATATGAATTTACTCCATTATGAAAATGAATTAGTGTAGCTTTTTTGGATATGAATTTTGGATCGAAGTTGTTGTTCTTGTTTAAATAATCTATATGAAAATTGTTAGCTACCTGTGGATTAGAAATGTTGTCATTTTAGAATTTTGGAGATGGTCTTACCCCCAATCATTCTTCTTTCACTTCACAGCTTGAGGATTAGAAATGGTTATAATCAAATTGAGGAACGAGTATGTATGGGTTGTTGAAGTGCATATGATTGGTGCTATTTTCAACTGTTGAGGAATAATTCTTAGAAGAATTAAGTTCTTCCATGTATAACATATTTAAGCTGTCAAAAGCTACCTAGTAGAAATGAAATGTAGTTTTTATTATTCATAAATCTATTGAAGGAAAATTATTCACATAACCACTATAGTTTGATAAAAGTATTAGATGTTTCAAGTTTTATGAAAACATTTTTTCTTTAAAAATCAACAGAAATATAGCTTTTCCTCTCAAATGCACATGAATTTCCTCTTTTGAGACAAAAAAAAAATCACAAAATTCTGAACTCCAAAAACAGCAAAATTAATTTTGCAACGGGGGGGCATTAAGTTGTGAATTTATTTTATGTGTGGCTGATCAGTGTGCATCTACTGCATATTAGTAAATCAGCAAAACAAAGTAAAATTAATCAAGGTGAAGTTAATCAATATAGTTAAACACAACAAGGTGAAGTTAATCAATATAGTTTGATCTTATTGAGAAATTAGAAAATGAATGATTATTTGGCTCTAAGTCTCTAATTAGAAAATGAATGAGTTATCATAGGTGCGGGAGGCTCTTGTTTGACTCATGGTTGTTTTACTCTTGGTTGTTGGAGACATTTTCTTTGGTTGTTGGAGACATTTTCTTTGTGTTAAGGAAGTGGCATGTATATGAAAGCAAAGCATATGATGTTAATTTTAAAGCACTCTTTTGTGTTGTAAAACCCATGCACAAAAGAGTGCACCATTTACTTGCTGATGACTTGGTTTTAAAACCCATGCACCATTTACTTGCTGGATGACTTGCAATTTTTTTTATATTTTAGCAATGACTTGCATATTGTTGGGGGTTCAGTAATTTGTGATATATCTAGAATTAGACAAGAGTCAATCCTTTTCATTAGTTTTATTTACATAAAATTAATTTTGCAACTATATTTTGCAACGGGGGGGCTAAAAAACCTTCTATTATGCATGATTGTGTTCAGAATGTTGATTTGTGATCTTAGTGATGTATATTACAAATTTATCACCTCAAGAGAATTAGATCTCATTTTCATTCGATAATTTTTCAAGTGAACATTATGGAATGTGACTAGTTTTAACATCAGCTATATATTTCAGATATATTATGCAATGTCAATTTTTACCCATTGAATCTACAGTTAGTAATAGAGTCAATTTTAGGCTTTTGAGCTACAGTTAGTATTTCTTCTATGAATTGTAGCCATTCATAGGTATTGAGCACAAAGTAATCTTCCTACACTCAAATAGAGTTATTACTCTGCAGGATTAGTATACATCAGCTATATATTTCAGATATACTTTTCAGTTTATATATTTCAGATATACTTCAGCTTATATACATCAGATATATTTCAGATATGAGTGTACATCAGCTTTTTTATTCTCAAGTTGTTTCTCTGTAGATATATAGATTGTAGTTGTATTCTCAATTTGTTACTAAAACCTGACATCACTAAGATCACTGGACAAATATTTCTAATAATTGTTACTGGACTAAAACCTGTTACTGACATCAGATACCCTGCAGATATATAGATTGTTACTCTGCATATATACATTCTTTGATATGCTAAAACCTGTTACTGACATCACTCTCTAAATGGCTAAAACCTGATATATAGATTGTTACTCTGCAGATATACATTCTATGATGTATTCTCAATTTTCAATTCTTCAAATCTTTCTTTCTCATCTGCATTCAGTTCATAAACGGATGCCCATGTTATTAAACAGATACATTCAGTTCATAAACAGTTCATCTGAAACATGTATCAGCTATATGTCATTAATATATGTCATTAATATCATCTGAAACATGTATCATCTTTTTATGAACTGCTTATGAATCATCTGTATATGTGATTAATATATTCTGTAGTATATGTCATTAATATATCTGTTTATGACATATATAACCATTCAGTTCATAAACAGCTGATACATGTTTAGAACAGATATTAATACCTTCTCATCTTTCTTTCTTTCTCATCTGCATTCAGTTCATAAACTGTTCATCTGGAATCAGTTCTAAACATGTATCAGCTAAATGGTTATATAGAATTCAATCAAGCTACCTTCTAGTAATTGTTACAGGACAAAACATTACCCATTTAGAGAGTATATTATAGTGTTGTTGCAATCCGAAAACCAACTATCCTAAGGATTGAGATGTTCAAAGCTGTGATTCTTTTGTATAAGGATAAATAGAGCTAACATCCTAGGTTGGTAGTTAAGGCCCCTCCTCGGGACATGCATGAAAATCTTGACTTGGATTCTTTTGTTGAATTCTCTTGGTGAAGTAAGATATACCTAACCTTGTAATTACCCTCTCTTGAGGGACATTACTATATTATATGTAGTCTATATGTAATTATCTAATCTCATAGTAATATTTTGTAATGGTTAGATGGATTCACATAATAATACATCTTACACTACTCTGCTGCGCGACGGATCAAACTTCGAGGATGAATTGTTTAGTCCAGATTTTGTTGAATGTACTCAATTCACAGATCAACCTATCGTGACACCACCAGAAAATCGACCAACAATTAATTCATCTGCTAAGAAAACACAAAGACGGGGTAACTTCACATCGGAAGAAGACCTTCTCATTGTACATGCATGGCTTAGCATTGGTTTAGATCCGATACAAGGAAACCAACAAACATGGGTAAATATTGGGATAGAATACATGAATACTTTCATGCAAACAAAATGTTCAAGTCTGAGCGCAATGCAAATTCTCTCATGAATCGGTGGTCAGGAATTCAAAAAGAAGTTAACTTCTACTGTGGGTACTATGCTCAAATAGAGTCAAGAAACCAAAGTGGGATCACCAATGAAGATAAGGTATTAATATCATTGAAGTTTATGAATTAATTTGTTTTTCTTTCCAAAATTAATTATTTATTTCAACTATTTTTAGATTTTTCAAGTAAAGCTATTGTACGAAGAACTGCAAGGAAAGCCATTTGGTTTTTTGCATTGTTGGCATGAACTGAAGCATAATCCCAAATGGACATTGGAAATTTCAAAGAAAAAGTCCAAAACTTGTAAAAGGATAGGTCCTCAAAAATCGTCTGCTACACTATCGGATCAAGTCAATTTAGAGACAGAATATATTGCAACTGATATGGAACGACCTATTGGTAGAAAGGCTGCCAAGGAGCAACAAAAGAGGAAGGATAAGGAACAAAATGAAGAGAAAAGACCTGCACTAATGTTCCTGCAAGAATATATGGAGAAAAATAAAAAAATTAAAACAGAACAATATAAGAAAGCATTCAGTCAACGGCAAGAACAAATCGAAATTGAGAAGGAAAAACTACGTCTACAAATGTTAGTAGACGAGGAGAAAATAATGGCTATTGACACTACTGGAATGGACCCACTGCGAGCAAAATATTACGAAGCCCGCAAGATGGAAATACTTGGAAAAACACTAAGCAATAATTAGGATTTGTTTGTGTATTTATTAAAACGAATGTATTAGTTTATTAATGTATTTTTTTTTTAATCTATGCATCTGTAAGCCTTCAGCTAAACCTCTTATTAATAAAAGTTGTATTTTTTCTTTATGAAACCAATTTTCACATAAACTTGCAATATAATTATTCTAACTCAATTCATGCTTTCTCTCTTATCAGCTCAACTAAGCATTCAAACACATTTGCTTAATGATGGCACGTTTTGGTAATGTACTTGATATGATGTTTGATACCAATGACCTTGATGTTTATGCTGATGATGAAATGCTACCTTTAGCATTAATGGCTATAGAAGAAGAAGATGAACTAATTACAAGAAGACGAAGAACACCTCGTTGTGGTTCTACTCCAGGCCACGCTATTATTCAACGTGATAGAGCTCAAGGACATGAAAGATTATTTAATGACTATTTTTCTGAACGGCCTGTATATCCTCCTCATTTCTTTCGAAGGAGATTTCGAATGAGACGTCCTCTTTTTTTAAGAATTCAGGCTGCTATAGAAGCCCATGATCGATACTTCATTCAAAGAAGGGATGCATGTGGTGTTCTTGGATTGTCTTCACTTCAAAAGATGACAGCCACAATAAGGATGTTTGCATATGGGGTATCAGCATATTTAGTTGATGATCACATACGTATTGGCGAAAGCACTGCAATCGAGAGTCTTCGTCATTTTGTCAAGGCCATTGTTGGAGTATTTGGCGATGAATACTTAAGATCACCAAACAATAATGACATTACACGATTGCTAGCAACGAACGAAGATCGTGGTTTTCTAGGTATGTTAGGAAGTATTGATTGTATGCACTGGAAATGGAAGAATCGTCCAGCTGGATGGCAAGGAATATATACTGGCCACATTCATAAACCTACAATTATTTTAGAAGCTGTGGCTTCACATGATCTTTGGATATGGCATGCATTCTTTGGGTTACCAGGAGCTCTTAATGACATCAATGTGCTATATCGGTCTTCTATCTTTCATGATCTTGCTAATGGAAGAGTGCCCAAGGTTAACTATTCTATCAATGGTAATAACTATACGATGGGATATTATCTTGCAGATGGTATATATCCAGAGTGGTCAACTTTTGTAAAAACTATTCCATTTCCACAAGGTAATAAGAATAAATATTTTTCTGAAGCTTAAGAATCGGCAAGGAAGGATGTAGAGCGAGCATTCGGTGTTCTTCAAGCACGTTTTGCAATTGTTCATGGACCAGCACGTTTTTGGGATCAAGAGACGCTTCCTGATATTATGACAGCATGCATAATAATGCATAACATGATAGTCGAAGATGAGAGAGAAGATAATAATAAGGATTTTAACTATGATGCAGTTGAGGAAAGTCCGTTCATAGAAGTATCACATGATTATACGCCTGAACTGCTTACATTTATTCAAACTCATCATCGCATCAGAGATAAACGGATGCATTCCCAACTCCAGTTGGATCTTGTAGAACACTTGTGGCAGCGACACGGACAATAAACACTGGTATTTTTGTTTGTTCCCAAAGGTTGCGAATGAAATGAAATTAATTGAATGAATAAAATTATTATTAGATTGAGTTCATAGTATTTTAAAAAAATAATATTGTAACTATTTATGAGTAAATAAAAATTAAAACATTTATGGCTAGCCAAAATAGATAGTATGGTTGGAGTGTGAGCTTTTTTTGCTAGCCAAATTATCCATATATTATCTATTTTGGCTATTCTAGCTAGCCAAAATAGCTAGCATGGTTGGAGTTGGTCTAAGAGCATCCATATCCGTGCATGCTAAAAAATGGCAAAATGTATAAATAGAAATAACATTTTGTTGTTTTACGGCAGTGAAAAAATGACAAAAAAAATAGCAAAGTTGGAGAAAATTTGAACGGACGAAATATGATGTATCGTCAGAACAAAAAAAAAAAAAATTCGGATGAAACGACGCTTTTGCAAGACGAAACATCATCGTCCGGACTTTTTGCATGCTTTTAGCCACTAAGAGCATCTATAGTCGTTGGAAGTTAAAATTTGGGTATTTGGCAAATAGAAATAGAAAATTTGAAAGTGAGTTGTAGTCATCTAAACCCAAAATTTGGCTTTTCTTCCTTAAAAAAGAGATGGATGGAAGATAATTTCTTGTTTGAGAAATTTTTAATAATTAAAAATAATGGACGAGAGATCATATCTCGTCCGAGAGCAAAGAAATCTAAATTAAAGAGTGAATCGACCCATAATTTGGAGGCCTAAATGTATAGGATTTTTAATAAGTTTGGAGAAGGAATGGCCTTAGACGGTGTATGATCTCCCTTTCTTTGGGTTATTTTAATAAAAATTTTATAAAACACTTGGACGGGATATCATATTCCGTCCGATCTGTTTAATTAAAAAAATATTAATAAAATTGCCATCAGACGGGATATGATATTCCGATTGCCAAATTTTGGCTTTTGCCATTTCCTCTCTCAAATTTGGACAGCGACTGTTCACCTCAAACCCAAAAGTTGGAAATTTGGCCAACAACCGATTTTCCAAAATTTAGAAATTTGGCCAACGACTACAAATGCTCTAACACACTAATTAATAGATTAATTAGGATACTAATCTTAATTATCTAACTAAATATAAAATTAATTAACTAATTATTTTATCTAACTAAACTAATTAACTAATTAAACACATAACTAACCATACAATTTCTCTTGGACGAAATATGATGTTTCATCCGATAGATTAAAAATATTATTAAATATTTGGGATGAAATATCATGTTTCATCTGCTATACTATGCATATTGCTATAAGTTCTCTTAAATATAGCATTCTACTGTAACGAAATGGTAATATATATATATATATATATATATATATATATATATATATATATATATATATATATATATATATATATATATATATATATATATATATATATATATAATATGTTTACCCGTAGACACGTGCACGTCTTATGAATGATGCAATATATGAAAAACACTATAAACATTAAAATATATGCAATCCTATTTGACTAAGAAATCACATAGGTCAACATTTATATGCAATACCATCTGGTTAGTGACTACACGATAAGTTATAAAAAATAATTAGAATGTCGTAAAATAATTATATACTAAAAAAATTAGGGGTGGTTTGATTGGTTGTAAAAAAATAAAGATAGGGAAAAGCACTGTAGTGAAAGCAATTCTTTGGATTATTTCTTAAAAGTAGCTTTGGTTGAATATAGGTTTACTGAAGCAATAATTAAATGTTAGCTTTGTTTTGGTTGTAGTAATACTGTAGTGAAAGTAATTTGAAACATTTTTTGTTTTTTATTTTACATAAAATTAATCCTGAATTAGGGATTAATTAATTTTATTTAAGCTTAATCCCTAATGTTTTGGATGAGTTAATTAAGCTTAAGTAGATTGGAACTAATTAACTTTTAATCCCTAAATTTTAATTAATTAAGAAAAGACTAATTAAACCACAACAATTAAAGTTGTTCTTAATTAAGATTAGTGTGATTTTAATTAGTCTTTTCTTAATTAATTAAAAGTAAGGATTAAAGATTAATTAATTTCAAAACTCAAACAAATATTAACTATTTCACACAACATAAAGCTTAAATGATACCCAAGCTGCTAGTGTTGCAGATGGTGGGGATGAGCAGACTGCGAAATGCGGGGATGGTTGTGGACATGAGAAGGCAATTAGGAAAAGGAGGAGGCCAGCGCATCTCAAAGATTTTGACTGTAGCAGCTGAAAGAGGGGTGTATCAGAGTATCTGCAGTTTACATATGGTGCACGTGTGTTTCGAAAAGAATGAAATGGCAGGAAACGAAAGAAGCAGGTGTAACAAACGTTGTAAACAGGGTGTGTATAAATACTAGGTGAATGTAATAGAAGCTTCAAGCAATCAATAAAGAATCCTTTCTTCTCCAATCTAATCTTGATTCCTCTTCATCTGTTCTTCCCCAAATTGCTCTATTTTTCCCAAATCTCTATTCTACCACCCTAATTCTTCAGAAATCTCTGCTCGATTCTTGATACCTTGCATCAAATGGTGCTTTCACCGATTTGGATTCATAAATTGGACCGGTGATTCATCGAGATTGCACGTGATTATGGATGATAGCCCAAGAACTCATTCAAATTTGATTGCGTAGTTGGAGGAGGCGAGTTTGGGATTGAAGGAGTTAACAGTGAAGCAAGGAAAACAACTCCATAATCAACAAGGGATGTTAGCTGAGATGATGCATCTCTTTATAGTGATGGATGCAAAGATAGATCAGCATTTTGGCCGATCGCAGCTTGCTTTAGATTCTCCTACAAATGTAAGGCATTCTTCCCTTAATCATGAGCACTTTATCAAGAACCCTATGTTAGATTTTCCAAGGTTTGAAGGTGAAAATCTTACGGGGTGGCTCTTCAAAGCAAATCAAAATTTCAAATATCATAAGACACCTACATATCAAAAAATTAGTATAGCATCTTTTCACATGGATGAGGGAGCTCTGGCGTGGTTCCAACATAAGTTTGATAATGGGAAATTTCGGAATTGGGAAGATTTGGTGCAGCAAATTGACATTAGATTTGGAGCTTCGGCTTATGTCAATTATGCAGGGTTGTTATTCAAACTCAGTCAGATGTCATCTCTATCCAGCTATCAAGATGAGTTTGATGTCTTGGTTAATAAGACTAGGGGTTTATCAGATGCTATAATACTTAGTTGCTATAATGCTGGTTTAAAACCTGAAATAAGAAGAGAGGTGTTAGCTCATAAGCCGTCGTCATTGGATAATGCGATTGGCTTAGCAAGACTGCAGGATGAGAAATTCAAAGATAGTCGTGGCATGGTTGGTAGAGGTGGGGAATATAGACCGCCGTGGCAACTGCAACCCAGTACAGTACAGCCTTTATTACAAACTCCACCAAAGCTTACCAATCCATCTCTGAACACTGGTGGGTCTAGTGTACAGCCTAGTAGAATGTCGGTGAGCAAAATTCCTCATGCTGAGTGGCTAGCTAGAAAGGAAATGGGTTTGTGTTTTAATTGTGATGAGAATTTTTTTTCCAGACCATAGGTGTGCAAGGTAATTTTTTTTACTGTTATGTGGCAATGAAGAGGGTGATGACTGTGTTTCTACTGCTGTGTCTGAGGGTCATTCTGCAAAGTATACTTTGGAGGGTGATTCTACCCATGAGATATCCCTACAAGCCTTGTCAGGACAATCCTCTTTGCGGACCTTGAGAGTACATGGTACTATAGGTGGTACTCAGGTCCAAGTGTTAACTGATGGGGGAAGTACGAATAATTTCATACAGGAGAGTGTAACATCCTAAAATTTTTAATTATAATTAAATAAGAGTTTGCTGATTTTTACGTGTTTTGCACGTACAAATTCCGGTGAATTTTTCCCTAGAAATTATTTATTTTCATACCATGAACAAATATTTTTAATCTTTCTCTTTTATTTTTAAAAGCCTATTTAAATTCTAGGCCTAATTGTTCATTCTTAGCCCACACTAATTATTTAATTTTTTTAATTAATAGCCCATGAGTTCTAAAACCCACTAATTTGAGCCCACTTGTTTAATTCTCTTTTAATTGTCATAACTTGTAGTGGTGACTAGTTTTGTAGACAATTAATTAAATGAACATGTACAAACTAGTAACAAGGTGTGCTTAGGGTGGCATGTGCATTGCACATGCATGTGCATTGTGCACAAGTGCTAGGCCGGATGGAGTCAAAGAGAGTGGAGAGATGGACTTAGTGGAAGAGGTGGTTTGTGTTCATGGGTAGTTGCTTTAACTCCCTAGTTCATCCTAGCCCCTAATCTACAACCCTTTAGTTCAATCTTGGCCCTCCATTTCACTCAAAAATATGTATAAATACCCCCTCCATTTCTTCATGCAATACACTTGAAAAAAAAATTAGTAAAAGAGAAAAAGAAAGAAAGAAACAAAAGTGAGAAAAAGATAAGATTGAGTTGTGTGCTAGTGTGTGTGTCCCTTTCATTGGAGGCAGGCCATTTCACCAAGGAGCAAGAAGGAAGGCTCGGGTTCCATCAAGTACAAGGAGGAGAAGGCAACTTGTGGCACAAACTAGGAGGAGAAGGATCGCTCTTTGCTTAAGGAGATTTCTAGGAGTTCTTTTCATTTGTGTTTCTTCAAAATAGGTGGGTGAGCTTCTAGTTAGATATCATGCTAAGAATTGACATTGTGATCATGCTAAAATGAATAGAAAATATTGTCATGCTTTTGTTTGAGGAGATTAAAAGGAAAAAGATCACTAAAGTAATCTACATGAGAAAGTAGGAGAACAAATAGAATGTGTATGTGAATATGTGTATGATGAATTGGTAGTTTATTTGCATGCTAAAATGGGTGAATTATGATTTGCTGTGAAACTTGTTTATGCATGAAATGAAAGATACAATATGTAGAGATTGTGATTATGGATGGATTATGAAATTTAATTTAATTGGCATGAAATGTTAAATAGATGAAATTGTGATAAAAAAGTGTTCATGTGCCTTATACAAGTAGAATTGTGATAATTGAATTTATTTAGCCCTATTTGCCTATCAAAGTATGTAGTTGGGAAAATAGGATTAAATTGATCAAATAAATCCTTAGTAAGTAGTGAAAGGAAGAAAATTGTATTTTGAACTCACCGAGAATGAGGAAAATTGTTAATAAGAAGATTTTGTAGAAATAAATGTTTTTATGTCAACTTGAGTTTATTTTGATTTATGTATTAAACTAACTAAGGGAGAAAGAGTTTTTGTATTAAAAATGAATTCCATGAAAATTATGAAAATGAAAGCTACTATTTTCTTTTGAAATTATACTCAGGAAAAATTTACTTTTTATAAGAACTATTCGAATGAGAAAAATTGAGTTTTGTAAAGTAATCTAGAAACAGTATAGTAGACTGACCATTTTCCACAGTCGACTGAACTGACTATCTGTTCTTGAGTTTTAAAGTTTCGCAGAACAGTCGACTGGGCATTTTTCACAGTCGACTGAACTTACTGTCGAATCTTGAGTTTTAAAGTTTCGCAGGACAGTTGACTGGCCATTTTTCACAGTCGACTGAACTGACTGTCTGTTCTTGAGTTTTAAAGTTTCGTAGGACAGTCAACTGGCTATTTTTCACAGTCGACTGAACTGACTGTCTGTTCTTGAGTTTTGAAGTTTCGTAGGACAGTTGACCGACCACTGTTCAATAGTCGACTGAACTGTTCTAATTGTTGATTTTGAGTTTTGAATTATTCATGAAAAGTATTTCTATAACATTTGACTTATTGTGATTTGGATTTTGAGAAGAAGAAGTAATAAGGTTTTTTGGATATGATTCTTTTTATAATTAAAGATACAAATAATTGTTGAACATAGAGAAAAAGTGAAGAGCTCAAAATGAGATTTTGACTTATAAATTATCGAGTAGAATTTAATGTAAGATTGTCTAAGAATATGCATGTTGTGCATAGAGAATTTGTTGAAAAGAAATATGATGAATTGTGAAATTTGTGAACAAGTATAATGAACATGAAAAGAGAATTAAGACTAGAAGTTTAGCCAAGTCGTCACATCGGCAAGAATGAAAGTTTTGAAAAGAGAAATGTGATAAATTGTGACCAAGTTTGGGTCATGGATAATGATTGATATTTTAAAACCGATGTAGAGATAACGCTAAATTCTAGAGTATTGATTTTTATTCATGATTCAATTACCTAAGGATTTAGATACATAGTGGAGATGTGATGAAAGTAAGAAAAAACATGAGTATGAGGGCCATTGGATTGGCGGTGTGAGAGTGTTCACATGATGTCCTCATGATGTGTCATGATTAGAGCGTGGGTACTACTCCAGGATACCATCCCGGTGGCGACGCTTGTGGGGTATTTAGTGACTACGGGTGGTGCCATGGTCCATGGCGGAGGTAAATTGACCACAGGATGACTGCATGATGAGTCATGTGTCAGTGCGTAGGGTTCTTTCTAGGATGTCTAGACGTGGGCTCGTAACTCATTGAATACCTAGGATACTTACCGTAGTTACTGTAGTAGTTTAAGTCATGGCGAGGGATCGAATCCTACACGATGAAGAACGATTAAGGGCTTCCCCTCGAACCTATGTAGTATGAGATGATAGAATCCGAACAAGTGCGCATTAGTGTCATGTAAATATTAATAACTGCATTAAGGACTAAGTGCACATTCACACATGACATCAATAGGGTAGTCCCCCTTAGCTTTGTTTTGTGACAAGTGTGTGCTTTCCAAGTAAGAGAAATTGATGTATTATATCCTAGCGTCAGTTGTATGCAACTGACGTATCCACAGTTTCTATGCATGATAAAGTGAATAACAAGACTAAAGATTGATTGTTGCTTAAAAAAGTGTTCAAGTTATTATTTCAATTCATGTATAAATGTTGTAATTTATAATTCCGCTGCATTGATGTAAACTCTGTTGTAATAAAAGTTTTTAATTCCTTGTAAAATTGTACGAAGAGAAGAATAAAGATTCTGTGGAACTTCGAATTCGGTCTTATTTGGAATTTGGGGTGTTACAGAGAGATTGATTAAATTTTTAAACTTGAAAATCTTTTCTTCTCAACATTTCAATGTCAGAGTGGGGAATGGTGAGGTCTTGAAGTGCGAATGAGTGTGTATAGCCGTGCCAATTAAGCTGCAGAAATACCATTTTGCTATTGATTGTTATGTATTGTCATTGTATGGTACTGATATAGTGCTTGGGGTGCAGTGGCTCAAGCTGTTGGGTCCTATTTTGATAGATTATAGTAAGATGACGATGAGTTTCAATTTCAACAATCATAGGGTGGTACTTTTGGGGAGAAATGAAATAGTTCCAAAGCAGATTGAGTTGCATTGTCTGCGCAGACTGTCATCTAAGTCAATATGTGAGTTCTTTCATTTAGTTCTTGAAAAAGAACCTGTTGAAGAGCAGGTAAATAAGGAGTTGTAATCAGTTTTGAAGCGATATTCTTGTGTGTTTGATGAACCAGTGGGCATGCCACCGAACAAAGAATTTGATCATCCCCTTCATCTAATGCCAGGGCAGCCACCTACCAATGCGAAGCATTATCGCTACCCACACTTTCAGAAAGAAGAAATTGAGAAGCGTGTTTCAAAAATGTTGAAGGAGGGGATAATCCAACCAAGTAAAAGTCCTTTCTCCTCGCCAGTGTTGTTAGTCAAGAAGAAAGACGGGACATGGAGATTTTGTGTGGATTATAGGGCTTTAAATGCTATAACCATTAAAGACAAATTTCCAATACCGACGGTGGATGAATTGTTTGACGAATTGAGCGGCGCTAATTACTTTTCCAAGCTTGACTTGCGCGCAGGGTATCATTAAATTAGAGTGCAGGCTGAGGATATTTATAAGACTGCCTTTAGAACTCATGATGGACATTTTGAGTTTCTAGTAATGCCATTTGGGCTTACTAATGCGCCTTCAACCTTTCAAGATGCAATGAATGCTATCCTTAAGCCGTATTTGAGAAAATTTGTGTTGGTTTTCTTCGAAGATATCTTGGTCTATAGCAAGGATTGGAGTTCACACTTACAACATGTTGCGGTGGTCTTGAGAATATTAGAACAAAATTATTTCTTTGTGAAATTGTCCAAGTGTTCTTTTGGCCGGTCATCAATCGATTACTTGGGGCATGTGATATCTGCAAAAGGTTTGCAGGTAGATGGGGATAAAGTCCAACCGATCAAGAATTGGCCTCAACCAAAGTGTGTTAAGCATGTGAGAGTTTTCGTAGGCCTCACAGGATACTATAAGAGATTTGTAAGAAATTATGCTTCGATTGCTAGTCCATTGACTAATCTGTTAAAAAGAAATTTGGGTGGAGTAAGTAGGCAGAGACAGCTTTTGAAGAGTTGAAAAAGGTGTGCAACAAGCACCTATCCTACCATTGCCAGATTTTTCAAAAACCTTCATCGTTAAGACAGATGCATCTGGTGAAGGTATCGGAGCTGTGCTGCAGCAGGAAGGGCACCCTATAACCCATTTTTAGCAAGAAAATGAACAAGAGAATGCAAGCTTCATCTACGTATGTGAGGAAAATGTTTGCAATTACGGAAGCTGTAAAGAAGTGGCGTCAGTATCTCTTGGGTAGTGAATTCATAGTGCAAACAGACCATCAAAGTCTACATCATTTGGTAAATCAAACAATACAAACATCAGAGCAACATAAGTGGCTGTATAAATTGGCGGGGTACCATTTTAAAACAATATACAAGCCAGGTGATAAGAATGTGGTAGATGACAGTTTATCCAAATAGCTCATTACTTGTGTTACTGTCTTATCCACAATTGGTGTGGATGGGTTAGTTGAAGGAGGAATTAATGAGGGATAAGGGGAGAAGGAAGTTGATTGCGAAGATAGCAGATTCTCCTTGCAATAAACCTGAATACATGTTTAGGAATGATAATTTGTTTTATAAGGGTAAAATTGTTGTTCCCCCAGGGTTGCAGCAGGAGATTTTGTATGAAATACAGTCAACACCACTTGGGGGACATGCTGGGGTGGCAAAAAATTTGGCAAGGCTGAGATCTTCATTTTATTGGAGGGGAATGTTGCAATAAGTTGAAGATTATGTTCGACAATGTGTGGTTTGTCAACAAACCAAATATGAGACTGAAGCCTGCAGGTTTGCTGCTGCCATTGCCAATACCACTGCAGGTGTGGGAGGATGTAGCTATAGATTTTGTGAGTGGATTACCCAAGTCTCAGGGCAAGTCAGTTATAATGGTAGTTATAGACAGATTATCAAAGTATTCACATTTTGTTCCCTTGGCAAGCCGTATGACAACAATTAAAGTGGTTGATACCAATTCAACAATTTCCCAACTACAGAATCGTTAGAATAGTCATTGCTAACTAGTACTACAAGTCGAAAAACCCTAAATCTAGTCTGTTTGGAGGGGGTGGCGGCCGGGATCCCGCCGCCCCTTCCCCAATTGCTGATCGACGCCGAGGTTCGGAACGCCCACCTCTCCCACCTATCCTCCTCTTCGCCGCGACCCGCTACGGCTCAACCTCTCTCCGCCCCCTCTCTCGCTGTGTTTGTGATCGCAAACCACCCAACTCCGACCCCTTCTCCCTTCCTCTGGCGCGTCACTAGCGCTCCCCGTCCTGCTGCGCGTGTCCGGCCGTCGTGGAGTTCCAGGGCCTCTCTTAGAGCTATGTTATCGTCGTGCGACATCCGGTGGCGAGGCAGCGGTGTGCATCGCGTCCAGCAGCGACGAGGGGCTCTAGGCCGGTGACTTTGCTTCCAGACCTGAGAAAGGATGCTGTTGGAGTATTGTCTTTTGTGTATTGTCTGAGATCTGAGAAGACAATACTCCAAAAGTATTATCTTTTGTGTATTGTCTTAAATCTGAGAAGACAATACACAAAACACAAAAGCATCCCTTCCTTTGTGTATTGTCTGGTATTGTCTTTTGTGTATTGTCGGAGATCTGGGTTGCTTTTGGAGTTGGGAATTTGGGGGTGGTTTGATTGGGGGTGGGGTTTGGGTTAGATTGGGTTGGTTGGCCTTGCTAGATGTTTGCCCAGATGTTCTTCGTGCTTGCCACCATGTCCACACTCTCGGGGCCAATCACGGCGATCTGCGGCTATGATTTGATTTTTGCGAGGGTTGGTAGTGCGTGTAAAGAATCCGGGTGTGCTTCTCTATCTGCAAATCGCTTTGATGAGCAGGTTATGATGCTTTGCACGATTGTGGAGCTTGGGCCCGAAGATGGGGTCCCTCCATGATGTGCGCTCACTTGTCTCTACTTTTGGGGTGCTTGTCTCAACTGTCGTGCCAGAGCATCCTCCCGCGCCTATTGTCGTGAACGCCATGGATCTGGGGTTCAAGTGTGATCGGGGCGATGGCGAGGTGCGCCTTCCTCCCGAAGTTCGTTGTCTTGCACGATTGTGGAGCTTGGGCCGAAGATGGGTCCCTCCATGATGTGCGCATTTGAGTATCCTACGATGTCGCCGGTGCAATCTTTACAGTGCCTACTAGCAAGCTATTGAGCTTCCTCTAGCTTAGGCCACTGGCTCGTGACAGCGTCGCCTCTTTCCTCGGATTGGGAGTATGAATCGAGATAAGTCTGTGTGGTGAGAAATCACCGAAGAGAGCTAGAGCGTGAGAGAGGTGAAGGTATCATCTCCACAGCTCTCTCCTGGAGCATGGTGTTTGGTGGGGTGAGCGAGATAGTTGTTTGGTGAGAAATTGCCGGAGAAAGTGCTTTTGTGTGAGAGGTGAAGGTATCCTCTTCACGAATATCTCTTTGCTAGCGGATGTGGGAGCTATTGGCGCATTTGTAGGATGAGTGGTGGAGATGGTGGGAGGGTGCGATCGCTGTGCATGTGCCGGGGGGTCAGAATTCGATCTGCGGGGCTTGGGCCCAAAGATGGGGTCACCCCAGCGAGATGAAGGCAGGGATCGGTGGGTGATAAAATTTCTGCCAGACTTGTTTCAGGTGGGTGTGCATGTGCCATGGAGGCACTGTACGAAGCTAAACTGACGTACTTACAATTTTGCTGGACCAAGCTTGTTTGTCGGCCCACCCGCCAGGGTTGTTAGAGGGATTTGTTGTTTGTACGCATCATGTTGCTTCATGTATGTTTTATTATCTGTCTGTAGTTTGTACTTTGGCCCAGTATTCTGGGTTTGTTTCGTTAAGCTCTTATTAATGAAACAGGGTGATCAGATCCCACCTTTTCCCTTAAAAAAAAACAATTAAAGTGGTTGATGCCTTCACTACAAACATTTTGAAGCTCCATGGCATGCCCAAATCCATTATTCCTGATCGAGACCTTATTTTTTGAGCCAGTTTTGGCAGCAATTGTTCAAAAAATCAAGGCACTTCGTTGAAAATGAGTACTGCGTATCACTCGCAAACCATGGCCAAACAGAGGTAACACATAGAACTCTTGAGCAGTATTTGAGCTCATTTGTTAGTGATGAACCAGAGTAATGGTGTAGATGTAACACCCAAAATTCCAAATAAGTCTGAATTCGAAGTTCTACAGGATCTTTACACTTCACTTTGTACAATTTTACAATGAATATAAAACTTTTATGCAACAATGTTTATATCAATGCAGTGGAAATATAATTACAACATGATATATGAATAAAATAACAATTGAAACATTTCTTTCAGCAGCATTCCTTCTTTTGTCCTTTCATTCATTTTATCCTTCATAGAAATCGTGGGCACGTCAGTTGCTTACAACCGATACAATATTATACACGGCCATCCTCGCTATGCCGAAAATATAAAGATTCTTTAATACTTTAGCAAACACAAACTTGATCACAAAGAAAGCTAAAGAGGGACTATCCTATTAATGTCGTGTGTGCTTGTGCACTTAACCTTACTACAGTTATTTATATTTAATGATACTAATGCACACTTGTCCGAACTTATGCATCACAATCTACATAAATCCAAGGGCAAGCCCTTAACCGTTCTTCATCTTGTAGGGTTGAATCCCTCGTTATGAGCTTAACTACTATGGTAACTACGGTAAGTATCCTAGATGTTTTATGAGCTACGAGCCCATTTCCAGACAGCCTGGAGGGAAATCCCACGTCATGACATTACGCATCATGCAGACAACCTATGAACAATTCGCCTCCGTTATGGAACGATGTCACTACGTAGTCACCAAGCACCCCACAAGCGTCGCCACGATCCCGATAATTTCGGAGATAGATTTACGTCAAGACATGATGCATCATGTGGACAGCCTGTGAAAATTCTCACACCATGAATCCAAAGCTCTCATACTTGTGTTTTTCTCTTACTTTCATCACATCTCCACAATAGTGTGTCCTTAAGTTTTTAGTTTGTTTTAGAAGAAAATCATCAGCTTACCCTACCAGACTTAAACCAAACCAAAGAGACATTCAGCCCACACTAGCTACTTCTCAAGAGATGCTCAACCCACACTGGTTAGCTCTCAAATACAAATTAATAACAACTGCCGGTTTCTAAGAGTCTCGCCTAGCTTCTAGATTCCAACAATCATCTCTTTCTAGATATCAACAATATGTTACATTCAATCTCAAAATAATATTTCAATTTCTTTATTTATAAACTCTTTCTTAAAGAAAACATTTCTTTTAAAAACTTATAACATAAAGTAACTCACTTCACTTTCGTTAACAATTTAATCACTTATAGCATTGTTTGCAATTCAAATATTCTCATAATCAAATGTTGATAACCATAAAATCTCACCGAGAAGGAATCTAATTGTCTTCCAAACTTTCATTTTTCTTTAATTATACAAAGCCACATTTTCAGAAGAATTATCAAGTTCTTCATTCCATAGTTTTATTATAAAAACACTTCTAATTCTCACAAATATATGTCAAAATATTGTAGATTTTTTTTATAAAGTCTAAATAATTTTAGGGGAATATTAATATTTTCCCCCAATTTTAAAGCTCTTAAAACTCAAAATATACAAAAAAACGAAAATATATCAAAAACTGGCGCCAGCGATATAAGTTCGCTTAAATACTTTATGTACATACTATATTGTGTTTTGGGAAAAATCACAATTTTCAATAAAAACAGAGCCTATTCAAGACTCAAACCCGAGACTACATGCACTGTTCACAGTGCCCTATACTCACACCGAAAGCCAGTATACCCAAATCAATCCTTTGTTATGAAGAGGAAGTGAAATAAATTTATACTTTATGTCTGTTTGAAAAATTCTTTTACAAAATTTCAATTTCTTAATAAATATGTATCTTTCAATTAAAAACCCATTCCAGAATATATTCTATAAAAATACAGTATAACAACAATTAAAAACTCTTATTTTTGACATTATGATAAGTTTTCTTTCCAATTTATATTTAAAGAATAGATTATTGATTTTGAAATAAACTATGGTTCATTCTCAAAAATATCAATATAAATCCACTAAATGTATGTTCTTGTTCTCTTTCCATTCTACAAGAGTTCTAGCAATTTTTCTCTTTTCTTTTATCACATCAACATTGCATAATTGGGATAAAAATTTAGCCATTTAGCAACTAACACATATCAATATTCATTCATCTCAATCTACAATTAAGTCATTCATAAGGCAAAATTATCAAATTAGCATGGTTCATTAAAAATAGATATTCTAGCATGAATTACATTAATAAGATACCATGATAAATTTTAATTCACTAATCTCAATCAAAATTCTCTTTTTCCCTACCAGTCTCTTTAAGCAATCACATGGCTAATTTAATTATTTACTTTAGCATATTCATAAAAATCAACCTACTAGCATGATATTTACACTAGAAGTAGAGAAATCGCCCACACTCTAGCTATTTATTTGAATCACAATATCATGACACAACTAATGTAAGATTATGCAATCGACATTTACCATTTCAATCAAAATTTAATAATTAAATTATATATCAACTAGCATGCAACCTACTTATAAAATTAGAAAGGATTTAAGAAACACCTACCCAAATTGAAGAATACGAAAATAGAACTTCTAGAATGAAAGCACCTAGTAGCAAAAACTCCTTTAAAAGCTCCAAGAATCCACAAATTCCCACCGAAATTGTCCAACCAGCAAGACCCGAGACTCCCCCCTTGCTTATTCTCTGTTTTGATACATTTTTTATAAAAGGGAGTTGTATGCGTAAATATATATATATATATATATATATATATATATATATATATATATATATATTATAAGATATGTATATTGTATGGTGAAATGAGTGGAGAAAGTAAAAGGGGTTTGCTGGATTTGGTTTCGGAAATGGTCAGAGAAAAAAGAGGGAAGGGGAAAGAGGAGAGTGTGAATGGTTAGGGGTGTGAGGTGATTATAAAGGGAATTAGGAGATAGTTATTAAAACCACCTCTACTACTACAACCCACTAATCTACTCATGTAATTAAAAAAGTATTACTCTTTCCCTCCATCCCAAAACAGCCGACCAATCTTCCCCATATCCAAACACGTGCACGTGCATCGCACTTGCACACACTTCATTGATATACATATATATATATATATTCATATTTAATTAAAAATATAAGTTATAATATGTAGTAAATGTTTAAATAAAATTAGTTTAGTTTAATTATAAACTAGATACATCATGCACAAATAAAATAAAAACATACATCATGCACAAATAAAATAAAATAAATACACACACACTTCCGAAATTTTATTTTGAATAATGATACGCTTAAATACGTGTACCGCAAATACGTGCGTCGCACGTAAAATATTAAAATACGAAATAAATTTCATCGACGGGGAAATGTTTATAAATAATTGAAATACAACATACGAAAAATATATTTTATTAATTTTTATATATTCCACAACGTAATCACTACGTACACAGAAAACACGTGCACTGTACGTATAAAAATATTTTAATCAAAATATGAGAAAAATGAACTTCCGTTTATAAAACGAATTCGAACACGCCATTAAATAAATAATTGGAACACAGAGAAAATATTACACGTAGCGGTGGAAATATACGTAATTGATACGTGCATCGATAACACGTATCAAGCACATAAAAATACAAAGACTGGAATTTTATATTTGAGTTGACTCAAATAGGATAAAATAAATTTTGAGAAGACGGAAAATGCATAAATAGACGAAATCTAAAATACGTAGTGAACACGTTACGGATATTATAACGGTATAAAATATACGTGCGTAACACACGATGGCAAAATTATCATTTCCAATTTTACGGGGTGTTACAGTAGATATCTGTCTTTGGCAGAGTTATGGTATAATACTTCCTGACATTCATTTATAAAAACCACTCCATTCGAAGCAGTATATGGGAGATAGCCCCCTACTATGCCAAATTATGTGAAAAGGAAATGCCAGCAATAATGAGGTGGATATGAAATTAACAAAGCATAATGAACTTTTGAAGAGTTTGAAGAGTAATTTGTTGGATGCCTAATGTAGACGTACTGAAGAATCAAACTGATACTAATAGAAGGGAAAAGGAGTATCAGGTGGGAGATTGGGTGTTTTTGAAACCAAAACCATATCGAAAGAATTCGTTGATCAATAGGCATAATCAGAAACTCTCAAAAAGGTTTTATGGACCTTATCAAGTTGTGAAGAGAGTGGGAGTGGTATCTTATAAACTGCAGTTGCCTCAAAATGCTAGAATCCATCTTGTGTTTCATGTGTCGATGTTAAAGAAATGCACAACAGCTCCATCGTTGGAGGAATTGCATAGTCTACTTGAAGTGAATGATGCACATCAGTGGGTATTTCAACCATCAGAAGTTATAGGGAAAAGAAGAGTTAAAGTAGGCGGTCGTATTGTTAAGGAGCTTCTGATTAAGTGGGAGGGGTTGCCTGAGGAGGAAGCAACATGGGAAAGAGATGCTACAATTGTACGGTCATTTCCAGACTTGGACCTTGAGGACAAGGTCCATGTTAAGAGGGGGAGTATTGATACCCAAGCTGCTGGTGTTGCAGAAGGTGGGGATGAGCAGACTGCGGAATGCGGGGATGGTTGTGGACATGAGAAGGCAGTTAGGAACAAAAGGAGGCCAGCGCATCTCAATGATTTTGACTATAGCAGCTAAAATAGGGGTGTATCAGAGTATCTGCAGTTTACATATGGTGCACGTGTGTTTCGAAAAGAATGAAATGGCGGGAAACGAAAGCAACAGGTGTAACAAACTTTGTAAACAGGGTGTGTATAAATACTAGGAGAATGTAATCGAAGCTTCAAGCAATCAATAAAGAATCCTTCTCCGATCTAATCTTGATTCCTCTTCATCTGTTCTTCACCAAACTGCTCTATTTTTTCGAAATCGGCATTCTACCGCTCTAATTCTTCAAAAATCTCTGCTCGATTCTTGATACCCTGCATCAATAAATCTGAATGTGGCTACTGTAGCTACAGTGACGGGTACTGTAGCTACAGTAACAGACGAGAAAATGTCTTTTGTGACTTTCAATATGGACCGTTGATTTCCTTCCTATTGAAGGAGAGCCACTTGATAGGTTTTTTATATTTTCTTGTATTTTATTATATAGATGGTACATCACTGTAACACTTAAAATGCTATAAAATACATAATATGTATGTATAGCACAACTACTGTGAAAGCTCAAATAACTTTCTTTTTTGTCGGTAATTTACGTAGGGAGATCCTAGTAATATGGTATGCTATACGCGTGCAGGAGTAGGTACGTTGCCTCTGTTCTCTGGACTCCACTCGTTCTCAATTCCCATCGAAAGTAAACGAATCCTGTCGGGGGAGAAAACGACACACGCTCCCATAGAAAAGATTGCGTGATCTTTCATCAGATCCTCGCGGGGCCCACGCTGACGTCATCTTTCCTTTTTAAGTACACACGTACGCGCAATTAACGGGTACACGACGCACTCTCCTTAACGGGTCCACATGACCCAATAAACCCATCATGAATAATCAACCACTCTCCACGTACATCCTCAACCCCCACCACTTGCACGTACTTTCAATCACAATTTGCGTGATACGTGGCACAAGGACAATGGCCTTGCCACTAGGTAGTTTGGTCGGCAGCACTAGAAATCCCCATCAGAAAAAACAATTTAAATTCCTGAAAATTCATGCAAATATTTAACTTTAGTTGCCTTTAAAATTACTGTTACCTCAACAATGTTCAACTAAAATTTCTAGTTTATTTAGGTGTATCTTTACTACTTATAAAACTAAAAAATAAAAACTGCAATAGATATAAAAAATGCAATAACCACTCAGCTTACCCCCATAAAAATCGTATTTTTTGCTTTTATAGGCCACTTTTTTAAATATTTACGTTTGAGGATCAGTTTCCCAACTATTAGTATTTTTGGACTATTCTGTGTCACGTCAGCAGCGGTCGCTATTCCCAATAACGATCTTTTCATTTTCGAGGTCGCTAATGGGAATAGCGACTTATGTTTTATTTATTTTTGAATTTTTTATTTGCTGTCGCTATTCCCACTAGCGACCTTAATATATATAAGGTCGCTAATGGGATTAGCGATCTCAAATGAATGTATTGAAATACTTAGTGATTCCTAGAGAGCTTTTGTTTTCTTGGAAATTTTTTTTAAAACTGAGGTCGCTATACCCTAGCGTCTCAATACATTCATTTGAGGTCGCTAATCCCATCAACGACCTCATATATACTAAGGTCGCTATTCCTAATAGAGATCTCAGTTTTTTTTTTTTTCCAAAGAGAACAAAAACTCGATAAAAATCGCTAAGTGTCTCAATACATTCATTTCAGGTCGCTAATCCATCAGTAACCACATATATACTAAGGTCGCTAGTTATAATAGCGACAACAAATTTTTTTAAAAAAAGAAGTAAAACATAGGCCACTATTCCCATTAGCGACCTCGAAAATGAAGATGCCGCTATTCAAAAAAATTTAAAACACCAACCGCTATTTCTATTAGCGACATCGAAAATGAAGATGCCGCTATTGAGAATAGCGGCCGCAGTAGCCCAAAAACGTTAATAATTGAAAAACTGGCCAAAAAACGCAAATATTTTCAAAAAGTGGCCTATGAAGGCAAAAAATTCATAAAATTCCCTCGAACAATCATAACTACTAATGTTTTTAATCTCAACATCACAAGCATCAATGAACACAAAAACCAAATACTACAAATTAAGATGAATCTGTAGTAGGAACAACAAAGTATCGAAGCTGAATCAACACAAACCATCAAAAGAAGAAACAAGGAGAGAGAGAGAGAGAGAGAGAGAGCGAGCAGCATACACACCATAGAGGCATACACAAAGTATTCAGTGGTTTCCTTAAAAGACTAATAACAAGCAGCATAAATGAATTCCTAAATCAAAGAATGAAATTAACTTTTACAATAATCAAAATTAATTGAATGAATTCAAAACAGTCCCCAAAATGTAACTTTCATTTTTATTAAATTAAAGATCTATGCATTCCAAATAAAAATACCAAACAAACCCGGGATCTGAATTTTCATAGAAAGAATAGAGTTTAAATCGTTACTAAGAGCATCTGTAGTTGTCTTAAGTCAAATTTTAGATATTTGACAAATAGAAATGACAAAAGTGGCTTTGCCCTGCAGTCGTTGATTGCCAAAAAGTGGAAATTAGAAATTTTCAAAATATGAGACGAAAGACAACTTTTCGTTCGAAGTAAAAAAAAATTTAATGAAATTTTGGAACGGACGAGAATTCTTTTCCCGTCCATCCAAATTAAAAAAAAAATATATCAAAAAATGAAGAAACAGCAAACCTTCTTCCGCCCTTCAAATGTGGTGATTTTGTTATTATTCCTTTTTTCGATCGGACAGGAAAGCCTTTCCCGTCTATCGATTTAATTATATTAAAAAAATTGGGTTGGAAAATTAAATTTCGTCCGATACTTCTCGGAACAGTTAAATTTTTCCGGATGAAGTTTTTTTCTTCGTCCGATGCAATAGACGATAAACCTTCTTCCGATTGCTATATTTTCCAAAACCCCAAATTGTCTGCCATATTTGGCCGTCTACTGTTCACCAAGAACCCAAATTTTGAACTTTTGGCCAACGACTATAGCAATTCTTTTCTCATTTTTGGAAAAATGCAAAAATAGCCAACGACTATAGATGTGGCTGAACTTCCCAAAATTTTAAGGTGAGATTCCAAAATTTTATAAACTCTGATGGGAATTATGGTTTTGCGTGCAATTCAAAACTGAGCCTTTTTCATCAAAATGGTTGAAATTAATCAAGAAGTTTAGACTTTCCTGGTGCTGTGTGAAAGAGAAAAGGCCAATATAGTTGAATTTTTTCCCAAACTGTTCCACATTTTGAAAGTTTTTTTCAAACTGTCCTACTTTTTAAAAAAAAATTCAAAATGCCCTATTTGCTTTCCGAAAAAGCGAGTTTGGGTAAAACTCCATCGCTTTTTTAGAAAGCGAGTGTGAGGCTTTGGTTTTCGCTAGCCTAGACTTGCTTTCTGAAAAAGCGATGGGCTTTAACTGACATTCGCTTTTTTGGCTGGGGCTTTTTAAGCCCCCAGATCTCAATTTGGATCTCACTTTTTCTCCGTTCTTACTCTTGCTTATCTCCCTTATTACTATCTCCTTAACTCCGAAACCCAAAATCCTAGCTTTCCAAAATTGACCTCCTACCCACAAAATCTCCTCTAAATCTAAATATATTCACTTAATCTTTCCCAACCCTATCACCTTCCACTCTCAAAACCCTAAACTCATCTTCCGAAAGATCCATATTTTGGAATTCTGATAAACTTAAAGAGGATAGCAACTTCAACTCTTCTACCCAAATATCTACGGCTATATTTTTCCGAATAAGCTTGTGCAGGTGTGATTTATATCACATATTATTTTGTACATTATTATAGGTTTTGTTTGTGAGAAGATAATAACTCGTATATTCGTATAAATAAACGTAGGTATGGATTACGATATTCCTATTTGATTATACTTTGGTGGTGAAATAATTCGTGATCCAAAGATAGGTTGTTGTTATAGTGTCGTTAATCCTGAAATAGTTTGGGCACCTCGTACCATTACTTTGGCAGAAATAGTTGAGAAAATTTATGAAGTTACGAATTGGGATAGAGATCAATGGAATATGAAAATTTTAGCTTGGTATGCAGTAGGTAAAGGAGATGGTTAGTATTTTATGACAGTGCCCGTATCTACTGATAATGCTATGAAGTCAATGATTGCTAGGATACTTGATCCCAATTGTACTTGGTCTGCATTGGAGTTATATATTTAGCAAATCCAAATTATGAATCCTCATCCACATGATAATCCTAGTTCAAGTTTCGTACGAGAAATACCGAAACAACAGATGAGGTCTAATCCCGTTCGAACTTCACAAGCAATCCCACTGTCCCCACAAGAAGACACGTTCACAAATACAACAAGTCCAAATTCTACAGATGTTGAGTTACCACGTCAACCTAGTCCGGTTCATGACCATGTTCGAAATGACACTTTATTTGAATTATTTCAAAATGCTACCATTAACAATGACCTATTAGACGAGGATGAAGAAGAGGAAGAAATAGACGATGAAGTTGATGAGCATGTAGAAAATGTTGATGGGAACGAAGATGATGAATATGCAAATGTAAACACAAATAATAGCAGGTATAATGAAGTGAGAGCTACTGGTAGCTATGCCAATGTTTACACTCATGTTACCGAGGAGATGACACAAGGTGCTAAAGTACATCAAGTTCCATAAGATTCGTCCGGTTCATCCAATGCAGACGAATTGTACATTAGATAGGAGTTTATAAGCAAAGAGTCGATTCAGCAGGCTGTAAAGTTGTATTCTATCAAGAAACATCGTGAATTCGTCACATTGAAATCTTCGCCGATACTATACACCGTTAAATATAAATTGGCACCTAGAAAATGTACACTTGAGGAGATGGGACAAAATCTCCTAATAGTAAGTGAGGGTGGCTGCCCTTGGAGATTACGAGAAATCGTTCCAAAAGGCGGGACAAATTTTATGGTGAAGAATATAGTTGGGCCTCATACTTGTACGAATCCCATGTTGAATCAGGACCACTATAATGTTGATTCTAACCTTATTTGCAATTTTATTGTGAGTGTGGTGAAGTTTGATATAGATTTAACACCGCAGGACATTATTGAGATAGTGAAACTACAATATAATTATCAGATTTCATATAAGAAAGCTTGGATTGCAAAACAAAAAGTAATTGAAAGGTTGTTCGGTACCTTCGAAGAAGCATATACGAAGTTGCCTTTTCTTCTATCAGCAATTCAAGCTGCAAATCCAGAAACCATTGTCCACTGGGATAAATATCGGTCTATTCCTGATGAGAAAATATTCAAAGAAGTATTTTGGGCATTTGGTCATTCGATTGAAGGTCTCAATTCTTGCAGATCTGTTATTAGTGTTAATAGAACTCACTTGTACGATAAGTATAAGGGTTGTTTGTTAATTGATGTTTCCCCGGATGTGAATGATAGCTTTTTTTCTTTGCATTTGCATTAGTTGATGGAGAGAGTATAAATACTTGGACATAGTTCATGAGTTGCATTTAGTATTTTGTCACCGATCGAACTGAGTTGTGTGTTATCTCCGATCGTCATGCTGGTATTTTGTCTGCTATGAAGTTGCAAAATGGAGCTTGGAACGAACCTAATGCATATCATCGTTATTGTATGCGTCATTTCGCTATAAATTTTTTCAGTAAATTTGGTAGCAAGTCAATGAGGAAAAAGCCAAAATTATAGCGTGTCAAAACCAACCCAAAAAGTTCAGGACCAAAATCGCTGAACTTGAAAACATCAATGTCCAGGTGGCTAATTGGTCGAAAGAGAAACCGGTTGAGAAATGGGTACTTTATGCAGATGAAGGTCGACAATACGGCATAATGACTACGAACCTATCAGAAGTCTTCAATTCAGACTTGAAAGGTGTTCGTAGTTTACCAGTAACTGCAATTGTGGAGATCTTTTTTTCGTCTAAATTTTTACTTTACTACTCGTCGATAGGACGCCAATAAGATTTTATTTGAAGGGAAAACTTTTGCTCGAAGAGTACAGGAATTGATCGATAGTCGCCGTGAGAGAGCAAACCGACAAGAGGTGACAATGTTTCTTCATGAACCTGAAGTTTTTGCCGTCAAAACGAGCCTACGAATTGTAGGTGGTGAAAGGAAGGGTGGAAACTTGCACACTGTTAACTTGGGTACTAAAACATGCACATGTATGAAATTCCAACTATATCATATTCCATATTCTCATGTTTTAGTAGCCTGTGCATATAGTGCAATCGATTACAAGCCTTTTGTTGATAAATTTTACTTAGTTACTTCATTAGCACAGAAATGAGCTCCCCTCTTTCATCTAACTCTAGATCCAGCCTATTGGCCTACTTTTGATGGACCACCACTCGTAACTGATGCAAGCCTGCGACGTTCAAGGAAAAGCCGGCCAAGATCGACGAGAATTTGCAATGACATGAATGTGAAAGATAGGTCTAGCACGGTTACGAGCATAAAATGTTCGAAATGTGGATTGCATGGACACAATAAGCAGAGATCTAGTAATGGGGGATCTCAAAACATTTAATCTATGTAAAATTCGAATGTGTTTGTGTTTGTAATTGTACTATGTAATTTGGACTTTCTACAAATTTGTATGAGTTTAATTCTGAAAAGGCGTTAATTCCCATTTGTTTCCAAGTCAGTATAAAGTTTAGAGCTTGTTAATGAATTTGTAAGCCGCATGAAGTTGGAGTACATATGAATGTACATGGCAGACTGAATATGTATATTGAATTTTTTTCACTAAACTCGCTTTCTCAGAAAGCGAGTCTAGTTTAAACAGTCTCGTTTTCTGAGAAAGCGAGTGTGGAGTAGTTATATTTCCAGAGATCAAGTTGTTCTCTGGAAAACTAACTACTCATCAGTCGCTTTATGAGAAAGCGAGGAGGTTTCACCTAAGCGAGTGTAGGTGAAACATCCTCGCTTTCTCATAAACCGAATGATGAGTAGATAGTTTCTAGAGAACAACTTAATCTCTGGAAAACTATCTACTCAACACTTGTTTTCTCAGAAAGCGAGGTTGTTTAAATGAAACTCTCTTTCTGAGAAAGCGAGTGTTGGGTCTGCTGGTGTACAGGCTCAACACTCGCTTTCTCAGAAAGCGAGGAGGTCAATACTAGACTCGCTTTCTGAGAAAGAGAGTTTTGGCTAAAAAAACACCACTTCAAGTTGCAGATGCAAAACACAAACACAAACATAACAATCAAACACAAACTTCTTGTATTCTCGCAACAATCACACTCATACATAACACACAAACACAAACATTCAATACATTGAAACAATGAAACAATCACACTCACACACCCCATATGAAATTATATTGCTTCATACATTCCAAATAAAAGTTCATGACATTACATTCCAAATTCCAAAAAAAAGTTTAAGACATTGAAAGATACATTCAAAGATACGTTGAAAGATACATTGAAAGATACATTCCAAATAAAAGTTCACGGATCGGGTGTGAAGAAAGTGGGGGGTCTCCTTTTCCTTTTACCGTGTTGTGGAGTGTCCTGGGTGACACCGGATATGGGAACTGGATCCTCTTCTTTTTGTTGCGTCCCCTCAATGTTTTCTTGTATCTCAACCTTTTCATCTTCTTCTTCGGAATCGTTTCTCGGACGAGGTGGGGGTCAATGGACAGCTTTCTTCCTACGAACACCACGAGCACTGGTTTGATGTGAAGTTAGTATAGCATCTAAAGTTTCTCCTCGCCCACATCATCATCTTGTGCACGACACGACGTAATCATCTCGCGTGCAAAGTCCTTCATCGATTTCGCGACATTACTCCTCAACACAGTAGCACATTTTTTAGCCATAGTCCAAGTCTAGCTCATCTACAAAAAATGAGATGTTGAAATATTAAATACAGTGCATATGTATATATAAACGAAAATTTTAGAAAAACTTTAAAAGAATACAACCAAACTTAACAATTTATGATTTTACGAAGAGCCGATGCCTTCGGTTGGAACATAGGCAAATTCATCGAATTTTCATTTGCTGGTTCGGCTGCTGGTCGACGAATCGGGACTACCACACCAGCAGGAGTCTGCACTAAGCCATGTAAGTAGCATGCACTGATCCCTCAAACGGAGGAATTTCACCAATTATTTTATCGAACCGGCGCTCATTCCATCTCTCAACATATGCAGCAAAGCATGCGGCTCAATTGTGTCCGGGTTGTCGACCCATTCCGGTAATAGAATGCATATCAGCATTGAACGGTTTAGCAACAGTAATATTTTTAGGGAGACCAAACTGATGTAGCACTCTATTAGCATACTAGATTCAACTGTGCCAAAGTTGAATAGTGGTGCCTTTATCAGCCACAGATCGCGCTTATATAAGAAAATAGGCAGTAGTCGAGCCACATGCATCTCCGTATATGGCTGCCACCCGACGGAATCATCTACCAACCTATCCGATTCATCTCGAAAGTAATTCAGGCATCTATTGGGATTGGTCTTCCATGTGAGATTGCCGGACCAGTAAATACCGAGTGGAGATAACATGTGCTGGTCCTCGAGGAGATGGATCCAATTGGGTGATTACCTCTACAGTACGTGCCAACCAACATGAATACGGTCCCAACTCCAAACTTGTAGTAAGATCATTAGTCCATTTATCTGCACCGAACCAAGACTGCACAAACACAAACTCCTATACAGGGATGGCAACAGGAACTATCCCAACTGTACTGTCCAACTCTTCGCAGTTCGACAATCAATGGCAGGTACATCAAGGACACCGAACGACCATCCGAATTCGGGAACATCACGCCGCCAAATAATGTAAGGATGTACGCCTTGCAATAACACTCAACTTCCGCCTCAGTCGAATCTTCATTCAATCTATTCTTGAAAGTCTCCTTCAACCACTTCAAGCGAATGAATTTTCCATTTACTGCACTGGTTTTGACTTCGACGCCAAGATATTGTTCCACAAGATATACCGGCTCGAAATCCATTGTACCAGTCACTGCCTGCCCATCGACTGACAGACCGGTTAGTACGGAGACGTCATGTAGTTTACGGTCATCTCCCCAACTGGCAGGTAAAAGGTATGTGTTTTAGACCGCCATCTCTCAAGAAGTGCGGTAAGAAGAGCCTGATCACATTTGATGGAGCTCATCAGTCCTATACCATATAACCTACAGTCCCATAGGATCTCATGAATCCGTGGGTGCATAGAAAGTGGATGACCCCCCCTAAATGTACACTCCTTAGATTCACCTTCTCACACATCCTTAGAACGGTGATGAGTTGGAGAGTAAGGAGTGTAGGGTTGAGGGGACCTGGACCTCCAGGAGGAATATAAGATGATGAAGAAGGGACTGATGAAGAAGGGCTCGCCTGATTTGGATTAGTTGAGACCTATACAATAATAACATTTAATCAATAAATCGATATTACATTTTATTGTATGATAATCAAACTAATTGAATACAAAAAATTATTCACTTACATTAGTACGCTCGGTACCACCACGACCACGACCACGTCCACTGCGAGGAGGTAGGCCAAAAGAAGTATGTGGTCCGTCGCCGCGAGAAGGTCTAGTACTCGATCCTTCATCCATATTACCCATCGTGCATGCCATTTATAATAAACGAGAGTATACTACAACTTAAAACAATTGTTATTAACTATACCAAAATTATATAACCTACATATATCTACATATATATCAAATTTTTACACTATATACCTACATATACTCAAATTGGAATATACTATATACATAAATAAAAACTCAACTTGATGCTTCAAATTTTTGCTACTTGACTTTTTGAAGATCCAATGTTTACTTAGAAAAACAAGAAAATTTGGGTGATTTTGGGTCGAATTAACAAAGATACAATGTTAATGCTTCAAAATTAGCACGACAATTAACAAACATATAATGTTAATGCTTCAAAATTAACACAAAATTAAAAATGCAAAAGTGTGAGCAATATACCGATAATGTAGGATGATTGAATAGGTAGATAGTGAATAAGAGGTCGAAGAAGCTCCTTCAACCGCACTCTTTATCCCCAAATTCGAAAATCAACAAACTCTTATATATTGGAGTTTAGGATTTTTGGGGTTAATCGAGGATGAGATTTATAGATGAGAGAGGTGGTAAATTGAAACGAGATGAGAGATGCGATGATTTTTTGGGTTAATCGACCAAAAAGAGATGAGAGATATTAGAGATTCTGGGTAGAAGAGGTATAGAAGATAAAGAGTTGAAAGAAAATGGGGTCGAGAATCAGATCTGGGGGCTTAAAAAGCCCCAATCGATACTCGTTTTTTGAAAAAGCGAGTGTGGATTAAAGCCCATCGCTTTTTCAGAAAGCGAATCTAGGCTAGCGAAAACTAAAGCCTCACACTCGCTTTCTGAAAAAGTGATGGGGTTTTACCCAAACTCGCTTTTTCAGAAAGTGAGTAGGGTATTTTGGAAATTTTTAAAAAAAGTAGGGCAGTTTGGAAAAAACTTTCAAAAAAGTAGGACAGTTTGGAAAAAAATTCAATATAGTTGGAATGGGAGGTGAGAGAAAAAGGCAAGAGCAATTAGTACAGAGGATGTGAGTGTATCTAAAGGGAATTTTCCCCCCAAATGACCCACCTTTTGAAAGTATTTAGCAAACCGACCCACTTTCGAAACTATTTACCAAATTGATCGCGAGTCTAGTTTAAATGACCGTATAGTTGTACTCATTTTTCAAAAAAATTTTGGATATTCAATTTCTACCTGAAATGTATATCACTACACTCGTTATCTCAGATAGCTTCTCAGATAGCGAGTCTAGGCCTCGCTAGCGAGTGTAGTTGTACTCATTTTTAGAGAAATTTTAAACATGAAATTTCTACCTGAAATGTATATAACTACACTCGCTCTCTCAGATAGTGAGTCTAGTTCAACTGACTACGCGCAGTTCTACTCATTTTTAGAGAAATTTTAAACGTGCAATTTCTACCTGATAGACCTATACTCGCTATCTGAGATAACGAGTTCATTTGAACTATATTCGCTATCTAAAATAGCAAGTGTAGTTGTATACATTTCATGTTCAATTTTTTTCTAAAAAAATGAGTACAACTACACTCGCTATCTGAGATAGTAAGTTCATTTGAACTAGACTCGCTATCTCAGATAGCGAATGTAGTTGTATACATTTCATGTTCAATTTTTTTAAAAAAAAATCAGTACAACTATACTCGCTATCTCAGATAGCAAGTCTAGTTCAAATGAACTCGCTATCTCAGATAGAGAGTGTAGTTGTATACATTTCAAGTAGAAATTGCATGTTCAAAATTTCTCTAAGTATCAGAGAAAATCATAGAACTACACTCGCTATCTGAGATAGCAAGTTCATTTGAATTAGACTCGCTATCTCAGATAGCAAGTAGGTTAATTTGATAAATAATTTCGAAATGGGTCAATTTGGTGAATATTTTTAAACAGTGGGTCATTGTAAAAAAATCATCTAAAGGAGGGCAAGAAGGGCAAAAATGCAATGTTATAAAATAAATGAATAGGTTTTTTTTTTTTGAGGGAAAAGGTGGAATCTGGCCACTATGTTTTATTAATAAGAGTTTAACGAAACAAACCCAGAGTACTGGGCCCAAGTACAAACTACAGATAGAAAATAAAAAATACATGAAGCAACATGACGTGTAGAAACAATAACTCCCTCCAGCAACCCTGGAGGGTGGGCTGACAAACCAGCTCGGTCCAGCAAAATTGTAAGTTCATCAGTTTAGCTTCGTACAGTGCCTCCACGACACATGTACACCCACCTGAAATAAGTTTGCCAGGATTTTATCACCCGCCGATGTCACACCTCGCTTCCCAAAAATATAGAATACGAGCGTGTGACGAAGCTCAGCGGATGATTTTAACATCATCCATAAGCTGTAGGATCGACTCAGCATCACAACAAGAATATAACAAGATATATATACAACCAAGCATGCATGAATAATTTATTAGAGCATCTGTAGTCGTTGCAATGTAAAATATCCATATATGGATAAATAGAAATAGAAATCCCACTTTTGCTGCACTCGTGCAAAGCTATTTTTTAGCTATCTATATTAAAATATTACGCGACGGAACATGATGTGCCGTCTGAGAAAAAAAAATAAAAAAATATACGCGAAAGCACGGAGAAAGCACGGAGAAGAAAAGAAAAAAAAAATTCACCGGAAATCCCGGACGGCACATGATGTGCCGTCCAAGGATTTGGACATTAATTGTTTTTGTCATTTTCCATTTTTTAGAAATTACAAAAACATTTCAGTTATTACAAAAAAATTATAAAAATTGCAAAAGCATTTTAAAAATTGCAAAAAAAATCAAAAAATTATAAAAACATTTTTAAAAATTGCAAAAAAAATTAAAAAATTACAAAACCCACCGGACGGCACATCATGTGCCGTCCGAGGATTTGGGGAGCGCCGGGATTATTTTAATTGAAAAAAAATAAAAAAATCAACAGACGGCACATGATGTGCCGTCCGACGAAAAAAAATTAATTTTTTTTGTGGGACGGCGCATGATGTGCCGTCACTCATATATGCATATAATTTATGCGGATTCTCAAATATAGCAATCTACTGTAGCGATTTATCCATAATATGGATAAATAGCAAACGATTGCAGCGATTTTTTTAGCATGCATATTATGGATAAATAGCAAACGACTACAGATGCTCTTAGCAACAGAAACAATTGAAACACAAATATAATATCCAAATAGTTTCAAGTCTGGATCAAGTTAAAACTCGGGAACATCAGCCCGTTACAAGTCTTAAGTAGCAGAAATGAATAATTCAAGAAAACAAATAATTAAAACATGTCCTTCCTCCAATTGAAGACTAAAATCTCTACTCACCAATTCTAGCAGGTAGCACGTCTCCAAAGTCTGCTTAATAAATATAAAAAGGGAAAAGTAGAGAAAACGCCCTTAGTGCAAAGTTAGGGCCACAAATAGTAAAAACGAGTACAAGTAATGTGGAACAAGAATTGGAATCAAGAATGTAACAGGGATACAACAAGTAGTGAAAATCTAAGAACTAACTAGCAAAAAGGACAACTCAAGTAAACAGGCTGGATAACAAATACTAATAGTGGAGCAAGTGATAAGTAAACATGTTGGGGTATCTAACCTCAAGTGACAGGCATCAAGTACAAGTGTCAGGTAACAAGTCTCAAGTCTAGTGTCAAGTGTCAAGTACAAGTATCAAGTTGCAAGTGTCAAGTATTATATTCAAGTATCAAGTCTCATATATCATGTCATCGAGTATCAAGTAAGCATGTATCAAGTTCAAGTTTTATGTTCAAGTCTTCAAGTATCAAGTAAACATGTATCAAGTTTAGGTTTCATGTATCAAGTCTTGTGATTATTTCTATCTAGGTAGCACTTCATGTATCCATCTTTTTGCAACATGGTTGTTACAGTCAAAACAATTTCGTTTAGGCCTAGTGGTGGAGTCTATAGGGCAATGTACTCAGGTATCAAGTATCAAGCAAGTGATCAAACCATGGGCTCTAGAGGTGGCCCCCATCACCCATAACGTGGCACTTAGTTCTATGTGGCACTTAATTCCATGTGATCTCAAATATATATCATGTAATCATATAATGGGCTCTAGAGGTGGCTCCCGCCATTCATGACGTGGCACTTAGTTCTACGTGGTACTTAGTTCCATTTAACATAAAATTATGGAAAACATGGGCCCTCTTCTGAGTACACTAACCTATATTGTCCACTACTATGGTCTTTCCTTTAAACCCCAGCTTGTTACTTTTATTAATTTTTATTAAGCAAGCATCCAAGTGTGTGAAACAAGTCAAAAAATCATAATCATAGACATGGAACAAGTTTGAGGTATTTATATAGCATATTCGAGGGCCAACACGAATCAAAATATCACGAACAACGAAAATCTCAAATCTGGACAGCACGACATTGCTGTACCAAAACTGTGATTCCCGTTGCTACGAGATAGCAAATGTGGATCCGTCAGGTGGTCTAGAAACTAGACTCCTGCTCGATTCCAATGCATATAATTAAGGTACATGAAAGTGGTGGAAGCATGTGTCAAAATAGCAAACTATACTGCTTCTATGTTCAGCCAGGACTTGTGAATCTAAGTTTATACATGTGAAACAATATTAAAACATAATTAATCAATTCTGAGATAATTTGGGAATGCTCTATAAGGTGTCCAGCAACCGCATGTAAAATTTTAGGAAAATCGCTTATTGTTAACATAGTTAAATTAATTTGCAAACTAAAGAAGTGCAGCAGTTTTGTGAATCTGCGACTACCGACACAGCTGCAGTAAAACTACGATATCTCCTAAACCGTAACTCCAAATTTAAAATTCTGGATGCTATCGACATCTAGACATCTAGAGCTACATTTACTATTCAGGGCTCAGGTTCAGATTATGATTTTAAAGGGGTCGAAACAGCAAGTAAAGTTCAGGACAGCAACAAGTGTGAATGTCTTACATGTATATGTTGCACAATAATTGGTTATTAGGCGTCTAGATTAATGTGTGATTCCAATACGGGATAATGGTTATCAAAACAGCAAGTAACATTTATTTCTCATCTCAAATGGGTGCAAGTTCATCACATACAAGATATAACACACATCTACAATCTAGGGTTCTTAATTTCATATGTTCATGTGACTAGGGAATAAAATGAGTCCAAGTAGTTATAATATAACAATGAAATTATTGTGACTCTTAAGATTCTGAGGTTGATGAGGATTAATATTTGATCAACAACGACGAGTCAAGGAGGAGTCACAACTACTAACTATTTGCGGTATTTTCAAATTAAACGCTTGTACTAGAACAAAAATTTGTACAAGATGAATACTTGCCTTTAGGACGACGATTAGATCCGGTAATTGAGGAAAACAGGATCGAAAAACTCTGGGCAAAATCTCCCCAAAGCACGCACGAACTCCGTGCGAGAAATCAACAGTAATAGAGAGAAACCCCACAGCAGATCCTCCCAAACAGCAAACGACGGTTCGGATCTGGCACGGCAGAACAGCGAACAGCGGATCCAACCAATCAAAATGCGACCTCGCACCGGATTTGGCCGAACAGGGGACAGCAGAATCGGATCCGCTGTGGCCGAACACGAAATAGCGAAGACGAC
The DNA here is from genome assembly GCA_017893485.1 of Hemerocallis citrina. NCBI lineage: Eukaryota > Viridiplantae > Streptophyta > Magnoliopsida > Asparagales > Asphodelaceae > Hemerocallis > Hemerocallis citrina. The sequence goes on from CM030358.1 coordinate 82,519,867, forward strand.
CAATCGCTGTTTGTGTTCTTCCTTATGGCAGCGAAAGAGAGCAGGCAGCACAGGCTTGTGCGACGACTGCAACGGTGATAGGCGGACGGCGGCGACAGTGGTGATGTTGTCGACGCTGCGGTGCGACTGTGGCGGCGATGGCATCAAGGAGATAATGCGACGGTGCGACTCTATTTTTGGGGTCGAAACAGAGTGGGGAGAGCGAAGGACGGATGGTTCGGAGGTGTTGGCGGTGGCTGGCGGAGGTCGCGGGTGAGGAGGCGACGGCGAGGCGATGGGTTGGATGGAAATGGGGATGATGGCGATGGTAATGGCGGAGAGGGTTCGATGGGTTGTCGGGAGTTGGGGACAAAGGCGATGGTGGCGGCGATCGGGTTGACGAGGAGAGGGAGTCGACGGTGGGTGATGGCAAGGGGATGCGACGGAGGTGAAGGGAATTGGGTTTGGCAAAATGGTCGAAGGGGCAGGGAGCGGGAGGAAGAAGACGGGAGAGAAGAGAAGAGAGCAGCGGGTTGCTTGGGGGTTTAACAGTAATCGGCTCGGGGTTAGGGTTAGGGTTAGGCTAGGTTTAAATAGTATAGGGTTTGGGTTTATGGGTAATTGGGTATCGGGTTTGAGGGGGATCCAACTAGAGATTTGGTCAAAATTTATAAAAAGTGGGGAGAAAGAGATAGATGAAATGAATAGTCCATTTCTCCATGAAGAACGACACAAAAGAGCAGGACGGACATATAATTGAATCAGATATAGGCACCAAAAATTGAGTTGAAACAAAATAATGATTTTATTCGAATAGAAACAGAATACAGGATCTCAAATTGATAAAAGAGTACAATAATAAAATACAGTAGAAAAAATCCAGATATGGGAAATAGGAGTTACAGCTGATCCCTGCCTTCACCTCGATGGGGGGACCCATCTTTGGGACCAAGTCCCACAGATAGAAAACTGACCCCACGACACATATACAGCGATCGCACCCTCCCACCATCTCCGCCACTCATCCTACAAACGTGCCAGCTGTTCTCACAGCCACTACCAAAGAGATAGCCGTGAAGAGGATACCTTCACTCTCACACGATAGCATTTTCTCAGGCAATTTCTCACCAAACAACTATCTCACTCACCCCACCAAACACCACGCTTCGAAAGAGAGCTGTGGAGAGGATACCTTCACCTCTCTCACGTTCAAGCTCTCTCCAGCGATTTCCCACCACACAGACTTATCTTGACTCAAACTTCCAATTCGATGGAAGAGACGACGCTGTCACGAGCCAGTGGCCTAAGCTGGAGGAAGCTCAATAGCCAGATAGTAGGTGTTGTGAAGACTGCACCGGCGACATCGTAGAACACTCCAGACCAACCATACCCTAACCTCACACCCCTCACCCCCAACACCAACCAACTACCGGTGTGGCCCCATGGACCCCAAACCGAAACACCGACCTCACACACTTGAACCCAAAATCCATGGTGTTCGCGACAACAGGTGCGGGAGGATGCTCTGGCGCGACATAGTCGCTCCGCGACAGTTGAGACAAGCACTCCGGAAGTTGAGACAAGTGAGCGCACATCATGGAGAGACCCCATCTATGGGCCCAAGCTCCACAAACGTGCAAGACAACCTAACTTTCGGCATATTCACACGCACTACCAACTCTTGCAGATCGCCATGAATGGCCCCGAGAGTGTGGACATGGTGGCAAGCACGCAGAACATCCGCGCAAATATCTAGCAAATCATGGAGGGACCCTATCTCAACTCCAACCCCATAATCGAACAAAACTACTTGCTTCACATCCCTAACCACAGCAAAAGCAAACACTTGCCCCATGCCGAGCCACCGGCCTCACACGGTGGGCAAATCAGAACTGGGTCAGCTTTGGGGGGGGGGGGGGGGGGGGGGGAGAGGAGGGGCACCGAACCGACCTCACGCAGCAGGTGGGCCGTTGACATCGCGGGGGGGGGGGGGGGGGGGGGGGGCATCTCCATCAGCCAGGATCTCTTCCCAGATCCGTTGCGCTTTCGACCATGGCGACCACGGTCCCTACCCAGATCCTAGGTGTTCGCGAAAGAGCGACTGCCTTCTGGGCCATCGGAACCGTTGAGCCGTTGCGTCGTCGGAAGGGGCAGGGCACTGGAGCGGAGGATTCGCTGCTTCGATAGCGTCGACGTGGAGCTTAACCCTTCGAGGAGCTCCGCGATGGGACTTCGCAATGTCGTCGTGGAGGAGGGGACCCGGGGGGGGGGGGGGGGGGGGGAGGCGGCGACGAAGAGGGCTAGCCGCCGCCGCCCCTAGGTTGTGCAGATCTAAGATTTTGTTGGGCTCGTTTTTTAGATCTAGTTTCTCTTTCTAGAATTTTCTAGAGAGATAAAACTCTTTTTGGGCTAAATGAATGGTATTACTCCACTTTTTTCCTCTCTTCTAAGCTGGATAAGAAATTGGGCTAAAAGCATCAGACAATGCCCACTATTTTGACGGTGGATTTTTTTTAACAAATGCACTTACGGTCAAACTATGCATGGTGCTTTTTCCTTAGGAATTCATTTCCAACAATAAGTTTTGTGCTTGTCAAATCATCCCTAGGTGATCCTTATCGGATATCCGTAAGTTCAATAATTAGTACACCACAGGATGTGAAGAGAGGTTGGGATCGATTTTTTTAGAATATATATATTTTTTTTGAGAATATGTTGGGATCGATTTAGTACAATGGTCATGTTGTTCACACTTTTTAAAAGAAAAGAAAAGAAAAGAAAAGTGAGAAAGTTGGCTGCCAATTCTTTTTGTCCATACATTAGATTAAATTTGCTTTCTTTTTAAAGAGAAATTTTGGTTTAACCACCGAGTTAGTGATGATAATTAAATATACAGTTATAGGTGGTGCTAGATTAGATCATATTGAGATTCGTATCACTTAAAATAACATCCTTAATTTAAGGGATCAATTGTCGAAGTCTAGAGCAAATGCTATTGCCCTATTTGATGGTTGTTATGGACTGATGCAAATGAAAAGCATGACCAATGTTGTTCGCAAAACGCTAGATATAAATGATTTTTTATCCTAAATATACAAATATATTGGGACCCACTTCTCACTAAAGATAATATTTTAACAGTCTTTTAGTGAGAAGCGGGCCCAATACATTTATAATGTATATTTAGGATAAAAATTCATATATGTGTAGTTATCCTCACTAATCTCATGTTGTTCATAGACGTTGGCAGATAGTACACAATTTTTAGTTTCATGTACTGACTCTTGTCCAATATTTAGTTGCATATATTTACGTTTGAAATTGGAAATTGATCGATCGTGTATATATATCTCAAGCTCAAGTCTTTATCTTTGTGAAAGAGAAGAAATAAATTCAGCACTCACCAAGCTAGGGGTGGACAACTATTATCCGAACCGACCAATCCGAATCAATCCAATCCGAACCGACCGGTTTTTAACCTAACCAATTGGGATTTGGATTGGCCCGGTTCTTGATCTTCAATAACCAACTGGACTGGTTCTATTGTTGAATGAGGCTTTCAAATAACCGATGAAACCGAACCGACCGTACCTCTATGCATAAGTTCATAAAAAATCTAGTTCTCCATTAATTTTTTGAATATACAAATAATCATTTCTTATTTTCTTGGAGAAACAAACAGTCTTCTTTAATTTATTTAATATAAACCGAGCAGTTGTTCTACCTATGTGTTATGTTGTTGAGAAATACTTGATTTATAATGTGGTCCAGTTTAATAGAATCATGAAGTTGATGTAACATTTAATAGTTACTTTAATCAAGTCAAGCAGAAAATTGTTTAATAAATCTTTTTTTATTGTACCTGAAATTCAATTAGGTATGATTATTGATGTTTTTTTTATAATAATAAACTAAGATTACAAAAGTGAGCAAGTGAAAAAGCAATTTATCTCACTCATTTAAACGTCATCATCTCAAACAATTAGTGTAAAATTCATTAATAACTTGTGATTTTATGAATCTTCATTTTAAATTCATTTCTGAATAACAAATAGCAGATTGTTTAATAAGTTTGTTTGAAGTTGATTTTTTTCAATTTCAACTAAATTATAAATGATGTTGAAGGTGAAAAGTAGCACGCCAAACCGACCATTCAATCCAATTCAAACCGAGCTTAATCGGCTTGGATGGAAACCGATCCAATTAAGGTTCGGATTGGTTGCGGATGAGAAAATTAAAAAATTGATCTTCTTTGAATCAATGGTGGATGGTCCATATTAGATCGGATACCGACCGATGTCCACGCCTACACCAAGCTGCTAATAAGGCATTGTTTAATTTAATAATCTACTTAACGCCAAACTTTACGGAAAATTAGCTAGGGTTGTCCCTGATAGAGTTCTTCTTAGACAGGGGCAAATGTAATATTAATTAGCCACGAAGTGAGAAAGAAATTAATGACTTAAAGTAGGTATATCACATAAATTTTAGTAAGGAGTTTCAACATATTTACCCGTAACAAATCTGATAATATCATGGGTAAAAGGGATATAAACAATTTGCTCATTTAATAAATGAGCAATTGTTGAGTTGGCATGCATGTGATACATTGAATATCTAAACACTTTTAGAATTTTCCAATCACATGCATGCCACCTAATCACTTGCTCATTTACTAAATGAGCAAGTTGCTCACACCCCTTTTTCCCTAATATCATATATATACCTTTCACAAATCTATATTTTCGTATATGTCTCTAATAATTTGAACTTCATTTCACATATACCCCTATGTTAGATATCACTAACTTAACAATGATTTTATCCTTATGAGACAAATAAAAATCAAATTAAAAGATCAAATTATACAATCAAATGAGAAAAGATTTAACAATCTTAAGAAAAATAAATCAGAAAAGATTTAACAATCTTAAGAAAAATAAATGAGAAACCTTATAATCTATCATTAAAAAATAAGATTGATGGCAAATTTGGAGAAGTAACGTGATGAAAAATATGTAGTTCTCAAATATGCAATATTACTTTATCCATTTCTTGCCGAAAAATGAAGAAATTTTGATAAGAGTTAATGAGTCTCAGTTAGATTAACAATTGTCCGGATCTATAAGGATGAAGAAGATAAAATTTGAATGGTAGAGAAAGAATATTTCAGTCATTTTTTACCAAGTCCATTAAAAAAAAAAATCTCCATTGTATTGAGTTCTTTTTAATTGGAGAGGTAATTAATAAAAGTGACATATTGTTACGGACAAATATGAAAATACCAATTTATGAGGGACATATACATGTTAAAAATCTTTTAGTAATTCATTTTCATATTATGTATGTAAAACGATATAAGTGCAACAAGCCGTCACTGGTTTCAAGAAAAGAGGGAAACAAGTTGTCTTTTCATTCTGCGAAAATATTATTGAATCTTTAATGTGATATCTTAGTATTATAAAGAGAGATATATAGGTCATTTTCTGCTAGTTAAATTAATTAAATCAATTTTACTCAGGGCATACTTAGAGACATATTATCACTAATCAAACGGTCGATACATACTAATACTTAGTTATAATTAAATCTTCTCTACCTGCAGAAAGTAACATGCATATTAAAAAAGTCAATACAAAAATCATACTAATATATAAGTATTTAACAGTTGACCACTAATAACAAATTGAATACTGTTTCATGCATGTTGGTTCAGCTTTGAGCTTCGCATGCCATCATGAAGAAACATTGCAAAGCCAATATTTATATTTTCACAAGTATTGAGGTCATCTGGATCTCCTACTAATTGTAGGTTAACTGAGTGGTTTGGGTAGGCAGCATTCATATTTTTTTGTTTTATATATATACTAGATTTGTCCGTGGACAGCATACGAAAAGTCTTGTAAACAGTAAAATAACAATTATATAACTTAAGTTTGAATAGTATGACAATAATTAGTTGCAAATAAAAATTCATGTTTCCATTAGTATATGTTGAAAAATAATTATAAATGACGTAAAATCTAACTTCTTAGAACTTTGAGGGTGGATAATAATGAAATTTAACTGTTGAGGAGATATTTGCTATTTTCAATGTAACATGAGCAATAAAAAAAGAATAAAAATCTGAAAATTTAGAAACCTAAAATCTAAAATTTAATTTCTAAGTAAATAAAGAGAGAGAGAAATAGAGAAATATGAATCCTGATAGTAATGGGAAGAATAAGGAGAGTGTTGGTAGGAGAGAAGAGCAGGTCATGGTTCCTCCTAGAGTTGATAGATTGCATTTGGGTCAGCTTCTTTCTCTTTTAGTGTTACAAATTCTTAATGGGGTTTTTTTTTTGATGATCAGTTAAGCTAAACATTTTCTTTGGATGAATTACCAAGGCAGAAATAGAACGTTTCGAGAAGAAACAATACACTTCAGATCAAAATAGTATGTTATGATGGAAACAGTTGCTACTTCTCGTTGGGAAAAACCAGGCCAATGAAGGACTTGATTCCCTTATAAAGTCTCACTCTGAAGCTCTTAAATCTTACAATTGATTGTTGAGTTTAGATATTGTAAGAACAATAATTTGGTAGTTGCAGGCCACCTTTAATACTTGAGAATTTTAGAAAGTTGCGGGGAAATTATCTTTTTCGTTGCAAGATACATTACTTGTATGAATTGCTGATTTCACATTGACCTTTCCCATTTAAAAGTATGATTAATGGATAATTATACATTGAGTTATTTATATTTGAACTGACATTAGATCTATATTTGTTTGAATTTTGGTTAGGGACACGCTGGAAAAATTGTTAAAGTATGGTCATTAGCAACATGAGGAACTACTTGGGCAGAAAAAACAAATGCAAAAGGCACATAACCATTTATACCGTACTTCGCAGGCTATATTCGAAGCTTAGGTATGCAAGCGTTAAAACTCGCTTCTGCTTTGCAATTTTGTTTTTCTTTTATATATTATTTTTCAAGGCAATTTCAGGATGGAAAGTTTATTGCATTCCAATTTTCTTATTGTAGAGAGAGTTTGAATTGGAACAGTCAGATATCTTCACTATGCTGGAAAAGCTTTTTTGCATTGTACAAGGCTATCTTGGATGAATCTCGATTTATCAAAGCATTTTTCTTCTATGCATGTGTTATCATTCTTCTCTATATGCTTACAAATGCAAATCAGACTTTTGGCATCAGGGCTCTATTATTCTTAGGTAAGCATACATCGACAGTTAATACATCGACAATAAATTTAACTACTTGTTTGAATAAGGATTCATTGAATGTGAGTATAAATAAATATGGATATAAGAGAGTTAGAAATGTGGAAAAGAAGTAGAAATAAAGAGAGGAAAGTTGAATAATTGGTGTTGCAACACCAGTGAGAGTGTGAGCGCGCGGTTTTGAGAAACTACTCAGTAGTCATTTCTTATTGTTGTAATATTTTATAAGAAAATTTAATACAAGCGCCCAATCTCCAATTTGTTTTCCATTTATCCCACAAAAATCTCTACTCTGGACACCTATTGATATTCTGGTTCTTTCAGTTTTATATATGTAGTTGAATGTTGTTTGATTCTCATAATTATTAATTACTCTTCTCCAAAATAATTATAAATTATTTCTTGTTTCTTAACTATAACTTTAAATAAAACTGTTATGAAAAGAATATAGAGGCTCTTTGAGGATAGGGCATTCTCTATATGAATAAACTGAACTAAAAGTGTCCTGTTAACTACAAGTTTTCAGACTACCAGCTTGTATCATTTTATTAAGGCAGAGAAAGTTCTTCATTATAAACCATAAGTACTGTTAATCACTTAGTAATTTAGTCCCAAGTGTGTTCTTTCTTGCATGTTTCTGTAATAAGCTAGTTGTATGTTAGCCAGGTCAAGCTACTAGAAAGTCTATTTTCTTCAACTAGTCCATGTAGTATTTAGAGTCTGGTTGGTACTGGGTAATCTCATTAGTCTTGGCAATGGATACCTGTGCCGCACGGATCCCTATCGTGTCACACGGGTGTCAGACACTAATGCCAAACATCAAATCCGACAAGACACTTGATATTTTAGGGTAGTTTCCAAAATCTTCTTTGTGTCGGGGTTTTGTGTCGCACCGTGTCTTTGTCGGCATGTCATGTCACACCGTGTCCGTGTCGTTTTCTTAGATAGAAACGCTTAGATTTGTGATGATCTGAAACACCATTTATATTATAATGGATTAACAATTTGAAGAAGTTTTTTTTTAGCCTAACTAGTGTCAACTTGAATATGGGTCTCTTATTCAAGTTCTCTTATTCCCAAATCTCATACTGGAAGCTGTCCCTATTTATTCAATATGTTGGTTGATTAATTTTCTATCTATAAATGTTTAGAACTTTCATTATATCATAATCTCAGGTGTAATTGACAGAATTGATTAAATTAACTCACATTAGAAAATTACTTGTTGGAGGTTGAGAACTGGTTGATGATCTTAATTGGTAATGCTTTACTGATTTCATCGTTAAAATTTAAGATGATGACATGTGAGATCATCGAAAGTATAATTAGTATATCTCAAAAAAAAAAAAAGTATAATTAGTACTATGGAATTATGGGAATTGCATGATTTAATTTATGAATCTGGTATTTATTTCCCTATTGATGAAGATTTAAAGTGTAGACTAGTAATTAATATTGCTTCAAATCTGAATTTAGAAACTTATTTCTTATTTTCAATGGAAGAGGGACGATGTGTATGTTTATTATTGCATGTAGAAGCTGGACCATCAATGTTTTCAATAGAATTTTCTAATCTGCTATCAATCAAACTTAACTTATGGAAAGGTTGAATTTGAGTGCAATTTAAGTATTTCTCGTTTCACGTGCTAACTGATTTTATTTTTGGGTGAAAAAATCTGAATTTTTTTTTAAATAATATTTTTTTGGAAAATAAGTTTTTTTTAAGAAAAGGTTTACCTTCCCCAGCGTTTTTCAAAACACCGGGGAAGATTTTACCCCAAAAATTTTTTTTTTAAAAAATATATATATACATACAACGGCGTTTTCTAAACGCCGGGGTACATTACCCCAACACCGGCATTTTCAAAAGAGCCGGTGTAGGCGGCCAAACAATCCCCGATACGCACTCCACCGGCGCTTGTTGTAGCGCTTTTCCAAACGCCGGTAGGTATTCACCGGCGTTTATAAACGCCGGTGAAGACCTTTTGTTTTGTAGTGAGAGAAGAGAGAATATTAATAAAATAATGACTTGTTTTAGTTTTGAGAGAAAAAAATTTTGTTTTGGGGGGGAAAACTTTTTGGAGGGAAATTATGTTTTGGGAGGGTGAATCTAAGTCGTTGATTTGGTTTTAATTGAAGGGGGGCCACTTGATAGCTTTCTTTGTATTTTATATATATATATATATATATATATATATATATATATATATATATATATATATATATATGTTGCTGCTCATTTTAGTGTGGGAGAAAATAGATGAATTTGTAGATTCTTGGAGAAAACAATAAAGCAAACCTGTTGACCTGTTGACCTTCATCAATGTGTTGACTCATTTCTTGCCGCTGCCGTTGACCTGCAAAAAGTGCGAAACACCGGGATGGATCCCGGCGACGCACCCTCCGTCGCTCTTGTCAGTAATCTGAATAATTATAAAAGAGCTTTAATAGAAAAAAGTATTGATTACCTTCTTATGGTGGGGGGAGAGGGGTTTTTATAGTCGCCTTAGGGATCTGTTTCAAGATAAAAACATATCTCTACTTTCCGGTGTGAATGGATAGAAGCGGTTAAGACCGCCTCTTAGGGTTAATTATGAATCTGAATTCTCCTTTATCCTTCTGAACTGGTTTGTAACGGGTTGGGACCCGTACCCAGTAAAACAGATCCGTTTATGGGTTATTGGGCTTTGATGAAAGACTCAGTCCCCATTTCAGATTCGTTTGTAGGTGAAATTACCGTTTTACCCCTGAACTTTAAGATCCCAATTCAAACGGTCCCGATTTAATCCCATTTTAGCCATATCACGAGCCCCCTACTCCTGGAGACTGAGTTCTACAGTCTTTAAGGAGTAGTTTTAGTCTAATGGCGTACGAAATTTTATCGGAGTTCTTAAGGGAGTTCGGATCTTGTTCGAGGTGTAACGGTGTTATTTTGAGCTTGTAAAATGCCCAAAAATATCCTCAGAATTTTCTGGATTTTTTATGATTTTTTCAGATTTTTCTGAAATTTTCCTCATTTTTTATTCATTTTTCCGAATTAAAAAATTAATTATCAAAAATATTAATTAATTATTCTAATTTAATAATTATATTTTTCAGAAATTTTAAATTATTTTCTGAATTAATAATTATTTTTAGACTTTTTTAATTAATTATTTTCGATTTTTAAATATTTTTTCGGATTTTTTTAAATTATAAATTCAAATAAATAAATAAATAAATTAATTAAATATTACCTGAACACGTGGCGCATTTCTGGATGTCGATCATGATCGGATGGCGCGCATCACAAAGCGGAGCCACGTGGCGCGTTTCTGGACGTCGATCATGATCAGATGGCGCGTATCGCAAAGCGGATCATTTTCTGGACACGTGGCGCGTTTCTGGGCGTCAATCATATCGTGTCACGAATTTTGAGATGATCGGATGGCTCGTGTGGCTCGGCAGAGTTTTTCTCCACATGTGCAGCTCGGAACACCTTTTGCTCGGAATCCAGTGCCGACCCACCAGATGTTGACATGTGGCCGGTCAATGTTGACCGTTGACCGCCACGTGGCACCCCTTGATTTTTTTTTTCTGTCTTTTTCTTCCGTTCCTCTCCTTCTTCTCCTCTGCTCTTCGTCTTCATCTTCGACTCTCGTCTCCTTCCTTCGATAACACCTCAACAGCGACAGAAGCTCTCGTCGGAAAGGAGCTCGGCGTGGGTGAAAGGAGATGGCGAGGAGCTGGCTCAAGCTTGGCATAGGCGAGGGTGGTGTCGAGGTCGGGGGCTCGACGAAGGAGAGTGGAGCTCGGCGGAGCTCGCTGATGGAGGAGTTCGATGAGTTGGCGATGAGAAGTTCGGTTCGAGCTCGGCATTGGAGCTCGATAGTGGAGCTTGGAGGCGACGGTGTCCGCTGAGGAATGGCTCGACGAAGCTCCAAGCTTCGACGATGAGCTTCGGCTGCTCATGCTAGCTCTGTGAGGAGAAGAGGCGAGCTCGGAGGCAATGGAGGTGGAGCTTTGATCTCTTCGTCGGTGTGGAGACGAGCTCGATGTGGGAGGTGAGCTCGCGAAGGAGACGAAGGTGGAGCTCGGCCCTGTAGTGGAGCTTCGTGTTCAGCGATGGAGGGAAGCTCAGTCGCAGGGATGATGGCGAGGAGCCGGCTCGAGCTCGGCTATGGAGTGGTTCTCGATGTCGTTGGAGGTTGGCGATGGGAGATGAGCTCGACAGTGGAGGAAGTAGAGCTCGGAGGTGAGCTTCGAAGTTGGCGCTCGGCATTGTGGGGCTCGAAGGAGAGGAGCTCGGTTCGATGGGTTCGGTGAGGGGAGCTCGCGAAGTTCAGCACTGCGGCGACGTGGATTCGGAGCTCAACGAAGCTTCGAGCTCGGCACCGGAGCTTGATGGCGTTCGGCAACGAGATAGGCCACGATGGAGGTTGAGAGGAGTTTGGATCTTGGTGAATTGGAGCTCGGAGACGGCTTCAACGAAGGAGATGGAGTGGTCGATTTTGGGTTTAGGAGTTTTGAAGTAGAGGTTGGTTTTGGTGGGAAAATGCTGAAGGAGAAGGAGAAGTGTAGTAGGGTAACGGGTTTTGGTCCATAACGGGTCCGACCCGTTAACCCGTTAACTCCTAAGTCCTTTTTTTTTGCTTGCTTGTTCGGCAAATCCGAGTACGGATTTTGAGGTACATTTTTTGCCATTTTGCAGTTCGGTAGCACAATAGCTCGGATTTCAGATCCGAGCTACGTGCCTCCATCTGGACGGTTGATCACGGTCATGGCACAAATTACGAGGCAAGAGGCTCAGATCACGAGAAAACGTGATCTTGTCGTTTTGTGGTCGTGGTGCAATCTAGCCGTTTGATTGTGATCAGGCGCGAATCATGATGATGAAGTCTTTTTTCCTTAATACACAGCTCGGAATGCAAGTTGCTCGGGTTGTAGATCCGAAGTACGTTGCGAGATCTGGACGGTTGGTCACGGTCATGGCGCGAATCACGAGGCAAGAGGCTCAGATCACGAGAAAATATGATCTTGTTGTTTTATGGTTGTGGCGCAATCTGAGCCGTTTGATTGTGATCAGGCGCGAATCATAATGATGAAGTCGTTTTTTCCCAATACGCAGCTCGGAATGCAAGTTGCTAGGGTTGTAGATCCGAAGTACGTGGCGAGATCTGGACGGTTGATCACGATCATGGTGCGAATTATGAGGCGATAGTTTTTGCCATTTTCTCGCTCGGTGCAGCTGTATTGAGATCTACTTTCCCGGTGCTATGGAGGTCCGATCGGGGCGTGCGACCCCTCATTTTGAAGCTAACTCGAAGATCTACAGCTTCTCTTTAGGAGTGGGATGAAGATTCACCCTTCTTCATGGTTAAAATAGCCCTGCAATATCCTTGTCTTCGTGAAGTTGAGGAGTGTTTTGGTCTTGAGGATTTTCGAAGAGGAACTCCACTCCTAGGAGCGAAGATGATGTGCTAGGAAGATCCTCATAAGAGCCATGGGAAGATCCATTCTTGGAGGTGAGTGCAAGGAGCAACTCTAGGGGAGAGTTTTGAGCTCGGAGCCCATTGAGAAAAAGGGCACTGGTGAGGCGAGCAGAGTGAAGAACACTACAAGGCTCTAGGAGAGAGCCATTCGGGAGACGAGTTTGAGGAGCAACTCTAGGGGAGAGTTTTGAGCTCCGAACTCGCTTAGAAGAGGCCCACTCGGGAGGCGAGTGGGGTGAAGAGCTTGGCTCTAGGAGAGAGACATTTGGGAGGTGAGTTTGAGGAGCAACTCTAGGAGAGAGTTTTGAGCTCCGAACTCGCTTAGAAGAGGCCCACTCGGGAGGCGAGTGGGGTGAAGAGCTTGGCTCTAGGAGAGAGACATTTGGGAGGCGAGTTTGAGGAGCAACTCTAGGAGAGAGTTGTGCTCCGAACTCGTTGAGAAGAGGTCCGCTTTAGAGGCGAGCGGAGCGAAGAGTTTGGTTCTAGGAGAGAGCCATCTTGGGAGACGAGTTTGAGGAGCAACTCTAGGGGAGAGTTTTAGCTCCGAACTCGCTTAGAAGAGGTCCGCTCTGGGAGTGAGCGGAGTGAAGAGCTTGGCTCTAGGAGAGAGCCTATTGGGAGATGAGTTTGAGGAGCAACTCTAGGAGAGAGTTGTGCTCCGAACTCGTTGAGAAGAGGTCCGCTTTGGAGGCGAGCGGAGTGAAGAGCTTGGCTCTAAGAGAGAGCCATTTGGGAGACAAGTTTGAGGAGCAACTCTAGGAGAGAGTTGTGCTCCGAACTCGTCGAGAAGAGGTCCGCTTTGGAGGCGAGCGGAGCGAAGAGCTTGGCTCTAGGAGAGAGCCATTTGGGAGACAAGTTTGAGGAGAAACTCTAGGAAAGAGTTGTGCTTCGAACCCGTTGAGAAGATGTTCGCTTTGGAGGCGAGCGGAGCGAAGAGCTTGGCTCTAGGAGAGAGCCATCTGGGAGACAAGTTTGAGGAGCAACTCTAGGAGAGAGTTGTGCTCCGAACTCGTTGGGAAGAGGTCCGCTCAGGAGGCGAGCGGAGCGAAGAGCATGGCTCTAGGAGAGAGCGATCTGGGAAGACGAGTTTGAGGAGCAACTCTAGGAGAGAGTTGTGCTTCGAACCCGTTGAGAAGAGGTCCACTCAGGAGGCGAGCGGAGCGGAGAGCATGGCTCTAGGAGAGATCCATTTGGGAGACAAGTTTGAGGAGCAACTCTAGGAGTGAGCTGTGAGCTCTGAACTCGTTTGAGAAGAGGTTCGCTCTGGGAGGCGAACGGGGCGAAGAGCTTGGCTCTAGGAGAGAGCCATTTGGGAGACAAGTTTGAGGAGCAACTCTAGGAGAGAGTTGTGAGCTCCAAACTCGTTGAGAAGAAGTCCGCTTTGGGAGTGAGCGGAGAGAAGAGCTTGGCTCTAGGAGAGAGAAATTTGGGAGACAAGTTTGAGGAGCAACACTAGGAGAGAGTTGTGCTCCGAACTCGTTGTAATGCCCCGATTTTTATTTATGAAAACTTTTTATTTATTTTTGCACGTAGTGTGCACGTGCAATTTTTGTAATATGAAATATTATAATTATTTTTTCTTTATGGATGATGAGTATATGCATATGTATGTATATATGTTCTTTAAATTATTTTTATAAAGACCATTTTCTAAAATAAACACAAGCCCAAAAATCTAATTTATTTATTTTGTAAAAAACTAATATTTTGGCCCATCAATTTAAGCCCATTCTTTTAATGACAACTTGTAAGGTAACATCTTTAAAAGATTATTTTTATAAGAATGTATAATGTACAAGTTTTTATATGGAGACTAGTGCATGCACGTGCATTGCACGTACACGTGCATGAGCACCTTTCCTTGGCCGGTTTTTGGGAGAGGTGGAGTTAGTGTGTAGGTGGTTACCTAGTTGTGGGTAGTTACTACAACTCCTACTCTCATTCTAGCCCTCCATCTCATAACCATCTACTCAATCCTAGCCCTCTATCTCATAACCATCTACTCAATCCTAGCCCTCTATCTCACCCAAAGATTTAGTATAAATACCCCTCTCACTCATTTGTCTTTTACACTGAGAACTTTATTTGAAAGAAAGTTATATTTTAAGAGAGTTGTGAGGGAGTATCTTGGAGGCCGGTCATCACTTCAGAGGATTCTCGGTGGCAAGGAGCAAGGAGGAGGAGTTACACTATCACACTAGAAGGCTTTATGGGATTTCGTTATTTCTTCAACAAGGTGGGTGTTTCTCGTGACTTCTAGAATAGAAATCATGTTAGGATTGAGATTGTTTTGTTATCATGCGTGTGAAAGTTTGATTGATGGAATGATGGTCATATTGAAATCCTCTATGCTATACATAAGGTGGAAAATGTGAATGAATGGTAAAGAACTAAGACATTTAGAGAAACTGGAGATTACCGGTACAGTCGACCGATCATGTTGACAGTCGACTGGTACGATGAAATAAAATATATACAGTTCGAAATTCCATGAGTTGATGTATTTAATGTGTGCCGTTATCTTGACTTTCCAAGCATGTTAACTCAGGATTAATATTTATCTCCGTAGACAAATAATGAGTAAAGGACAAATGCACGATTAGAAATTTTATTTGGGTGAAAGAAAATACTAGTATTGTGAAACCTACATTTAATCGTAAACTATGTTGTGATGCTGGTAAATGGATAAGAATCGCAGGTTTATG
Source organism: Hemerocallis citrina (assembly GCA_017893485.1). Classification (NCBI taxonomy): domain Eukaryota; kingdom Viridiplantae; phylum Streptophyta; class Magnoliopsida; order Asparagales; family Asphodelaceae; genus Hemerocallis; species Hemerocallis citrina. Next base: position 82,535,246 of record CM030358.1, read on the forward strand.
TTGATATTGAACATACTGTAGTTGAACAAAAATGTTGTGCGTTAATTGAAGAACAGAAGGAAGAGATATTCCTTAAATCGAAATTAACTTTGATCAGTCGACCGAATATTGTAGCAGTCGACTGTACTGAACATGAAAAGTTGTATAGTTGAACTATCCAGAACAGCCGACTGGTACGAATGAAAGTCGACTTCTCCGTAAAGTATATTTAGATTTTGAACGCTGCGGAACAGCCGACTGGCCATGTGCAGCAGTCGACTCTTCCGAGCAAGTTATTGAAGAACTGTATTTGGCAGAACAAGTCGACTGGATAAGCTCTAAGTCGACTGTCCAGATCACTTTTTGGCATATCAGAAATTCTATGATTTGTTTTACGATAAAGATTGCGAATCTTATGTTGAATAATTATTGGTTGTGACAAGTTAGAAGCAGTAAATTCTATTTGTTTTCGCATGAATTTATACATGAAATGAAGTAGATCATTATTTTGAATTTATGAAAAGTTTGTATGATTGTGGAAGCGGTGAACATGAAAATCTATTGTGATTATGAAAAATGAACTTACGAGCTTGAAAGGCTCAATTCCGGTGATTGTGAAATGGAAATTAAAACTAAAGAGTAGCTAAGTCTCCCACCGGCAATTAGAAAGAAATGAATTGAAATGGAATTTGAAATGAAAGACCAAGGTTGGGTCATGTTGAATGAATGATTAAGTCCGGTATAGTGGAGAGGCTAACTCTGGAGCTTTGATTTTGTTCATGATTCTAATAAAATAAGGACTAGATACATAGTGGAGATGTGATGAAAGTAAGAGAAAAATACGAGTATGAGGGCCATCGGATTGGCGGTGTGAGAATGATCCACAGGCTACCTGCTTGATGCGTCAAGACATGGCGTGGGCACTACTCCAGAATTATCGTCCCAGTGGTGACGCTTGTGGGATGTTTGAGTGGCTATGGGTGGTGCCATTGTTCCATGGTAGAGGCTGAATTGTCCATAGGTTGCCTGCTCGATGCATCGTGTCAGTACGTGGGATTCTCCTCCAGGCTGCCTGGACATGGGCTCGTAGATCATAGGACATCTAAGATACTTACCGTAGTTACAGTAGTAGATTAAGTCATGGCGAGGTATTGAACCCTATAAAATAAAGTGCGAATAAGGGCTTGCCCTCGGACCTATGTAGTATGGGATGCATAGAATCCGAACAAGTGCGCATTAGTGCCATATAATATAATAACTGCATTAAGAACTAAGTGCGCAATCACAACATGACATCAACAGGAAAGTCCCTTTATGGTTTATTTGTGAACAAGTTTGTGATTTGTTAAGAAATAAGAATTGTTATACTGTTTCTGGCATAGAGAGGATGGCCATGTATAATTTTTGTCGGTTGAATAAACTGACGTACCCACAGTTTTATATGCAGGATAAACGGCTTGGTAAAGATTAAAAGAGAACTGATGCTTAAAGATTACTTATTGTTGCATCTTTGTTTAAATGATGTAAATTGCTTTTGCTGTTATTACATGTAAATTATTTGTGATATATACTTCCGCTGTAAAATGTAAAGTGTGAAATCTCATGTAACTCTGATGTAAAGTGAAAAGTTTTATTTTCTTGTGAAATTGTACCGAATGAGACGTAAAGATCCTGTGGAAATCTCGAATTCAGTTTATTTGAAATTCGGGGTGTTACACTCGTGGAGAAGAGGTCCGCTCTGGGAGGCGAGCAGAGCAAAGAGCTTGGCTCTAGAAGAGAGCCATTTGGGAGACAAGTTTGAGGAGCAACTTTAGGAGAGAGTTGTGCTCCGAACTCGTGGAGAAGAGGTCCGCTCTGGGGGCGAGCGGAACGAAGAGCTTGGCTCTAGGAGAGAGCAATTTGGGAGACAAGTTTGAGGAGCAACTTTAGGAGAGAGTTGTGCTCCGAACTCATTGGGAAGAGGTCCACTTTGGGGGCGAGAGGAGCGAAGAGCTTGGCTCTATAAGAGAGCCATTTTGGAGACAAGTTTGAGGAGCAACTCTAGGAGAGAGTTGTGAGCTCCGAACTCGTCATTTAAGAGAGATTCAACGGTTGTGGGAGAAGTTCCGAATGGCGAACCACTTCTTACTCGCTTATAACCGAGTAATTTGAAGCAGAATCGAGCCAAGTGTTGGACTCTGAACTCGTTGTTTAAGAGAGATTCAACGGTTGTGGGAGCAGTTCCGAATGACGAACCACTTTTTACCCACTTATAAGTGAGTAATTTGAAGCAGAATCAAGCCAAGTGTTGAACTCCGAACTTGTTGTTTAAGAGAGATTCAACGGTTGTGGGAGCAGTTCCGAATGGCAAACCACTTCTTACCCGCTTATGAGCGAGTAATTTGAAGCAGAATCGAGCCAAGTGTTGAACTCCGAACTTGTTGTTAAAGAGGGTTAACGAGGTGTAGGAGCAATTCCGAATGGTGAGTTGCCTCGCCCTTGCCTGTTTGCAAGCGGCTAAAGCAACGTCGAACTAAGCATTGGACTCCAAACTCATTTTTTGAGCTTAGTAAGTTGCGGGAGCAGCCATGTAGGAGAAGCTGGATTCTAAACTCACCATTTAACGAGTCATAGATGTGACTCGGAGAGATAGAGATGAAGCAAGAGCAATAATTTTCACTGAAAAAATGTAAAGTTTTATTGAGATAGACTAAGTGGCCGCTTTAATAGGGCGAGCCATTATTACATGCTATTGGCCGAGTTACAAGCATTGGCCTTATTGAAAATCAAGATCCTACTTCTACGATAAGGTGAAGACCTCTTGAGAGGAGCTAGGTTCTCCCTCCATTGGACCTCCTTGGATGAGGTGGAAGACGGCCCCAGGGTTCTGAGTCTTGAAGCTCGGCGGGCCTCTCTGTTGTTTGTACGCTCCTCAGGGGGGGAGCTCTGTCCCATCTTTTTGGACGAACTTGGTCAGGTGTCCCCGTTGTATGAGTTCTTCGATCTCCTCCTTGAGAGCCCGATAATCATCCGTGTTGTGGCCGTGGTCCCTGTGAAAGCAGCACCACTTATCCTTATTCCTTTTCTTGCCAGGGTATTCATTCTAGGGAGAGTGCGGAGTAGCCCTTCCTTGTCCACTTTTATAATAACTTCTGATATATTAGTAATGAGGGGGGTGAACTTCTCAAAATGAGGAGTCGGACGGCGCTGGCCATTACCGTCCCTCTGGGATTTTTGGGACCCCTCCTCGCTCTTATTCTTCCATTTATTCCCAGAAGATGACTCCTCAAGAGTAGGGGGGTTGAGAGTCTCTTTCACTCGTATGTACTTCTCCACCCTAAGTAGGAGTTCTGAGAAGTCCAGAGGAGGCTTCTTGGCAAGGGACGTCTTGAGGCAAGCGTTAGTGACGTTGCGCTCGAATGCGGTAGAGGCTACTGATTGGTTGAGGGAGGGAATGGACCGGGCTTCGGTAGTGAAGCGTCAAACGTAATCCTTTAGGCGTTCACCTTTTTCTTGGTTGAGGGTCACCAGAGATGCACTTGTTTTCTCGGTCCGGTAGCTACTCACGAAATGAGTAAAGAACAGCCTTTCGAACTGATCGAATGAGAAGATGGAGGCCGGGGCAAGTCGAGAGTTCCGTTCTCTCGCAGGCCCATTCAGCGTGGTAGGGAATATCTTACAGAGGAGGGCGTCTGAAGCACGGTGGATCATCGTGAGAGTTTTCTAACTCTCTATGTGATCGCGGGGTTCGACTCCCCGGTATACACCTCGAAGTGAGGCGGCTTGAAGTTCTTTGGGACGGGGGCCTCCATGATGGTGCGGGAGAACAGAGGTCTACTCGGACGGAGGTTTATTTCCCGTTGCTCTTCTTTCCTGTCAATTCGGCTGAGGTGCCTCTCCATCTCGTGGAGACGGCGGTAGACTGAGTCTTCTCTTTGATCATATCTTGCCGAGCCCCAGGACTCATCTTCGTACGAGGGTGGACTGGGGCTGCGGCGATGGTAGCTTGAAGATGGAGGTGGACAGGGATTGTGAAGGCGGTGGCTCCTAACTGGCTCATGAGTAGGTGGCCTCTGGTCATTATTTGGGACGATATTGAGGGCCCATAAGACTGCCGCTTGGAAGTCTTGAAGCTCTGCCCTTGTGACTAGTGCCTCTCCAGCTTGGCGGTCCCTATGTGTGGCTCGGCTTACTGGAGAATGAGTTCTCCGCCGATGATGCTGAGGGGACTCTCTTCGCCTTCTCGGAGGAGGGGATCTTCTAGTCCTCGGTCGGCGGGGGGTCCGGACTCTTGAGGCCCCTGGGTGCTCAGGTTGATGGACTCCCCCAAGGGCTCGCCATCCATTCAGGCGAGTTCTGAGGGTGATCCCCTTTTGGCGGTCGACAATCACCTGACGAAGATCCCGCTCGGGAGGGCTTTAAGAAGCCATAGATTCAACTGAAGGATTAGGACCCGTGACATGGTTATGAGGAAGATGTTGCTTCGGACGACTCTGATGGGAGCCCCCCTTGGCAGCCCCCGGAGACCCTAAATGGGCCTGTTGAGGAGGAGCACCTTGAGCTGGAGGAGGGGGAGGAGGAAGAGAAGTGGTTCTTCGGTTGGAGACCGCTGCCTTCCCCTTCTGTTTTGGATGCATGGCTTGAAACTAGTCTCGCTGATGAAGTTAGGTCGGGTTGCTTTTTCGGGATCCCACAGATGGCGCCAATTTGTTGCTACTGATTTTAGTGTGGGAGCAAACAGATAAATTTGTGGATTCTTGGAGAAAATAATAAAGCAAACCTGTTGACCTGTTGACCTTCACCAATGTGTTGACTGGTTTCTTGCCGCTGCCGTTGACCTGCAAAAGGTGCGAAACACCGGGATGGATCCCGGCGATGCACCTTCCGACGCTCTTGTCAGTAATTTGAATGATTATAAAAGAGCTTTAATTGGAAAAGTATTGATTACTTTCTTATGGTGGGGGGAGAGGGATTTTTATAGTCGCCTTAGGGATCTGTTTCGAGATAAAACCATATCTCTATTTCCCGGTCTGAATAGATAGAAGCGGTTAAGACCGCCTCTTAGGGATAATTATGAATATGAATTCTCCTTTATCCTTCTGAACTAGTTTGCAACGGGTTGGGACCCGTACTCAGTAAAATAGATCCGTTTATGGGTTATTGGGCTTAGAAGAAAGATCCAGTCCCCATTTCAGACCCGTTTGTAGGTGAAATTACCGTTTTACCCTTGAGCTTTAAGATTCATGCCCGATTCGAACGGTCCCAATTTAATCCCATTTTTAGCCATATCACGAGCCCCTCACTCCTGGAGACTGAGTTCTACAGTTTTTAAGGAGTAGTTTTGTTGGTCTAATGGCGTACGAGATTTTATTGGATAAGGGAGTTCGGATTTTGTTCGAGGTGTAACGGATTTAATCCCATTTCTAGCCATATCAAAATATATATATATATATATATATATATATATATATATATATATATATATATATATATATATATATTAAATAAATAAAGGAGTTGTTTTGGGAGAATTTGAATTTGAGTTTTGGGAGACTTTTTTGGGGGGGAGAGAAAATGTGTTTTGTGAGGTTAGATCTGAGCCTTTAATTTTAGGGGGATTGAAGGAAACCACTTGATAGCTTTCTTTGTGTTTTATTATATAGATATATATATACTAATGTCATGGCCGGTCCTCACTTTGAGGCAGGTGAGGCGGCCGCCTCAGACCCCCGAATTTTTTACAATTTTAGGGACTCCAAATTTATATTCTCCTTGTAAATATAGATACGTATTTTACATGTAAAAAAATTATATTTTAGTTAAGAGCCCTAAAAATAATTATTTTGACATTTTGCCTCCGGCCCCAAACCCGAGGCCGGCCCTGACTAATGTACACGGCCCCAAGGAGTGGGTCCTTAATCCTTATCCAAGAAAGGACACGAACAAATTGGAAATCTATTCCACGTCAGATTTCCAATTGATATTTTCGTTCCATTTCACACCTTTATTATAAAATTAAACCATCAAACTGGAATTGGAGAAATTGAACAACATTTCTGTCCGACAATGGAGTTGATAGCTATCCCTCCCTCCTGGGTTATTATAGTTGGCTTCATAACTGCGTATTTGCTTTCTTTAATTATTTCTTTCTACCCTCCAGGGATGTCGACCGGGGACCAGAATATTTTACTTTCCTGCATTTAATTGCGTCTCTAATTTTTTTTTTTAATTAGCTGAATTTGTTTTGTCTAGAATATTTTACTTTCCAGCATTTAATTTCGCATCTCTAAATTTTTTTTATTAGCTGAATTTGTTTTCTTATAATCTTATGAATAAAAGAAAATGGCCATACTATTTAATATTTTTTTAAAATAAAATCTTTAATACTCTTATCAGTACTTAATTTACTTTTTGTGAAAGAGATCTGATGCGGTTTGTTTTTGGGAGGCGTGTGGATGCACCGGGCGTGAGTTCTTACTCGATTTGTATTGATGGAGGAGACTCCTATGTAAACGACCCTCGGCTAGACAAACGGTAGTGAGGTAGGTGGTATTGAAGTGGAGGCTGATGCTCGGCTCGGATCTTTGGGGCTCGGATCCAAGGGTCTTGTGTACCTGCAAACGGTCTTGGAACACCGGGGTTGGTCCCGGTGGCTCCGACGATCTAGTCAGTCACTAAGGGAGAGCAACAGTAACTAGGGTTTGGGTGGAAAAGAGTTGATTACCTGGAGGAGTAGGAGTCTGGTATTTATAGAAGAAGCCAAACGGGTCTGGACCCGGTTTCCCATGAAGCTGAAGCGGTGGAAATCCGGGCAGTTTAGGGCTGACGTGGCAGATGCCCGGGCGGTTTCCGGGCTGTTGTGGCAGATCCGAAGGATCAGGAGGCGTACGTATCCTGAGGGGATCCTGTGGCCCAGGACGGGCCACGTCATTCCTAACCCATATCACAAGCCCCACACTCCTGTAAGGCTAGGTGAACCAGCCATGTAGGAGTGATTCTTCGCCTCTGTAGGAAGAGCAGGGTGGTTTGTGGTGAGAAAGTAGGATCTGCTACCTCCCGAAGAGGCCAGGGGGTAGGAGGAAGGGATCCCTTCTTGGAGTTTGCGCGGGAGGCTGTGTAGAAGAGTAGGAGAGTCAGAGCGACGCTCGCCGAGGCTTGGGGTCGGCAGACGAACCCTAGGGGTCAGCGGACGAGCTTCAAGGGTCGGTAGACGATCCCCTCGCTAGTTGGAAGAGCGAGGGGACGTCGGGGCCTCCCGTTGGGGCTCGATTTGTCGAGAACTAGGGGTCGGCGGATGAGCTCCGAGGGTTGGTGGACGATCCCCTCGCTAGTTGGAAGAGCGAGGGGACGTCGAGGTCTCTTGTTGGGGCCCCGGTTTCTCAAGCACTAAGGATCGGTGGATGAGCCCCTTGTGACTAGAGGAAGGCTCATGGGGCTCACGGTGTCATCCGTGCTCCGAGCCCCTCTGAATGGTGGGGGGTAGTTGGGGCTCGCGGTATTATCCGAGCTCCGAGCCCTTCTAAATAGCGTAGGGGAGCTGGGGCTCGCAGTGTTATCCGAGCTCCGAGCCCCTCTAAATAGCTGAGGGGAGTTGGGGCTCGCGGTGTTATCCGAGCTCCGAGCCCCTCTGGATAGAGGAGGGTGGTTGGGGGCTCGTGGTGTCATCCGAGCTCCGAGCCCCTCTGAATATCGGAGGGGAGTTGGGGCTCGTGGTGCTATCCGAGCTCCGAGCCCCTCTGAATAGAGGAGGGTAATTGGGGCTCGCGGTGTCATCCGAGCTCCGAGCCCCTTTGAATAGCGGTTTGCAGTTGTGGCTCGCGATGCTATCCGAGCGTCGACCCTTCTGTGAGATAAAAGAGAAATTATTGGCTCACGATACTATCCGAGCTCTGAGCTCCCATGAACAACAGAGAAGGCAGTGTGGCTCGCGATGCTATCCGAGCGTCGACCCTTCTGTGAGATAGAAGAGGAATTATTGGCTCGCGATACCATCCGAGCTTTGAGCTCCCTTGAGCAACAGAGGAGGTAGTGTGGCTCGCGATGCTATCTGAGCGTCGACCCTTCTGTGAGATAGAAGAAGAATTATTGGCTCGCGATACCATCCGAGCTCCGAGCTCCCTTGAGCAACAGAGGAGGCAGTGTGGCTCGCGATGCTATCCGAGCGTCGACCCTTCTGTGAGATAGAAGAGGAAATTTTGGCTCGCGATACCATCCAAGCTCCGAGCTCCCCTGACTTGTCGAAAAAAGTTTGTAGGAGAAAAAAGGCCCGGGGGTAGTGGGGTAATTTTACGCCTATTGCTGACATCAGGAGCGCAAGGATCAAAGTGTTTCTAGATCTTTGCGGCCGTTAGATCTTGATGATTAAGATCCAATAGCTAGAACTTTATTGCGAAAATCGAGGAGTCGCTTTCTCCTTATAAATCCCCCTTCCCCCTCCCATTTTCTATTCTTCACTTTTCCACTCACTTTCCACTTTGCACTAGAACGGGATCTTACTTGCCGTCGGCGATACTTTCCGGTGATCGTACACTCTTATGCTTCAGGTTAGTATTTCTATTTTAGTAATGTTGCGCATTCTGTCCGGATCCGAGGATAGCTCGTCAGGCCATTCCGCAGAGGAGTCCGAGTCAGAGACGTCCTCATCTTTGAGCAAGTATAAGGTGAAGGAGGAGGTCTTCATCGACCCTGGGTCGGATGGTGGTGACGACGTAGTCTTCGTGGTGTCCCCGTTAAGATCCAGAAGGCAGGGAAAGGAGCCCATGGACGAGGTCGAAGAGGCGGAGGAAGGGGAAGAGTGGGTCGGCGAGGACGTGGAGGGGCTGGATCAGGAGGATCAGGAGGAGGGTGGTGACGAGGAAGAGGAGGAGCAGGGTACCGAGGGTGAAGAGGAAGATGAGGTGGGTCAGGATTCCGAGGCCCAGGATGTTGACGATGAGAAGGATGATGGCGATGAACGGGAGGCTGCTCAAGAAGGCGCTGGCCAGGGTATGGCGGGAAGGTCGGTCGGGGTCGGAGAAGACCTTCCATCCCTTCCCCTTTGTCGATGCCGTCTCCCGAGCGAAAGGCTCGCCCTCGTCGGAAGAAGAAGGCCTTGACTATTGCGCACAGTCCATCCTCACCAGATGAGTATGCACCTAGACCGGGTCTTGAGTTTCCCCGGGTCTCCTTCAAGAATCCGGGATCGATTCGGATGTATCCCGATGATATTAAGGACATCGAACCAATCCCTCCTGTGCCAGGTGAAGATACTCGGGTGAAGATTCGTATGGATAGCATCCCTTGTATCTTAAAGGCGGACTACCTCTACATTCTGAGGGCTGCCTAATTCATTCCGAGGGAGTTCGAAGTCTTTATTCCGAGCCCAGGCATTCGGCCCACAACGGTTCTCGCGCCGGGCTACTGTATGTTTCCCGAGGATGCCTTCCTCTCGGGCCTGCGGCTGCCACTGCATCCTTTCATTAAGAGGGTTTTGAATCGGGTGAACCTGTGCCCCATGCAGTATGGGCCGAACTCTTGGAACCACTTAGTCTGCTTCATCCTAAGGTGTCAAGAGAAGAGGGTGAAGCCGAGGTTGACGTATTTCCGGGCCATCCTAGGAATTAGCTCGCTCGGAGATCAGGAGGGGATTTTTATTTCTCGCCGAGGCCGCATAAGAAAATCATGCACGGCCATCCGGATTCCATCAAGGGGTGGAAAGAGAAGTATTTCGTGGTTCGGAACGAGAGTTCCGAAAGGCCTTGGGGGATACCCACCAGTTGGAATTTTTTCAAACCTAACCACAAGCCCCCGAAGAAGAGTGACTTGACAGCTAAGGAGTGGAAGAAGGTGGAGAAAATAGTCGGGGGGCACAGCATCGTGTGGCCTCGAGTGACCGAGCTACACCTTTCCCGGGCCGGACTGAGCCCTGCCGACCCTAGTATGTTTCTTTCCAAATTTTTGCATCTTTCAGCCTTCGTGTTGACATTAGCCTTTCCTTGTTTATTTTTGCAGGGATGACTTCTGAACAGGTGGACGCCAGACGGGCGCTGTTGGTCGCCGCGGAGAAGACGAGGTCGGAGAAAAGGAAGAAGGCCGAGCTGGAGAGGCTGGCGGCCGAGAAGGCGAAGACGGCGGCCATAGCCGGGGCGTCCTCCAAAGGGGGACCCCGGTGGCAAAGGAGCCCTCCCCGGCAAAGAGGGCCAAGAAGCATCACCCCCATGCGTCGAGGGCAACTCGAGACGCAGGGGGTAGCTCGGGCAAGACCGTTGATGCCCCAGAAAAAAGACTCCTACCACTGCGGCCATCTGCCGAGGAGATGGTGAGTCAGCAGGGGCTGCGACCTTATGCCCCTGACTGGTCGATCGTGCAGGGGGATAGTTTGCTCGATGCGCCTGTGTCGATCGAATTCGTCATGAAGGCCACCCCTGAACACGATCGGATGGCACTGGCAGTGCAGACGGCGGACCAGGCCTTCATATGGTGGTCCTAAGCGCACATCTCGATAAGCCAGTTCGGCGCATACATTTTTCTTTGTTTTGAACTTAGAATCTCTCCAACCTTTTTCCCCTTGGACAGGCGATGCTCCATGGCCAGCACTTCCAAAAGTGCGTGGAGAAGGAGATCCTCATCGAGAGGAGGAACACAGAGAAGTACCTCCGGGAGCTGAACAAGGCCAAAGACGACCTGAAGGAGGCCCAAACTATGGTCACTGTCCACGAGGCCCAGATAGCCTCGCTCTGCGACATTCACAAGAAGGCCGTGGATCGTCTCAAGGAGAGGATAGAGGAGGAGGCGGAAAAGGGGCGGAAGGCCCTGAACGCGATGGAAGCGGCCTCGGCAGAAGTGCTGATCATCGCTCAGGACGAGGCGTGTGAGCAGGCTAAGGGCCACTTTAAGCAGATCTATCCGGAGCAGAATGTGGAGCACCTTTACTATGGATGGGCGCCGAACCTTCCTCCCACCTCGGGGGGTGATGAAGCGGGGGGCGACGAAGCGGGGGGCGACCAGGTCGACGATGAGGTGCCACCCCCCCTCAAGAATAGAATAGTCTTTTTTTTCTTTTTGCTCATTTTGATGTAAATGCCTTGGGCGGACTGGCCACCGCGGCTTTTGTATCAATTTTTGAAAGAAATGAAATTTACTTTTTTGGGCCGAGGCTTCAACACTTGCATTTTTTGTGATGTTTGCTCTCATCTTTTGATAGACGCACGGGACCCGGGTCGCCGCCCCTATTGCTGCCGGGGTACCTCCAGTTCGAGCGGAGGAGGAGGCCATGGAGGCAGCTTTGGTTCGCCAGCAAAAACAGGCTCGGGACCGAGCGACCACCGTTAATTATTTCGGGAACAAATCTAGAGAGCTCGGTCTGGGGGTGGCGCGCCTGAAGAAGGCCATAGCCGACCGGGACTGGTGGGTAATCGAGACGGACTGGTCCCTATCGGATGCCTCGAGCGGGCGGTCGGCTTCGGAGTCTTTCCTTCGTGAGGCCGTGGTTGAGAAAGAGCTGGAGATTCGCAGGCTGAAGCTGTTGTTAGGCGCGGGTCTGATGGAAGAGGCCAGTAACTCGACCCCGGGGCGGTCTCCGACATTTCTGTTAGATGAGGCCCAGCCCGGCGATGCAGGAAGCTCGGTGGCGGGAGTATCTTCTCGGGCCGGTCCAACTGAGCGTGAGAAGAGCCCCAAGTTTGAATTTCAGGCCGAGTGCGAGTGAGTTTGTGAGTTGTTGTTTGTATTTGTACCGACGTTCATTGAGTTGTAAGAAATGAGTAATAATAATAGCATTCAATTTCTCGAACCTTGATTGTCTCGGTTGCCGAAGGTGGCTGCTATGTCTGATGTGAAGGGGTCGTTGTCGAGGCGACTGTGTTATAAATGGCGACGTTTCGCCTTCCTATGAGCATTAATGGCAACGTTTCGCCTTCCGCTGTTTCGCATTCCCAGATGTAATAACTGCCCCCCTCAGAGGGTTATATAATCCCCACTTCCCCCCAACTGATTGTTAAGAAATGAAAGTCGCTTGACTTGGGTGCCTGCCGAAGGCGGGCGCCCACAAACAAAATATTCTCCGAATGCTCCGGGTCGGTGGCACACCAATCACCCTCGGACTATTCGGGGCTCAGGATTGAAGAGCCGCGAGACCCCGGGTTGCTCGTTGGTGAGTGGTGGGCCGGCCGATCGGTTCGGGGGTTCGGGGAAAGCCGAGGCTCGGTGGCTCTCCTGCCGTCCTTGAACAGTTCGAGGTTTCGAGCTCACAAGAGCAGGAAACCCCGTGTTGTTCGCGGGCGAGAGGAGGGTCAATTGAAAGCAGAGGGTCAGTCCGGGACGAAGAGAGCAGAGGGTCGGTGTCTCCCCTGCTATCCTCGAACAGTTCGGGGTTTGGGCTTGCGAAAGCCGTAAACCCCGAGTTATTCGCGGGCGAGAGGGTGGTCAACCAAACGAATTGAAGCTCGGGGCATCTGCTGAAGGCGAACGCTCTAAACCTTAACATCAAATTTTGCTGAATCGCGGCACTAGGCCGTGGCCGAGCGAATTGGTCGAGCGGCTTCGAAGGAAGCCGCGGCCTAGCTCTAGGCTGTCGATGCGCCGTAATCTCGCGGCCTAGCTCTGGGCTGTCGACGTGCCGTAATCTCTTGGGGATAGAGGTGTGGGCGGTCGTCGCCCTGCACATCGGTAGAGGGACTTAAAGAAGCCCAAACCGAGCGAGGGACGGGTGCCGAGCCCCTACACCTTGGAGAAAGCCCGTAGCAGGCGTAACAGAGGGTCGTCGCCGAGCGCCAAGGCCGATGGGCTTTAAAGGAAGCCCCGGCCTTGCTCGAGGTCGACGCCGAGCTCCCGTACTTATTCTCAGGAAAGACGGTGCGGGCGTGGCTGGCGGATGTCGCCTAGTACATAGGATGATGAGCTTGAAGAAGCCCAAACCGAGCGAGGGACGGGTGCCGAGCCCCCACACCGGGGAGAAAGATAGTTGCAGACGTAGCAGAGGGTCACCGCCGAGCATCAAGGTCGCGGTGCCTTGAAGAAGGCACCCGCCTTGCTCGGGGTCGACGCCGAGCTCCCGCAATTGTCCTAAGAGAGAGACGGTGCGGGCATGGCTGGCAGATGTCGCATCGTACCCAGGTTGATGAGCTTGAAGAAGCCCAAACCGAGCGAGAGACGGGTGTCGAGCCCCCATGCAGGGAAGAAAGACAGTTGCAGGCGTAGCAGAGGGTCGCCGTCGAGCGTCAAGGTCGCGGTGCCTTGAAGAAGGCACCCGCCTTGCTCGGGGCCGACGCCCAGCTCCCGCAGTTGTTCTCAGGGAGAGATGGTGCAGGCGTGGCTGGCAGATGTCGCCTCGTACATAGGTTGATGAGCTTGAAGAAGCCCAAACCGAGCGAGGGACGGGTGCCGAGCCCCCATACCGGTGAGAAAGACAGTTGCAGGCGTAGCAGAGGGTCGCCGCTGAGCGTCAAGGTCACAGTGCCTTGAAGAAGGCACCCGCCTTGCTCGGGGCCGACGCCGAGCTCTTGCAGTTGTTCTCAGGAAGAGACGGTGCGGGCGTGGCTGGCAGATGTCGCCTCGTACATAGGTTGATGAGCTTGAAGAAGCCCAAACCGAGCGAGGGACGGGTGCTAAGCCCCCATACCGGTGAGAAAGACAGTTGCAGGCGTAGCAGAGGGTCGTCACCGAGCGTCAAGGTCGCGGTGCCTTGAAGAAGGCACCCGCCTTGCTCGGGGCCGACGCCGAGCTCCCGCAGTTGTTCTCAGGGAGAGACGGTGCGGGCGTGACTGGCGGATGTCGCCTCGTACATAGGTTGATGAGCTTGAAGAAGCCCAAACTGAGCGAGGGACGGGTGCCGAGCCCCCATACCGGTGAGAAAGACAGTTGCAGGTGTAGCAGAGGGTCACCGTCGAGCGTCAAGGTCGCGGTGCCTTGAAGAAGGCACCCACCTTGCTTGGGGCCGACGCCGAGCTCCCGCAGTTGTTCTCAGGGAGAGACGGTGCGGGCGTGGCTGGCAGATGTCGCCTAGTACATAGGTTGATGAGCTTGAAGAAGCCCAAATCGAGCGAGGGACGGGTGCCGAGCCCCCATACCAGTGAGAAAGACAGTTGTAGGCATAGCAGAAGGTCGCCGCCGAGCGTCAAGGTGGCGGTGCCTTGAAGAAGGCACCCGCCTTGCTCGGGGCCGACACCGAGCTCCCGCAGTTGTTCTCAGAGTGTGTAGCTGTCCCAAATATGTAGGGAGGCTTTTTTGGTCGGTACTGTTATCTGAGCGCCGATCCCCAGGCTTGTAAGAGAAGCTTTACAGGCTCGCACTGTTATCCGAGTGCCGAGCCCCAAGCTTGTAAGGGAAGCTTTTCTGGCTCGTGCTGTGATCCGAGTACCGAGCTCCAAGCTTGTAAGGGAAGCTTTTCAGGCTCGCGATGTTATCCGAGTGCCGAGCCCCAAGCTTGTAAGGGAAGCTTTTCAGGCTCGCGCTGTTATCCGAGCGCCGAGCCCCAAGCTTGTAAGGGAAGCTTTTCAGGCTCGCGCTGTTATCCGAGCACCGAGCTCCAAGTTTGTAATAGAAGCTTTTCAGGCTCGTGCTGTTATCCGAGCACCGAGCCCCAAGCTTGTAAGAGAAGCTTTTCAGGCTCGCGCTGTTATCCGAGCACCGAGCCCCAAGCTTGTAAGGGAAGCTTTTTTGGCTCGCGCTATTATCCGAGCGCCGAGCCCCAAGCTTGTAAGGGAAGCTTTTCTGGCTCGCGCTGTTATCCGAGCGTCGAGCTTGAGATATGTTCTTTACTTGTAACAAAATAAGAAGCCATAGGCTTGTTTTAAGAAAGCTGGCATATTTACAATATATTTGAACTTTACAAAGGACCAGGCATGATGTGCCGATTACAATCATGATAATTTACATGGAGGCTACTCTCCTCCTAAGAACTTGATTAGGTGTTTCGCGTTCCAGGGCCTTTTGATGGGCTTGCCTTCGGCACTAGTCAGGCGGTACGTGCCTGGGCGCACGACTTCGGATACTTTGTAGGGACCCTTCCAGTTTGGTGCCAACTTTTTCTTCTGGCCGGGATTGGATACCGCCAGCTTTCGAATGACAAGATCTTCGAGTTTGATGTCAGTTGGGCACACCTTCTTGTTGTAGAACTTCTCAATTCTTTGCTGGTAGATGCTTCTTCTAATGGTGGACTTTTTCCTGACCTCGTCTATGAGGTCCATGTCGGCTCGCAGCTGTTGGGAGTTGGTGGCCTCGTCGAAAGCCATGATTCGGGGTGAAGGGATCCCTATCTCCAAGGGAATGATGGCCTCTGTGCCGTATGTTAGATTGAAAGGGGATTCTCCCGTGGGGATTCTCTTTGTTGTTCGGTGGGCCCAGAGAACGCTGGGTAATTCGTCTACCCATAACCCCTTGGAAGAGTTATCGAGCCTTTTCTTGAGGCCGTCGAGGATTTGGCGATTCGCGTTCTCGGTCTGACCGTTAGACTGGGGATGGCATACTGAGGAGAAGCGCTGCTGGATCCCGAGATCTTCGCAGAACTTGCGGAAATGCTTACCCGCGAATTGGGTCCCATTGTCTGTGATGAGCACCTGTGGAATTCCGAACCGACAGACGATGTGTTTCCAGAAAAAACTGCTGCATCTGTCGCTCGGTGATCATTGCTAATGGCTCGGCCTCGACCCACTTAGTGAAGTAGTCGATCGCCACAATGAGAAACTTTCGCTGGCCCGTTGCTTTTGGAAATGGGCCTACCAAATCCATCCCCCACACTGCAAAGGGGGTCGAACTGGCCATTGACCGGAGGTTCGCCTGGGGAGCCCTCTTCACGGGGAGAACCGTTGGCAGGGGCCGCACTTCTTCACTAGGGCGAGGGTGTCTTGCAGCATCGTGGTCCAGTAGTACCTGTGATTTAGTGCCTTCCATGCTAGAAAACGGCTTCTCATGTGACACCTGCCGATCCCCTCGTGCAGCTCCTTGAGGGCGTACTTGGCTTCGTCTGGGCTTAAGCAGCGGAGGTAGGGTCTGCCATCGGTTGTTGTATAGGACCTTTTGAAGAGGGTGGCATTGATGACCGCAAATCTTTCAGATCGGACCCTGATCTGCCTTGCTTCGGCCCGGTCTTCGGGGAGCTCTCCCTTGACTAGAAATTTCTTGATGAGAGTGGTCCAGTCGTTGGGAGGGGCTTCGTCTTCAACGCACAGAACCTCCGGGATGTCGATACTTGGCTTTAACAGGACTTCAATCAGGACTGTGCAGTCGAGGCCTTCAAAGGAGGAGGAAGGCAGTTTTGATAGGGCGTCTGCCTGGGCGTTCAGCTCTCGGGGGATCCTTAATACTGCCGATTCGTCGAAGAACGTTAATAGGCGTTGGACCACGGCCAGGTACCTGATCATTCGATCGTCACGAGCTTCGTACTCCCTGATGATCTGGTTGACCACCAGCTGAGAGTCGCTAAAGGCCCTGATCTGTCTGGCGCAGGTCTGGTGAGCCAAGTTGAGTCCGGCGATCATGGCCTCGTACTTTGCCTCGTTATTTGATGCCTGGAAGTTGAGGCAGAGACAGTATTGAAGGAGAAAACCCTCTGGACCCCGGAGAATGATGCCCACACCACTTCCTGCTTTGCAAGAGGAGCCGTCGATGTAAACTTCCCAAGTCGGGTTGACTTCCTGGCTCGTGGGTGGCTCGGAGATGGTGCATTCTGTGATGAATTCTGCGAGGGCCTGCCCTTTGATGGCTGTTCTTGGTTGATAGCCAATGTCATACTGGTTGAGTTCGACCGACCATTTGACTAGTCAACCTGAGCTCTCGGGTTTGTAGAGCACGGCCTTCAGTGGTTGATCCGTGAGTACCTGGATCGAATGCGCCTGGAAGTAAGGACGAAGCTTCCGCGTGGCTATGACCAAGGTGTACGCCACTTTCTCCATCCTAGAATACCGGGTATCGGCGTCGAGCAGGACCTTGCTTATATAGTAGAGGGGCTTTTGAACCCCTTCCTCTTCTTGGATGAGGACAGCGCTGAGCACGTTCTCCGAAGCGGAAAGGTAGAGCCAGAGTGGCTCCCCTGGTTCGGGCTTGCTGAGGAGAGGAGGGTTGGCGAGGTACTCTTTCAACTGTGTGAAGGGCTCTTGCTGTTGAGTACCCCACTCGAACCTTCCAGTGCCGCACAGCGCCTTGAAGAATGGGAGGGACTTCTCTCCAGACTTGGAGAGGAAACGACCGATGGTCGCCAGTCTCCCCGTTAGCCTCTGGACTTCTTTGACATTCCTAGGAGGGGCCATGTCTATTATGGCTTGGATTTTTTCGGGTTCGCCTCGATGCCGCACAGGCTGACGATGAACCCTAAGAACTTCCCCGAGGAGACGCCGAAGGCGCACTTCGCCGGGTTGAGCCTCATGTTATGGGTTCGAAGGACCCCAAAGGCTTCTTCCAGGTCGGCGATGTGGTGCTGTCCTTTTTGACTTTTGACGAGCATGTCATCGACGTATACCTCCATGTTACGCCCGATTTGATCTTTAAATACTCGGTTGACGAGCCTCTGGTAGGTGGAGCTGGCGTTCTTCAGCCCGAAGGGCATGACCCGGTAGCAATACAGTCCCTGGTCTGTGACGAAGGACGTCTTGGCGATGTCTAGAGGGAACATCCGGATCTGGTTATAGCCTGAGAAGGCATCCATGAACGATAAGAGCTCGTGGCCCGAGGTCGCATCGATCAGGGCGTCAATACTGGGGAGAGGGAACGGATCCTTGGGGCATGCCTTGTTGAGGTCGGTAAAATCTATGCAGATTCTCCAACTCCCGCTCGCCTTCTTGACCATGACGACGTTCGCCAGCCACTCTGGGTAGCTGACCTCTTGCACGAAATGCGCGGACAAGAGCTCGTCTACTTCCGCGTTTACCGCCTGTTGTCGCTTCGGGGCAAACTTGCGCCGTTTTTGGACAACTGATTTCGACCTGGGGATCACGCTGAGTTTATGAATGATGAGATCCTCAGAGATGCCAGGCATGTCAGAGGGCTTCCAGGCAAAGAGGTCGACATTGCGCCGAATACAGGCGATTAGGGCAGACTTGAGGTCGGGGGTGAGGGAGCAGCTTACTCGAAAGTGCTTCGATGCATCCCCTGTCTCGAATGAGACATCTTGCAGCTTGTCTGCCGGCTCTGGCTCTAGCTGGGTTCTTACGAGTTCCAGCTCGACGACATCGAGGGGAAACACCTCGCTTCCGCTCGCCGTCATGTAGCACCAACGTGTTGCTTCTTGGTTCCCTCGGACAACTCCGACGCCAGTGTTAGTAGGGAATTTCATTTTCTGATGGTAGGCCGAGGGAACCGCCTGGAGGGAGCAGAGCCCCGGACGGCCGAGGATGGCATTGTAGGCTGCCTTGACATTCACAATCATGAAATCCATGGACTCGGTCCTTCTGTTCGGGGTCGTGCCTGCCGTGACGTCTAGGGTGACGATCCCCTCTATAGTCACGGGGATGCTGGAGAATCCGTGCAGGGTGTACCCGGTAGGTTTTAGTTTCTCACGGGAGAGCTTCATGTTCTCGAATGCTTCCAGGAACAGAATGTTGACTGAGCTCCCGTTGTCCACAAGGATTCGTCGGACCTCAAAGTTTGCCATGCTGAGGCCAATAACCAGTGCGTCGCAATGAGGAAGCCAGACTCCTTCTAGATCCTCTCTTGAGAAGGAGACAGGAAGTTGCTGGCCCTGGAGGGAGAGAGGGGCCTGTATGGTGTTGACATCCCGGACGAAGGCTTTGCATGAAGTGTTGGATTCCCCTCCCATGGGCCCTCCATGGATGCAGTGCAGGATTGCCTGTCCCTCAGGTACTTCGGGCTCCGGATCTTGCTCGGGACGCCGACGGTGCATTCGAGGATGAGGGGAATCCCTCCTATATCTGTTGTCCCTCTGTTCCCGGGCACCTTCCCGTTTGAATTCTCGGAGGTACCCTCATTGAATGAGGGCCTCAATTTCGTCCTTTAGGGCGCGGTAGTGATCTGTGTCGTGCCCGTTGTCCCGGTAAAAATGGCAATAGAACCGCTGATCCCTTTTCTTACTGGTGTTGTTGGATGGTTAGGGAGGGTACTAGATGAGGTTGTTGTCTTCAATTGCTAAGAGGATTGTCGACATGTTCTGCGTCAGCGGAGTGTACCTCTCGAAGCGGGGGATCGGCGGAACCTTCTTTGCGGAGCCCCCGTCTCTTGGAGCTTTTTTCGCCAGCTCAACCTCGTCTGCCTTGCACTTCCCCTTCCCGGGAACTTCCTTCTGGTCCTCTGGATTGAGGGCCTCTTCGGCTCGAATATATTTTTCGACCCGGCTGAGGAGGTCGGGGAAGTCTATAGGCGGCTTCTTTGCCAGGGAGGCCTTCAGCTGTCCATGTCGGATGTTGTGCCGGAAGGCTACCGAGGCAACGCCAGGGTCTAGGGATGAGACTGACCTTGCCTCTGCAGTGAACCTTCGGACAAACACTCGGAGGGACTCCCCTCCTTTTGCCGGAGTCCAAGTAGGGACGCACTCGTTCTTTTGGCCTTCCGGCTGGTTACGAAGTGGGCGAGGAAGCTGCCCTCTAGCTGGTCGAAAGAATAGATGGAGCCGGGGGTGAGCTTGGAGAACCATTCCCGAGTCGGACCCCGGAGTGTTGCAGGGAAGGCTCGGCACAGGAGGGGATCCGATGCGCTGTGAATCATCATGAGGGTTTTGAAGCCCTCCATGTGATCAGTAGGATCGCCCTCGCCATCATATGTCTCGAACTGAGGCGGACAGAAATTGCGGGGTATCTCCGCTTGCAGGATGAGGGCGGATAAAGGAGGGCGAACCAGCCTGTACCCCTGAGTTGTCCTTGGGTCGCCAATGCCAATGTGGTCGAGGCGCTCCTCCATTTCTTGGAGGCGCTTCAAAATGTCACCATCATATACTGGGGGGATTGTTGAAGGGCGAGACACGCTAGCCTCGGCCTCCGACCGTGTGTGGGAACGGCGTGCGTTCTCATCGACGGGGACCCCTCGGATGGCACCCAATATTTCCCTCCGGAAGTCCTGAAACTCCTGGTGGGTAACCGGGGCTCCCTCGGCCCGGTTTGGTTGGGCGGGCTGTCGCCGACCGACCCGGCTGCGCACAGGCTCCTGCCCTTGGGACGGGGGTCTCAGATGGTTCGGAGACGAGTTGGATGCGGCTCCTCCCCAGCCACGGCTGGCCTGTCGGTTCAAGATTACCCCCCGTAGGTCGCTCTGGACCGGACGGGAGGCATTTGGCTGGGGCCCGTGGCTGACCCCTTTGTTGTTTGGTCCCTGAGCATCGGCAGCGATGCCTTGCGGAGGCACGTCCTGTCGGCGTGTGGAGGTAATAGTTTTTGCGGCCTTGGGTGCCATGTGAGCTCGGGTCGACAGGGGTGCCGACGGAGGTGGAGCTCGAGTCGGCGTCTACGAGGGTACCGTTGGAAGCGAGGCTCGGGTTGGCATCTACGATAGATAGCTTCCTACAGACGGCGCCATCCTGATGCGGATTGTTTTTTGGGAGGCGTGTGGATGCACCATGTATGAGTTCTTACTCGATTTGTATTGATGGAGGAGACTCCTATGTAGACGACCCTCGGCTGGACGAACGGTACTGAGGTAGGTGGTATTGAGGTGGAGGCTGATGCTCGGCTCGAATCTTTGGGGCTCGGATCCGAGGGTCTTGTGTACCTGCAGACGGTCTTGGAACACCGGGGTTGGTCCCGGTGGCAGACCCTCCGACGATCTAGTCAGTCACTAAGGGAGAGCAAAAGTAAGTAGGGTTTAAGTGGAAAAGAGTTGATTACCTGGAGAAGGAGTAGGGGTCTGGTATTTATAGAAGAAGCCAACCGGGTCTGGACCCGTTTGGGGCCGGGTCTGGACCCGGTTGCCCATATAGCTGAAGCGGTGGAAATCCGAGCGGTTTAGAGCTGACGTGGCAGATGTCCGTGCAGTTTCCGAGCTGACGTGGCAGCGGCCCGGATGGTTTTCCGATGCTGACGTGGCGGATTCGGAGGATCAGGAGGCGTGCGTATCCTGAGGGGATCCTGTGGCCCAGGACGGGCCACGTCATTCCTAACCCATATCAAGATCGAAGTTAAAAGAGGTGGGAATTGTAGGGTTATATGATTAGACGGAAATAAATTTATTTATTTGGTATTTTATTAATAGAGCAATTTCTAGTTTATTCACAAATATTGATATTGTGCATCAATAAGGTCCATACTGCATAGTAATTAAGTCTATGTACAAAGAACATATTCACAGTCTATAATAGAACTGGGCATTCTATTTGACAGACTGTAGTACAACAAGACTCGAACTTGTTGTGCTAGTTCGTTTAGTACGAATTGATGGAACAAAGAATGGTTACACTTGTAAACCACAAGACAGTGTTATCGTTAAAGACAATATAAACATGACCTCTAAATCCTGAGCATATAGTGAACTAATTTTTTTAATATCGCGCATTTTGATAAATCAAAGAGTGTGGCCTTCTAGACTAATACCTCGATACATTGGATGTGTCTTATTAGAAATATGAGAACATGTATTTGCAATACCGAATCCTGTCTCTAAAAGAGAAGATATTTTCTTATTCATTTAACGAATGTTATAATCTTACAGTAAAATCTCATGGGTATATTTTACAGAAAAAATATTTTATTATATACAAATATAAAAAAAATTTGTTAAAAATAAAATAAAATTTAGAGTCATTATCAGATTGTATAAAAGGTTAAATGTGAAAACAAGGTTTAAGTTACAAATTGGTCCATGGAGGTGGTATCACGAATTCCAAGGGTACGTTTGTGAATATCGGTAAAGGATGGGTGTCTTGTAGAACTATATTGTGACAAAGGTCTAATAATAATTTAGATTTTAGTTGGGGAGAAAAATACAAATACATAGCGGAAAATATTGTAATTTTATCCCAACTAGAATTTCCTAAAGTTCATAATCCTAGGCTTTCATCTCATCTATAAATATGAGAACAAGGGTAAAACCTTGTGGCTCACTCTTGTGCCTCCCACTAGAATATAGAAGAAAATGAGAGGAATAACTAGAGTTAGAATTGAAGGAGATAAAGAAACAAGAAATCAAAGCTTGAAGGTAAAATTTATTGAAATCTGTTCTTATTATTTTATTTGAGATTAGATTAGATATTAGATCATTGTGATCTTGGAAATAGAATAGAACGAATTCCTAACAGTGGTATCAGAGCCACTTTGATCTAATTTTAATCAATCATCATATTGATTCTTATTAATTTTAATTATTTTTTTATTAACTATACCAATAATCTCGATCTCATTTTTTAAATATAAGTTTAGATCTAATAATTATTTATGATTATTAGATTTTTTTTACTTATTGGTATTAACTTGATAATTTGAGATCTTAGATGATATTGATAGAAACAGTTATAATTATAGGATTGTACAATTTTTTGTTTTCCGATGCCTTGCATTATTATACTGTATATGGGTATATGTGTATGCTTGTGAGATAAAATATCATTTTTTGCATTCAAAGTAGAAAAAGGATCAAGTTCAAAAACTCCAGCCACTTTTCTTTGCATCATTCTCTCTGAAGACCACTGGTAATGATTTGATGTCATCTCCTCTAAAAGATTATAGGCTGCTTGGTAAGTTTTGCTCATGAGTGCACCACCAGCTGCTACGTCAATCATAGATCTATGTGTAACTCCCAAACCATTATAGAATGTTTGCATTTGCAGCCATTTTGGTAGTTCATGATTAGGACACTTTCTCAATAACTCTTTAAACCTTTCTCATGCATCATACAAAGACTCGGTCTCAAATTGAGTAAATGTGCAAATATCATTTCTTACCTTTGCGGTCTTTGCTGGTGGAAAATACTTGGCTAGAAACTTTTGTGCAAGTCCCTCCCAAGTAGTAATACTACCGGGTGGTAGATAATGTAGCCAAGCCTTCACCTTATCTCGTAGGGAAAAAGAAAAGAATCTCAGTCTAATTGCATCGTCTGATACACCGTTGTGCTTGAAAGTATCACAAATTTCTAAAAAATCTGCAATGTGAGCGTAAGGATCCTCGTGTGGTAGTCCCCAAAATTGAACAGTCTGTTGAATCATTAGAATCATCGCCGGTTTAATTTCAAAATCGGTAGCTTCAATAACCGGCTTCTTTATGCTTGACTCATAAATTGAGGGCATAACATAGTCTCTCAAAGGTCTATTTTCATCGTTCTCCATGATAATGCACTGTATGTCCTGAAATGTAAGTATCGAAAAAGAAAAAGAAAAAGAAAAAAATAGAAAAACTAAAAAAAACTAAAATAAGAAAAATAAAATAAAATAAAAAAACTAAAAGTTAGTCAAAAGAAAATAAAGATGTAAAATAATAATAAAATAAAAATAATTACAAAAAAAATCCAAATTAGCAATAATCTAGCAATTTTCAATATCAATAAAAGAATAACTAGTCCCCGACAACGGCACCAAAAACTTGATGTTGATATTTGCAAGTGTACAAAATTGCACAAGTAATATAGATAGATGAATAGAGTGTCGAACCCACAGGGACTAGATATTTTACTGAGTACCGATATCGCTAGATTAATCACTATTTGGAAGATCGAAGTTTATAAATAATAAAGCAACTAAAGTACCTTAATCTAATTATCTAACTAAATTGGTGAAGAGGGAGAGGGCTGTGAAACTATGAAGCTCTTGTAAGTTTTTAATGGTAAAATTTGTTCCAGGGCTCTTGGTTCACCTCGTTTATCACACACACAAATTATTATTCCTTATAAATTAAAGATATTATTTTTCCAAATTGTAGACCAAAATCCTAAAGATATTAACCACTCTATCCACGCAGTCTAAAAATTATTCTCAACTAATTCTTCGCCTATCCATCAAATTATTAGTTGAGAAATTGGATTTCTTAACGGTCACGTCCTCCAATATACGGTCTTAATTTTTATTAATCACAAATTACCTGTTCGGTCTCTTTGTGATTTGAAAAATCATACAAATGTCTATCCACCATGTTGTACGCATAAATAATAAAAATTAAAACACAATCAGGAAAAATAGAGTAATAATAAGGTATTAAAATTTGTGTTCTACAAAACATGGCTACACCTTAGCCTCTAGAACAATAAATTCAGTTCATATTTTTTTGGGATTGCATCAAAAAATATAGAGAAGAAAAGATACAAAAGAATACAAAATTTAATTCAAACCCCTTTTCTGTCTCAAAAGTCGGAGCCAAAAGTGTTGCTGTCACGCGCCGTCACATCAACGCATCAGTCTGTCACACTGCCGTTGTCGGGCCGCGTGTCCCAAAACTAGTTCGCCACGTCAGCGAAACAGCCGGTCAACAATGCAGTCTATCCACCTGCCGCGTCGCCTTGGGATCTGTGCGCCAGTCCATGTCAGATCGCAGCACGCCAGTCGAAGTCAGCGCGCCAAGTCAAGTAGTCTCCCTGTTGCTTCGTCCTTGGCTTCGTATTCATGCCAGCACGTCAAGGCAGAAGGAGAAAGAAGCAGCCCAGTCACACGTCTGTCACACGTGCAGCTGTGCTGTCCCTGTGGGTCCCGCCTGCAGCTTTCTCTCCCCTGCCCTTTTGTTCTGAGTCGAAAGCAAAAAGAGAGAGAGGGCTCTCTCTTGCTCTTTTTTTTTATTATTATATATATTTTTATTTTGCTTTTGTGTTAGCCGTCACCTCCTACTTTCTCCTCTCTCCCTTTGGTTTGCATTTATAGAGCATGAGAGTAGAGTTAGGGTTTTCACTTTTTGCAGATAAGTCCACACTCTTTCTTTATTCCTTCCTTTAATTGATCTGAATTTATTTCTTTCTCTTTCTTTCTTTTCTGCCTTTTCTGTCCACCACGTGCTTCTGCTTACACAAAATAATACCTGAAATGAGGATTTTTTAAATAAAATAAATTAAATTAGTTTAAAATTAATTAAACTAACTTTATATCACATTAGCATACAAAAATCCTTTTAAAATTATTTGTCGCAATTTTAACTCAACAAAACAATAAAAATTTATAAATCAATTATTTTACTTTATTTGTTGATTTTTTTCACAATTCTTTACTTTTTGCATCAAAAATATTATTTCTTCAAAAATAATTAATTAAATGAAATCATATAGAAATAAGATGAATTATAGACAATATCAGCGAAAACAAGTCATTTTAATAGGTAAATGAGTACAAATATTTGTATATAAATCCGACACATCAAATACCCCCAAACTTAAGATTTTGCTTGTCCTCGAGCAAAAAGTATAATCATAAACAAGGGAATAATAATAGTGGACTCAACCCATCACACTAAGAGATCTTATCATGCAAGCATCAAAATTTCAATAAAAAATATAAACAATTGAAAATAAAGTCAACCTAAGCATACCCACTTTCTCCAGTGCAATTATTTATTCATAACTCCTAACTCAATCGCATTTGTCATGCAATTAATGTAATTGTAGTGTGCAACAACTTAATCTGTGATTATCCCTTCTCTCTACTACAAACCGAGTAGCAAACTAGAGGTTTTTTTTTTTTTTTTTTTTTTTTTTGTTAGTCCCTTCTTTAAGTTGTCACTTGCCTTTTTACGCGAATGCAAAACATTTATGATGAATTCACCCGGTTACTCAACAAGTCACAAACTTAAAGTGCTTTGCATACTCATATTTCAAGTTGCCGTTTTACGTAAAAGTAAACATTTGTGATGAATACCCCTAGTTACTAAGCAACTCAAAACATTGAAGTAGATTGACTTTATTCACAATACATTTATTTTTATTATTTTTTTCATTATTACTCTATTTACTTAAACTCTGTTTAGGACTAGATCGAAGGGGATAATCACAAGAAAAAGCATCACATTTGTCTTTTATGTATAATAGCATGACCCACACAATTTTGTAAGGAATTTTGAAACTCAATAATCCTAAAGTAAATAAGTATGCTTAATATTGCTTTATAAAAAAAAATTGTTTATACCAAAAAAATTGTTTCAATGCTTATCACAATAAGGAACTCAACAGTGTAAAGGTAAGCCTAATTATAATCCTTTTATTTTGTTTTTCTTTTCAAAAATAATAAAAATAAAAATGAATTTTGTAAACCTTCCCCCCAAACTTAAGTATCACAGGGCGCGTTTGGAAACCCAAAAAACTAGGAAAAGGAATGGAATACTGTGGATAGACCCATCTTATCCTATTCCACGGCCTGTTTGTTTTGAAAAAGAAAATAAAGGAAACAATTAAATATCATTCCCTAGGGAAAGATTTGAGCCGAATTCTATTCCAGCTCCACCCCCTCGGAAAGCTGGGTAAAGGAATGAAAACAACTAATTTTTCTTCAACTTAAATAAATAAATAAATATAAGACCAACTATGTTAAAAGAACTTCACATAAAATAAACGTTAAATTTCAGAAACGACCGAACTTTTTAATCAGAGAATAGTTTTTTTTTTTTTTTTTTTTTCGCTTTCAGTTTCGGCAAATCACCTCGCCAACTTTTAGTACCGAACTAAGATCCCTCTTTCAGTGTAAATTACCCAATGTTCTTGATCCCGTTGATAATATATTTTTTACCCGATTCTTTTTTAAATTCAAATATCAAAAGTGAAAAGAATTAAATTACAAAAAAATAAAAAAAAATAAAAAATAAGGTAAACTAATTAATTTTGGTTAAAGTGGGTGATTTTAGAAATAATAAATCTTCATTTTTTTGGAGTGTCAGAGGTATGTTTTTTCTCTCCAGGAAAATAATTTTATTCATTACTCAACCTAAAATGCAAAATGTCAGAAGTATGTCCATGTACAAATGTTATCAAAAGGTTTTTCAAAATGCCGTAATCCATAATATTCCATTGTTTGTCAAACAAGACTAGGGAATGGAAACAAAAAAAAGTCAATTTCATTCCACCAGTTGCCAAACACACACAACTTATAAAGTTAATTCATCCCTTTCCCTTTCTTTCCATTCCTCTCCATTCATTTTCATTCCATTCCTTTCCATTCCCCAACTTAAATGTTTCCAAACAGACCCACATTGTCCTCAATGGGAAAGGAAAAGAAAAACAAAAAGAATGCAAAAAGTTTAGAATATCTCCCCTGATTCGTCTTTAATTTTCTGCACGCGCAGTGTTCAGTATTTTGGCGATATCTGGAGCTGTAGATGTCGAAATGGGCTGAATTTTTTTTTACTGGAAAGCTAAGACGATAGGCTACAACTTCTCTTTGAATCAGTTTTCCAGATTTTGACTCCAAACTACTCAAAAACAGCCATCAATGCATGTGTTCAAAACAGCTCCGCCCGGCGACTTCCAAAATTTATGCAATCCTACAAGATAAAATCAAAAATTAAAATAAAATAAACTAAAAGTTAAATCAAAACTAAATGCAATAAAAGAAAACATGGGTTGCCTCCCAAGAAGCGCTAAGTTTTAAGTCTTCAGCCAGACATGGGGGTGAGATGGTTAAGTAACGCCAAGATCCAACAACATTAACACATCCTTTCTGATTTTCCTTTTCTGATGTGGATCAGGTTCAAGCTCCAATTTGAGCCGTTTACTTCTTGATGATGAAGTCTTTAATTCCCCCACCTCTTTGAATTTATGTTGAAAAAATGAATAAATTGAAGGTTCAGCATCCAAATACATGACATGTTCAAGAATATTTTCTTTCTTAGTTTCAAAAATTTCTGCATTTGTTGGACATACTTCAATTGGTGATTTTTCATTTTCAGCCTTATGTTTCTCGCCCACAATTAAATCAGTTTCACTTACTTGAATAGATGACTGTTCTTCAGGAGGAAAATTTATGGAATTAAAAACATCAAAAGTTACTTGCTCATGCTGAATTTGTTCCTCCACAATT
Organism: Hemerocallis citrina; assembly: GCA_017893485.1. NCBI lineage: Eukaryota > Viridiplantae > Streptophyta > Magnoliopsida > Asparagales > Asphodelaceae > Hemerocallis > Hemerocallis citrina. Next base: position 82,563,027 of record CM030358.1, read on the forward strand.
TGTTCAATCTCACTTTGCTTTTCAACCACATTCTGTTCACCTTTTTCTTCTTGTGGTTGTTCAATTGTCCTCCCGCTTCCTAATGTTATAGCCTCGACATGCTCCTTGGGATTGACGACTGTATTGTGCCTGCAGTTTTGTCATTAAGAATATTTGAAATTTGACTAATTTGTACCTCAAGATTTTGGATGGAAGCCGAAGTTGAATTTGCAACATTTTGAATTGCCAAATCTGTCTTTTGTATGTATTGTTCTGCCCTTTGCATGTAGTGCTCAAACATGTCTTCAAGTGTCGACTTCTTTTCTTGCTGTGAAAAATGTTGAGGTTGTATAACTGCTCCTTGATTGTTGTTCCATAAAAAATTTGGGGTGTTTCTCCATCCTTGATTGTATGTGTTTGCATAATGATTGTTTTGCATTTGAAAGTTTGACACAAAATTTTCATTTACGGCATTTGATGGAGCAAAAGGGTTCCTCACTTGACAATCTGAACTTGAATGATTTCCTGCACAAAGATTACAAATCATATTAGAATGAATAGCATTAAAATTCATATTTTCTACTTGTTTAGATAAAATATCATTTTTTGCATTCAAAGTAGAAAAATGATCAAGTTCAAAAACTCCAGCCACTTTTCTTTGCATCATTCTCTCTGAAGACCACTGGTAATGATTTGATGTCATCTCCTCTAAAAGATCATAGGCTGCTTGGTAAGTTTTGCTCATGAGTGCACCACCAGCTGCTACGTCAACCATAGATCTATGTGTAACTCTCAAACCATTATAGAATGTTTGCATTTGCAGCCATTTTGGTAGTTCATGATTAGGACACTTTCTCAATAACTCTTTAAACCTTTCCCATGCATCATACAAAGACTCGGTCTCAAATTGAGTAAATGTGCAAATATCATTTCTTAGCTTTGCGGTCTTTGCTGGTGGAAAATACTTGGCTAGAAACTTTTGTGCAAGTCCCTCCCAAGTAGTAATACTACCGGGTGGTAGATAATGTAGCCAAGCCTTCGCCTTATCTCGTAGGGAAAAAGAAAAGAATCTCAGTCTAATTGCATCGTCTGATACACCGTTGTGCTTGAAAGTGTCACAAATTTCTAAAAAATCTGCAATGTGAGCGTAAGGATCCTCGTGTGGTAGTCCCCAAAATTGAACAGTCTGTTGAATCATTAGAATCATCGCCGGTTTAATTTCAAAATCGGTAGCTTCAATAACCGGCTTCTTTATGCTTGACTCATAAATTGAGGGCATAACATAGTCTCTCAAAGGTCTATTTTCATCGTTCGCCATGATAATGCACTGTATGTCCTGAAATGTAAGTATCGAAAAAGAAAAAGAAAAAGAAAAAAATAGAAAAACTAAAAAAAACTAAAATAAGAAAAATAAAATAAAATAAAAAAACTAAAAGTTAGTCAAAAGAAAATAAAGATGTAAAATAATAATAAAATAAAAATAATTACAAAAAAATCCAAATTAGCAATAATCTAGCAATTTTCAATATCAATAAAAGAATAACTAGTCCCCGACAACGGCGCCAAAAACTTGATGTTGATATTTGCAAGTGTACAAAATCGCACAAGTAATATAGATAGGTGAATAGAGTGTCGAACCCACAGGGACTAGATATTTTACTGAGTACCGATATCGCTAGATTAATCACTATTTGGAAGATCGAAGTTTATAAATAATAAAGCAACTAAAGTACCTTAATCTAATTATCTAACTAAATTGGTGAAGAGGGAGAGGGCTGTGAAACTATGAAGCTCTTGTAAGTTTTTAATGGTAAAATTTGTTCTAGGGCTCTTGGTTCACCTCGTTTATCACACACACAAATTATTATTCCTTATAAATTAAAGATATTATTTTTCCAAATTGTAGACCAAAATCCTAAAGATATTAACCACTCTATCCACGTAGTCTAAAAATTATTCTCAACTAATTCTTCGCCTATCCATCAAATTATTAGTTGAGAAATTGGATTTCTTAACGGTCACGTTCTCCAATATACGGTCTTAATTTTTATTAATCACAAATTACCTGTTCGGTCTCTTTGTGATTTGAAAAATCATACAAATGTCTATCCACCATGTTGTACGCATAAATAATAAAAATTAAAACACAATCAGGAAAAATAGAGTAATAATAAGGTATTAAAATTTGTGTTCTACAAAACATGGCTACACCTTAGCCTCTAGAACAATAAATTCAGTTCATATTTGTTTGGGATTGCATCAAAAAATATAGAGAAGAAAAGATACAAAAGAATACAAAATTTAATTCAAACCCCTTTTCTGTCTTAAAAGTCGGAGCCAAAAGTGTTGCTGTCACGCGCCGTCACATCAACGCATCAGTCTGTCACACTGCCGTTGTCGGGCCGCGTGTCCCAAAACTAGTTCGCCACGTCAGCGAAACAGCCGGTCAACAATGCAGTCTATCCACCTGTCGCGTCGCCTTGGGATCTGTGCGCCAGTCTACGTCAGATCGCAGCACGCCAGTCGAAGTCAGCGCTCCAAGTCAAGTAGTCTCCCTGTTGCTTCGTCCTTGGCTTCGTATTCATGCCAGCACGTCAAGGCAGAAGGAGAAAGAAGCAGCCCAGTCACACGTCTGTCACACGTGCAGCTGTGCTGTCCCTGTGGGTCCCGCCTGCAGCTTTCTCTTCCCTGCCCTTTTGTTCTGAGTCGAAAGCAAAAAGAGAGAGAGGGCTCTCTCTTGCTCTTTTTTTTATTATTATATATATTTTTATTTTGCTTTTGTGTTAGCCGTCACCTCCTACTTTCTCCTCTCTCCCTTTGGTTTGCATTTATAGAGCATGAGAGTAGAGTTAGTTAGGGTTTTCACTTTTTGCAGATAAGTCCACACTCTTTCTTTATTCCTTCCTTTAATTGATCTGAATTTATTTCTTTCTCTTTCTTTCTTTTCTGCCTTTTCTGTCCACCACGTGCTTCTGCTTACACAAAATAATACCTGAAATGAGGATTTTTTAAATAAAATAAATTAAATTAGTTTAAAATTAATTAAACTAACTTTATATCACATTAGCATACAAAAATCCTTTTAAAATTATTTGTCGCAATTTTAACTCAACAAAACAATAAAAATTTATAAATCAATTATTTTACTTTATTTGTTGATTTTTTTCACAATTCTTTACTTTTTGCATCAAAAATATTATTTCTTCAAAAATAATTAATTAAATGAAATCATATAGAAATAAGATGAATTATAGACAATATCAGCGAAAACAAGTCATTTTAATAGGTAAAGATCCTGTGGAACTTCAGATTCTTGGTGCAGTAATCGATAAGGAAACCCAAGTTGACATGATCCTTCAGACACTACCACACTCAATCAATCAGTTCATGCTCAATTACGATATGAGCAAAATGAATCTGTCCCTTTCCGAACTGATGAAAAAGTTGATTGCGACTGAAGGTATCGTTAAGCCAAAACGTAGTATTCTCATTGGTGAAACTTCTTCTATCAAGCCGAAAGGTAAGATAGGAAAGAAGAAACAAGGCAAAAAATTTAAAGGTAAATCTAGTTCTAGGAAACCAACAAAGCTTGTGAATCAGGAGAATAAACCAAAGGAAAAATGTTTCCACTGCGGTATCAAAGGGCATTGGAAAGGAAATTGCGTGAAGTATCTGGCAAAGAAAAATGCCAACTCAAGTATGCCTGAATCACTAGTTGTTGAAACATGTTTTGTGGAGAAGTCTATAGACACTTGGTGTTTTGACTTAGGAGCCATTGACCATGTTTGTAATTCCATTCAGGGGTTCAAGACAAGAATGGAACTAAGTGATGGCAAAGTTGATATTTATCTAGGATCGCAACATCGAGCTAAAACAGTAACAGTAGGATCAGTTGATTTGCAGTTTAGTGACGGAAAATCTTTAGTTTTGAATAATATTCTTTATGTTCCAGATATGAAGAGAATTTTAATTTCAGTTAAATCCTTATGGAAACATGGATATTCTATTTTATTTGAGGACATAGCCTGTTAGGTTTCAATGGCAAAAACAGATTGAATACACAGTGAAAAAATTACAAAAATTATTGAAACCTAGCCATGAATCCATGCGAAAAACATAAATTGTGTTTAGGAATTATACCTTATGGATGGATTTGTTGTCTTCAAGATATGTCGATCACAGCACTGCAATGTTGCAGTGCCTCTAAGGTATCCATACGAACAGATCAAAACTAAACTTTCCTCACGCCACGGTGCTAGCTACGTGATGGGATTGTTCCTTACGATCTCTCTCTAACAATTTCTGTGACGGCTAGGGTGTTCTTGTGTAACTCTTTTCAACAGATATGTATCATATATATAGTTGCAGAAAATTAACCCTAAGAGAGTAATGAGGTTGTCGGACTCATAATCCAACCTAGGAGTAACACCCCGAATTCCAAAATACAACTGAATTCAAAGTTCCACAGGATCTTTACACTTCTTTCGTATAATTTTACAAGGAAATAAAAATATTTCTTATATCAGAGTTACATTACACTTTTACATTGTCATAGCTAAAGCAATTTTACAATAATTTACATGAAACAACATTTAAAACAATCTTGCGCAGTATGTATACTTCAATTGTGTCAAGCATCTTTACCCTGCATATAAAACTGTCAGCGCGTCAGTTCATTCAACTAACGAAATATTATACACGGACATCCTCTCTATGCCGGAAACAGTATAACGATTCTCAATACTTAACAATCACAAACTTGTCACAAACAAAGCTAAAGGGACTATCCTATTGATGTCGTGTTGTGAAGGTGCACTTAGTCCTTAATGCAATTATTTGTATTATATGACACTAATGCATACTTGTTCAGAGTCTATGCAGTCCATACTACATAGGTCCGAGGGCAAGCCCTTAACCGTTTTTCATCTTGTAGAGTTCAATCCCTCGCCATGACTTAATCTACTACTGTAACTACGGTAAGTATCCTAGATGTTTTCTGACCTACGAACTCATGCCTAAGCATCCTGGAGGGAATCCCAACGCACTGTCACATGACTCATCATGCAGGCATCCTATGATAATTCAGCTCCTACCATAGACATGACACCACCCGCAATCGTCAAATACCCCACGAGCGTCGCCATCGGGACGGTACTCTGGAGCAGTATCCATGCCCTATCATAACGCATCATGGGACATTCTGTGAATACTCTCAAGCCGCCAATCCAATGGCCCTCATACTCAATGTTTTTCTCTTACTTTCATCACATCTTCACTATGTATCTAATCCTTACTTTAATTGAATTATGAATAAAATCAACCCTTAGAGTGTAGCACTCCCACTATACCGGTCTTATTCATTTAATTCACATGACCCAAACCTTGGTCCTCTCATTTCAAATATCATTTTCACATCTCTTTTATTGTCGGTATAAGGCATGGCTATACCCTAATTCTCAATTTCAACTCATAATTTCAACATCGAGCTTTTCATGCTCATAAGGTCTTTTCATGATTAATCACAAATTCATATTTCACAAGCATAGCATCCATGTATTCACATCTTTCATAACTCATCACAATCAATAATTCAACTTCACATGTAATTTATGTGTAAGAATAAATTTCAACTCGTAGTAATCAATAAATCATGTATTCCACAATTCCCTCATTCTCATTTCAAAATCTTACTACAAGCACAAATTAGAAGTCCAATTAATTACACCAATCATACTTTCAAAAATTTCTCATTACTAATTTTTCATTTTTATAACTAAAAAATTTCTCATTTATTTTTCCATTATTTAAAAAGACGATTTACTTTCAAAAAGAAGTCCTTTCTTGCAAAAACCACAATTTCTTATTCACACTTTATCAAAAGCTATATAAATTTTTCTTATAAAGTCCTAATAATTTTTCAGTAACTAATCCATAATTTTTCCAATTTTTATTTATTTTTAAAATTCAATTAATAAAAAATAATCCACAAAAAAACATTTTTTAAACTCAAATCCCCAATCGGATTCTAACCCACAACCAGCGGTGAAACAGACAGCGCACAAGACCAACGTGCCAAAGCCGCTGAACGATATAACTAAGGGTTATATTCCCTAAGTATTAACTCTCGGCTGTTTGGATTTTTAACCAAAAAAGTAAAAACAAAGACACAGTATCGAACCCGAGACCTCCGACTACTGTGGCGATCCAAACTCTTCCGACCAGTTGGTCTAAATGGCCAATTCGTTTTGATAGTAAATAATTTTGGTTTTAATTCTACTCTCTGTTCATAATTTTAATTCATGAAATCTTAAACAAAAATTGTCTCTTTTTTCTCCTCTTTTGAAAAAAAAAATTTTCAGAATAAAAATACATTTAATTCTACAGTAACCAATATTTTTAAGGGTGTTTTTAACTCTTTAAAACATATATTTTAGCCTTAGTTTGTATTTTATAATCACAATTTCGACATTTGAAAATTAAAGCATACTACTTCATAATTAACGATAGTTTCCTACAATAATTCACTACATTATTGTTCTCTTATTTATCGACAACTATGATGTTTTTAGAACACAAAAAATTATCTTTCTTAATGAATAAAACTTATATTTTTATCCACTAATTTACACATGATGCATTCAATCATTTGTTTGCAAAATACTTTCTCTTTCATATAATCTAACATTCATATGACATACAAAATGGAGAATTCTACTACAACAATTTACAATTATTTCTTAGTAATTCATTCCATCAGTTCATCTCTAATATGCCATTCTACTTTAATACTTTCATTAACAAACATGGTTCTAATCTTTTACTAGTTAATTCACACAATTGCATTTAAAACATACTTGGCATGCATGCTAACATTAGAAGCAATGAGAACATTCATTTTTACACATAATTAACAAATCTAGCAACCAAATTAACACACATCTAATGGTTTATCAATTCTCCTCTAATTAGACAAACATGCATTTCATTTCAACTAGTTGCTTTATAATAACCATTTAATTCATTCCTAACATGATTTCTACTTTAGAAGTCATGAGAAACACCCACCTCTTTTAAGAAAAAGCCAATTAGAATCTCCTAGAGTCCCCTAGAATGCGAGAGAGTGCCTTCTCCTCCTAGATTACGATGCAAAAGCTCCTTCTCCTTGCTTCCTTGCCAAACCAAGAGCTCCTTGGGGAAAGAATGGGCCAGCCTCCAAAGGGGAACACACACACAACTCACACTCACTCTAATATATTTATCCTATATAGTTTCCTTTCTTTCAATAGTTTCTTAGTGTAGAATACAAATAGGTGGGGGGTATTTATACTAATTCTAGGATGGATTGGAGGGCTATGATTCATTAGATAGTTAAAGGATGGATGGCTAGGATAGGAGGGGAAGTTGTAGCAACCACCCACACTCAAATAAACTACCCATGCACACACACACCCACTCCCCATCACTCCCGTGGATACCCAACCTCCAAATGGTGTGCATTGCACACTACATGCATGCATGTACCCCCTAGTATCCCCTATTTGAAGTTTGTACAATTTTTAATTAATCAATTGTTCACATTTTGTGTCTATATGACAAGTGTGACCATTTAAATAATTAATTAAATTTGTGAGCTTCACAAATAGTGGGCTTAGAGTTGTGGGCCAAAATAATAAAATAATAAATTATTAAAGTGGGCTCAAACTAAAAAAAATAGTGTTTTAGGCTTTACAAAATAGACTTTAGAAAAATAAAGGAAGAAAATAATTGTTCATACTATAAAAATGAAAATTTATATATAAAAATAAATAAATAAATATACATATGAAATTTGCACGTGCACAACACGTGTTAACATTTTTATTAAAATGAAAGTTTAGGGTATTACACTGGGTCAGATTCGTGTGTGAGCCTCTGAACTTTAGTTAGCCCATTTAATCTAATTAAATGTCCAACCGATGTCCGGTGTCCAAATTTTACGTAGATTCCCAATTAAATTTATCTTATGAATTTAAATACCAATCTCGATCCGTTCTAAGTGTGTGACCCTGTAGATTCTCTTTACATTGACATTAATACTAAAATCATATTCTAGTATTACAAACAGTGAGCGGTATCTAGCAATACATCACTGTTACTCAAGTAATGGAAATGTCATTGATTAGACATAACCTATCCGTAACCAATGTTACCATATAGTCTAGTTTCTTTGTCCAGATATCTTAAATGACCACAAGGCATAGAGTATGTCACCCTTATATAATTCAATCTTTGGTTTCTTGATGTCAGAGTAGACTTGCTAAAACAAATGAGCTCAATATCTCATATTGACTCATTTGAGCACGACCATGCATTTTGCAGTCTCACTCAATCAAGGGACCCATAGATTTCGCTTCTGTTATGTAAGAGAGACAAATCCTATCTAAGTCATTCACATCCCTCCGCATGATTTGTAGTATATCCAATAGTCGACTTTATAATCACCTTATTACAGACAACATTTGACGATATTAAAATATATAACTTCTCATGTAGGGAACCGTAGTGACTTCAAGTCAAAGGACTACATACATTATGGTCACTGTGAGAACCGCTTATGACACTCACAGAACGATCCATGCAGCGTTCTCATGGTGGGTCAGTCCAATACATTATTACTCTAATTGTACCAATGTGAAGACTTGATATCTCATATCCATGACCCATGAGATATGGTTATCAGTCTACGCACATACTAGTTTCTATGCATTATTGTTGTCCTAATTCACAATAATACTTGACTAGGGATATTTAAGAATGGTGTTATGATTACAACCAATAAGATCTCATAATTAAGTCATGCACTTGAAATCCCATGGTATTAAACCTACTATTCTAAGGAATTTATTATGATCATTTAATCACAATAAACAACAGAATAAATAAAATGCCTCATATATAAAATAAATATCATAATGCAATGTAAACTAGTAATGTCAATACACAACTGGCCTCTAGGGTATACACCGACAAAAGCCATAGTTCGTAAGAATGACAAGTTTATTTGTTCTGGTATAATAAAAGATTAATTATATTTGCTTCATAATATTTCTTCCAAACTGCCTATTAATGAACTAATGCCTTATATAGTATTATATCAAACAAAAGAAAAGCACATTCTAGTAATTCTAAGACTTTTTGGCACTTACGCCTAGGACATATCAACCCTTATAGGATTGACAAATTGGTGAAAAAGTGGATCTTTGGGTCCCTTGGCAGAGGAGCCTATGCCAGTTTGTGAATCTTATTTTCTAGGGAAAATGACTAGAAGACCGTATTCTGGAAAAGGAAATAGAGCCAAAAAAATCTTTAATATTGGTACACACTGATGTATGCGGACCTATGAGCACTAGTGCAAGGAGAGGCTATGAGTATTTTATGACTTTCACATATGATTACTCAAGATATGGCTATGTATACCTAATAAGTTACAAGTCTAAAACTTTTGAGAAATTCAAGGAGTTTAAGACAGAAAGTGAAAAACAACTAGGTAAACACTTGAAGATTCTTCGATTAGATCGAGGAGGAGAGTTCCTCTCTAGCGAGTTTCGGGATTATCTTACACGGTGTGGGATTGTACCACAGTAATCTGCATCTAAATGTCCCCAACAAAATGGTGTGGCTAAGAGGAGGAATAGAACTTTACTTTATATGGTTAGATCTATGATGAGTTACGCTAAATTATCTATATCTTTTTGGGGATATGCCCTACTTACAGCAGTTTATCTTTTGAACTTGGTTCCATCTACGGCTGTTGATAGCACACTTACTCAGTTATGAAGTGGGAGATAACCAAGTGTACAATATTTGCGTATATGGGGTTGTACTGCATATGTGCGGAAGCAACAACCAGATAAGCTGGAAACAAGATCAGAAGCCTTTTTGTTCATTGGGTATCCAAAAGGAACTCATGGAGGCATGTTCTATAGTCCTAATGAATAGAAAGTATTAGTTTCAACACATGCTATTTATCTAGAGGAAGACTATGTGATGAAATATATTGCACGAAGTGACTTGATTTTGCATGAGTTGTCAGATAATCCGACACCAAGTCCTGATAGTATAGATGCATATTTACCTGATACTATTTTAGCTACCACATAAATTTCTAATATTGCACTGGTACTTCGCCGTAGTGGGAGAGAAACCAGACTACCTGGCAGATACATGCTTTTGGGGGAAGCCTCCGGGCCCATCCCTGATGAGCATGAATAAGATCCCAGACACTACAAAAAGGGACTTAAAGATGTTGACTCAGAATCCTGGCAAAAGGCCATGAAATCAAAAATTGAGTTTATGTACTCTAACAAAGTCTGAAATCTTGTAGAACTACCTGCAAATATTAAACCTATTGAATGCATGTGGGTATACAAGAGAAAGAGAGAATTAGATGGGAAGGTTGAAACCTTCAAAGCTTTATTAGTGGCAAAGAGTTTTAATCAAAAGGTAGGCATTGATTATGAAGAAACCTTTTCGCCAGTGGCTATGTTAAAATCTATTCGATCTCTCTTATCCATTGCAGCTCATTTCAATTATGAAATTTGGAAAATGAATGTCAAGACCGCATTCTTGAATGGGAGTCTTGAATAAGAGATTTACATGTCGCAACGAGATGGTTTCATAGTTAAAGGCCAAGAGGATAAAGTATGCAAGTTGGATAGATCCATTTATGGACTAAAATAAGCATCTAGAAGTTGGAACATGTACTTTGATCAAAAGATAAATTCCTATGATCAAAACGAAGATGAACATTGTGTGTACAAAAAGATTGTGGGCAAAGTAGTAGTATTTTTAATTCTTTATGTTGATGACATTCTCCTCATTGGTAATGATGTAGGAGTTATGACAACGATCAAAATTTGGTTGTCAAAACAGTTTGATACGAAGGACTTGGAAGAAGCCAGTTATATTCTTGGCATTAAGCTCTTTTGAGATCGCCAGAAAAGAAAAATTGGACTTTCCCAAGCTGTGTATATAGATAAGATACTGGTTCGTTTTGGCATGCAAAATTCCAATAAAGGTCTTGTACCTTTTAGACATAGAATACCTCTTTCTAAGGAATAGTGTCCAAAAATATCTGAGGAAAGAGAGAAAATGAGATCAGTTCCTTATGCATCAGCAGTAGAAAGTCTCATGTATGCTATGCTTTGTATACGATCAGACATCTGTTGCACAGTTGGTATGGTCAACAAGTATCAATCAGATCCAGGCTTCCAACATTGGTTAGCTGTTAAACACATATTGAAGTATCTCAATGCTACAAAAGATTATGTGTTAGTATACAGCAGTTCCAAATTATCACCAAGAGGTTACACCGATTTTGATTTCCAACCAGACAAAGATGCTACTAAGTCTACTTCGGGATATGTTTTCACCTTGGGTGGAGGGTCTATCAGTTGGAGGAGTATGAAGCAATCTTGTATTGCTGATTCCACCATGGAAGCTGGGTATGTGGCTCAGACAGTTTCTTTCAGATCTTGGAGTTGTACCATTGGCATTGTCACCAATAATTTTATATTGTGAGAACACTGGTGCAATTGCACAATCCAAGGAACCAAGAAACCACAAGAAGGAAAAACACATTAAGCGAAAGTATCACATCATCAGAGATTTTGTCAACATTGGAGAAATCACTATAACTAAGATATCAACAGCTAATAACGTCGCAGATTCTTTTACAAAGACATTGCCACAAAAGAGTTTTGAGTCTCATCTGGGCAGCATGGGTCTTAAGAGGGATCAGATTGCTATTTTTTGAATGATTGTTAGTATGCCTTCAAAGTTTATCTTTAATCTGTGAGTGCAAGGGGGAGTTGTAGAGTTATATAATTAGAAAAAACTAAATTTATTTATTTTTCATTTTATTAATAGAGAAATTTTTGGTTTATTCACAAATATTGTTATTTTGCATCAACAAGGTTCATGTTGCATAGTAATTAAGTCTGCACGAAGAACATATTCACAGTCTATAATAGAACTGGACATTCTATTTGGCAAACTGTAGCACAACAAGTGAGATGGTCGACTCGAACTTGTTGTGCTAGTTTATTTAGTATGAATTGATGGAACAAAGAATAATTATACTTGTAAATAACCATAAAACAGTGTTATCGTTAAAGACAATATAAATATAACCTCTAATTCCTGAGCATATAGTGAACTCGTTTTTTTAATATTGCGCATTTTGATAAATTAAAGAGTGAATCCTTCTAGAGCAATACCTCGATGCATTTGATGTGTCTTATTAGAAATATAGGAACATGTATTTGCAATACAGAATCATATCTCTAAATAAGAAGATATTTTCTTATTCGTTTAACGAATGTTAAAATCTGACAGTAAAATCTCACGAGCATATTTTACAGAAAAAAATATTTTATTGTATACAAAAATTTTTGTTAAAAAAAATAATAGAGTCATTGTCAGATTATATAAAATGTTAAATGTGAAATAAGGTTTAAGTTACAAATTGATCCATGGAGGTAGTATCACGAATTCCAAGGTTGTGTTTGTAAATATCGGTAAAGGAGGGGTATCTTGTAGAGCTATATTGTGACAGAGGTCTAATAATAATATAGATTTTAGTTGGGAGCAAAATATAGATACATAGTGAATAGTATTGTAATTTTATCCTAACTATGATTTCCCAAAGTTCCTAACCCTAGGTTTTCACCCCCTCTATAAATATAAGAACAATAGCAAAATTTTGTGGCTGTCTCTTGTGCTTCCCACCAGGTTATAGAAGAAAATGAGAGAGAGAACTAGAGTTAGAATTGAAGGAGAAAAAGAAACAAAAAATCAAAACTTCAAGATAAAATTTATTGATTTCTGTTCGTATTATTTTATTTGACATTAGATTAGATATTAGAACATTGTCATCTTAAAAATAGTATAGAACAAATTTTCAACAGGAATATGCCACTTGAAATTAGTGTCCACTTTGCTCCCAAAAAAAATACTCCATAAACAGAAGAAGCCGTCAGTGTTCTCACTAGTTCCCATTACTCATTTCTTCTTTTGGGACTTTTATAGCCTTAGCAAATGACCAAAAGAAGGGAGAGTAGAGGAGAGAATCAAATGAATATAAAGAAAAAAAAAATAAAATAAAAAAACATTAAGAAGAGGTCAACCACTAGTTCCACTGGATTAGAATGATTGTTTTGTTCGCTTACAATTTCTTACAACTTTAAATTAGCATATGGTGCAACATGACTCAGTTGTTGCTGGATATGATGCATGTATTAGTTAACTGAAGCATTTTCTTAAGCGAATATTAACACACTTGATGTAGTTATATATCAACCAAATATTTAAAATTTCAAAAAGAGAGCTTGACCAATATTAGGTTAACAATCTTGCATCATACACATACAGCAATTTACTTTTTTAGTTGACTTAAACCACTAATTCTAAAATAATATTTCCCAAATTATAGAGGGATAGATCATACATGACTTTGTAAGTAAAGTTGTTCCAACTTCCAACACATTGAGTAATTCAAAAGGCCAAAGCCTCTCCTAAACATAAGAAATGATGTCATATATATATTCATATATATATATATATATTAGTAGTTTACACGTGCACGTCTTAATAAATATAATTTTTTTTAAAAGTAAAAATTCAGGCGTAGTTTGAATTTGATCTAAAACTTCATTTACAATAATTATACATGCGCGTTGCACGGATTGGTAGATAGAAAAATTACACCGAGGCCTTCTCCCATTATAGCAGTAGAGATTACAATAGTTATGCACGTGTGTTGTACGGTTTGGTAGATGGACAAATTACACTAAGACCTTCTTTCATTATAGTAGTAGAGATATATTATAGTAGTAGAGATATATATATGGGCGTGTATATATATATACACATGGTTCTTGACTTTTTTTTATATTTTTTAGTTTCACGTCACATGATCTTTTTAGGGACAATATTCCTTAGCTCAGTTGCTCGTATATATATTTCCCTTCTAGAATGAAGAACGAATACTAGTGTCAATCAACTTTCACTTGTCTATTGTCCTATGCATGTATCTTGTTTACGATTTCTAGCATATGTATATTACAATTACTAGTTGCAAGTGAAAAATAAAGAATTACGATTTCTAGCATATGTAATCTTCTACTTTTTAATGTAATCTCTATAGTTTTTTTTAAAAATAAAGGATTACGGTCGTAGTCTAATTTTGGACTTGAGACTTCTCTCTATCCATTCAATTTATTTATCATTTGAACTACAACTTAATTATATTAGAGCATCTGTAGTCATTGTTTATATGCCCAAAAAATGGATAAAAAGCTCTGCAGTCATCTTCTATTTATCCATTTTTTTTGTTTAAGATGAACAATAGACGGCTATATTTGACAGCGTAATTAGCAATATGCATATAACAGTAGACGGAAGATGATTTACCGTCTATATGTCGGACGACACATGATATGCAGTCTGAGAGGAATTTTTTAATTACGAAATTGTGAGACGGCATATGATCTGCCGTTGCATTTTTTATAAAAAAAAAACTAAAATCGGAAGAATCTTTCGTTTCATGAAGAGAGAGAAAGCCAAGGCAATATGCATAAGTGTTGGATGGCACATGTGCATCCTTCACTTTTTTGAAAATTTTTTTTATATTTACGGGACGGCAGATCATCTACCGTCTTTCACATAATTTTTTTTAAAAAGAATGCAAATTTTCAAACGGTAGATGATCTTCCGTTTCTTTCAAAAAAGTCATTTTTTGAGTTTTGACGACTGCAACGCTACGTCCTAATTGCTATTTCTATATTTTTAATATATCTATTTTTTAACAAAACAACTGCAGATGCTCTTATAATGTAACCTCTCTGTTATAAATTGTAATCATCATTTTCCAATAAATAAGTGTATATGATATTCGAGATTTTTATTTTTTTTGAAGACAGATATTCCAGAGATATTGAGCCAAAAAGAAATGGAGAAAAAAAAATTCACGAGTACAAATTGTGCACGAGGCAACTGTAAAATGAACAAATAAATAAATCCAAGTACATATATAAAAGAGACATTGTCTCCCCCGTGTGGCCAGTTGTAATACATGAAGGTCGCTATCCCAAAGATTAGCTCTTGAGAAACAAATCCCCAAAAGAAGAGATCCCCTCATTACCATCACAGCTAATAATAATGTTGTAAAGATTTATAAAGTATTCTTCTTTGAATAAATTCAGTCTATGCCTCTTATATTATTAGGTTTGTCCCATTCCAATTGAATCAATAGATGATCTTTTTAACAACGGGCCCTTCCACTAATTAGCAAAGATTTGCTCACTATTGATGTTCACTTTTATATATATACATGTAGGTTTATTTCATTGCAGACGGATCTGTTTACACGGATCTGTTGTGAACGATAATCTCAACCGTTAGATCAGGTCCGTTCGTATTTTTGGTGTGAATATTTTGCCTTAGCCTATCGTTGGCAACGACGGTCTAAGTTATAATTTGTCGTTGCCAATGACTAGCTAAGGCAAAATAAGCCTTTTTTTAACTGTATTTTAACTCTCTCTCTCTCTCTCCCATCTCTATTTGTCTTCTTCCCCGATCTAAAGTAACGAAACCCAACCTAAAGCCGACCCCCTCTCACTCTGGTGACTCTTCCTCTCTCACTTCACTCTCTCACTAACTCTCTCCATCTTCTCCCTCTCTCCATCTTCCGAAGCACTTCGCAAAACCCAAAAAATCATAATCCTAACAATCTCCCAATCTCCTCCTCCTTCGTCCACCGCTGCTGCTGCTCCTCTATTCACTCCCTCTCTTTATCACTCTCAATCTCTCCTCCAATCTTCCAAACCCGTCCTCCTCCAATCTTCGAACGCAAATCGGGAAGTGGAAACCCTAGTTCTTTGACAACACCTACATTTGAAAAATCTGCAATTGTGCTTGATAATGACTTAATCCTTGGCCTTGTAGTTATATGTTTATGTTGTTTTTTATATTTTTTATGTGTTTCGTGTCACTTTCAAATTAATTGAATTGATTATTGTGATGTGTAATTTTGTACATGTAGTAGTTTGTACATAGTATTTTAATGATTTTAGACAGTGGAATTTTAGTCGTATTTGTTGTTGTTCGTTCGTAGAATTTGTAGATTGAGTCGGATTTATAAGTGTTCGATATTAGTAAATTAGGATAAATGGTAAAATAAAATTCGAAACTCTGCGAGTGGGTCAAAATCATGACACACAAGCTAACGGAACTTGTAAGAGTGAGTTTCGACTCACTGTTTGCAAGATACGGCCATATATCGCTTTTAGATAAAAACCCAAATAAAGTGATACACGACCATATCTCGTAAACCGTGAGTCGAAACTCACTTCTACAAGTTATGGTGACTTGTGGTACGTGAATTCGATCAAGTTACAAAGTTTTATAAAAACTTTATGCCGTTTGTGGGGTTTTGTCACGTTTCTCGAACAAGAACAAAAAAGTTAGAATTATTTAGTACGTTAGACTAGAAAACCCTACAAACGATCTCCAAAAATTACGAAACTTTGCAAGTAGGTTGGACTCATGTATCACAAGCCACGACAACTTGTAGAAGTGATTCTTTTACTCACGGTTTGAGAGATACGGCCATATATCGTTTTATTTGGATATTTGTGAAATAAAGCTATACTCAACCGCATCTCGCAAACCGTGAGTCGAAAATTACTTTTACAAGTTGCGCTGACTTCTGTTTGGTGAGTCCGACCATCTCGCATAGTTTCGAATTTTTTGGATATCGTTTGTGCCTTATTTATCTCGTTTTCGCTCAATTTTACAACCTAAATAACTAATTTTGTATATTTTGAGTACGAAATCATAAAAAACTGCACAAACGACATCCAAAAATTCCAAAACATTATTGGTAGTATAGACTCACCCCGCAGAAGCCAACACAACTTGTATGGGTGAGTTTGGACTCACGGTTTGCGAGATACGGCCGAGTATCGCTTTATTTCAAGAATATCCAAATAAAACGATATACGGGCGTATCTCTCAAACCGTGAGTCAAAAATTACTTCTACAAGTTATGGTGGCTTGTGTTACGTGAGTAAGACCAACTCGCAAAGTTTCGAAAATTTTTGATGCCGCTTGTGCGGTTTTCTCACGTATCTCGATCAAGAACAACTAAACTCTGAAATATGCGGTTACACTAGAAACCCCTACAAACGACTTTCAAAAATTACGAAATTTTGCAAGTAGGTAAGATTCATCCCACACAATTCAACACAACTTGTAGAAGTTATTTTTGACTCACGGTTTGCGAGATACGCCCGTATATCATTTTATTTGGATATTTTTTAAATAAACCTATACTCGACCGTATCTCGCAAACCGTGAGTCAAAAATCACTTATAAAAGTTGTGTTGGCTTGTGTGGGGTGAGTCCGACCAACTCACAAAGTTTTGGAATTTTTGGATGTCGTTTGTGCATTATTTATCCCGTTTTTTCTCACTTTTACAACCTAAACAACTAATTTTGGATATTTTGAGTACGAAATCATATAAAACCGCACAAACGATATCCAAAAATTCTAAAACTTTGTTGGTAGTATATACTCACACCATACAAACCAACACAACTTGTGGATGTGAGTTTCGACTCATGATTTTTGAAATACGATCGAATATCGCTTTTGGTCAAGATAAATGAAAATAAAGCGAAATACGGCCGTATCTCGCAAACCGTGAGGCAAAACTCAACTCTAGAAGTTTGTTAACTTGTGTTACGTGAGCAAGACCAACTCGCAAAGTTTTTGAATTTTCTTGATGTCGTTTGTGCGGTTTTCTCACGTATCTCGAACAACAACAATTCTAACTTTAAACAGTTTGAGTACAGTTAGTCTAGAAAACCGCACAAATAGTATCTAAAATTTAAGAAACATTGTGAGTGGCTCGAGGTCACCTAATCCAAGCCAACACAACTTATAGAAGTGTTTTTGAATCACGGTTTGCGAAATACAGTTGTGTATCAATTTTGGCCAACAAAAACGAAAATAAAGTGATACATATCCTCATCTCGCAAACCGCGAATCGAAACTCACTTCTACAAGTTATTTTGGCTTGTGTTAGGTGAGCCCGACTCACTCGCAAAGTATTGTTATTTTTTATTGCCATTTGTGCGTTTTGTCCACATTTTTGCTTTGTTTATTGATGATAGAGAATTTGCTAAAACAATTATAAATTAACCTTTTATTTTTGGTTGATAGATAAATGGCTAGAACGAGGCGACCGAGAAGCCCTTCGGGTAGCATTAGTGGCAAATCATTTACAGATGTAAGATTGATTATTATTAGTTTTAAATACGAATATGTAATATTATATCAATAATAACAAGATTTATATTTGTTCATGTAGGTTGGTGGCCGTCAATCTTCATTTTCGAGGCCGGTCCATCGTCTTCAGTTGGCCTTACTCCTCCTGGACCGTTGGACTCAAGCATACTTGCGTTGCAATCCATACACAGATCTGAGGCCGTGTGGAATAGGTCCGCAAAGAAGTGTAACTTTAGGAAGCACGCGGTTCTTCCCATGGACCCCCGTATCGCTCTGTACTTAGTTGAAGCAGGTTTCTACGGAGCTCGATTTATAGGGGGTGTGAAGCTTGATCATCCATTACTTACAGCTCTTGTCGAGTGATTGATACCGAAGACCCACACATTCCACCTACCGGTAGGAGAGATGATTGCCACTCTCCAAGATGTAGCACTGATTACTAGACTTCCAATAGATGGGGTCGCCGTGATGGGGAACATGGACTTTGACCAAATCGAAGTTATTCGTGATTTGCTCGATATCGACTTAGAGGTACCGTTGGTTAAAAGGTAAGATAACATTGAAGATGAAATCATCAAAGATATTCTGGAAGATCATGATCCAGATGTAATAGAGCAAGCCATAAAACAGGCTAAAAGTGAAGCCGGAGATGCTTTTTGGGAGGAAGTCTTCGAGGGTAAATCACTCCGAATTAGTTGGTTGAAATACCAATTCGAAGATTATTTGACGGATGAGGATGCCCTCAAGTACTATGCGCGTGCCTACATATTCAATTTGATGGGGGGGGGGGGTGATCTTTCCAAACTCATCCGGTGCAAGGGTACTACTTATGTATTTACGCTTTTTAGAATTGTTCGGTACGGCTGGTCGTTATAGTTGGAGGAGTGCGGCCTTGGCGTCTTTGTATAGGAATTTGTGCGCATGTGCATTAGGTTCCGTGCAAATGGGTGGCCCGATAGTTTTGTTGCAAATTTTAAGTTGGGAGTGCATCCACATCGGATGTCCCCGTATTATTGAGCCAACACCAGATTGGTTGGACGAAGAACCGTATCCAGAGATGTTACCTCCTTTAGGAGTATATTAGGCAATGCGGCACACGTGGGTCGGTAACCCACACATATCTCTTACGTATTATAGAGATGGGTCGGATAATTTGCAGGACGAGTTCGTCAATTAGTTACCGTACTCGACTGTTAGGTTGGAATGAGTTCCACCAGTATGTTTGGCTGGTGAGCTGTGGTTGATGGCTGCCCCACTTGTCAGCTTTTCTGTTGTAAAGTTCCAATATCCGAATAGAGTGATGCGGAAATTCGGATATCATCAGAAGATTCCTGAAGCCCCCTCTTATGAAAAAAAATGCACGAGGTAAAAGGAACGGCTCGAGTGCCCAACTTCGACTGGGTAGATTTTCACTAGGTACATGTGGCCAACTGGAACACCTTATGCTATCAGATGACACCGAATATGATGTTTCTTGCTATACCTTACGATGGCTCCTTCCAAGAGGTGTACATAACAGGCGCATTACAAGATTGTATGTATCTCCACAATCTGCAGTACCAGCCGGATTCCAGATTCTGATTTCCCCAACCGAGGAGGAACCACCACTGGCATATTCCTCTTCGCAGCCAATGTATCAACCAAAGGAGTCAACGTATCGGAACATGGTTAGTCTAACTTTACGCAATTTCATATATTTCGTATGCATGTATTGTTATTTGAAGACGTGATGATTATATAGATAATGTTGTTTAATTTATAAATTTTAACCTAATATAGATTGAAAACACATGGAAAACTATTCGGATAGCTGCTCGTATGCTGAAGAGTATGGTAGCCGAGAGCGTGAAGGATATAATGCGGGAGATTCTTAAAACGTGCCACCGCACTCTTGAAGATGTGGGTGAAGGTCCCAAACTTGATTTATATTTACAAGCCAACGTGACAAGTTCTCGGCGAAAGAGCGTGACAATAACAGAAATTCACATCACCGAGCCACAACAACTGCAACAACAAGAACCACCGGATGTAGATGTGGATGAGCAGTGGTCGGATGAACCCCCATCCCTCGAGACGGTCAAACGGCGAAATCCCTCATGAAAGAAGAACAAGCCGGATCCATACACCCCGAGTGGACGCAAACCGCATGGTCGGAAGAGATAGAGGCTTGTACATCTTCTTTATTATTAATTTTGTATTCGTCTTATGATTTCGTTCCTTTCAATATTAATACATTTTTTTCTATGCTTTTGTCATTTATGTAGATGAATTGAAGCGTTTATGAGAGGAAAGTCAGCTACGTATGCAATTTTTTTGGTATTAATGATTTCAATGTATTGGCACAGATTTTTGTACATATTAGTTAAATTTGTATCTTAGGTTTATATATTAACATTCAATTTTGTTTATTAGAGTTGTGTATGAAAGTTTTATTTTATTGTGGGTTGTTGTTGTTGTTACCGGATGAGATTGATGTTCGCTGTGATAAATGCTCTTACAGTTTTGGATTATCATATTTGTGTACGTAACCCGCATACAGTTGTTTTTTTAAAATTATTTCATATGGAGAAAGTTGTATGCTGTTAATTGTATGCAATTTTTTTAAAACAAAACTTACCCTGTCATCTACAATAACAGGTTAGGTTATTAACATAAATATGTTCACAACTGAAGTCATTGAGCTTAACACTGTCAAATTCATTCAACTTAACTCATTATTGGTGATAACGGTTTAGTGAGCTTAACCTGTTATCCATTATACCGCGTTAAGTTTTAAGATTTTGACAGAATTTGGTCTCAGGAAGTTGATAAAAGCAAGTAGCACTGTCAAAATCAATCAACTTAACCTGTTATTAGTGATAACAGGTAAGCTCACTTAACCCGTCATCCACAATAGCGCATTAAGTTGTAAGATTTTGACAGAATTTGGTTATACGAAGTGGAAAAGAGCAAGTGGCACTATCAAATTTATTCAACTTAACCCGTTATTGGTGATAACGGGTTAAGTGAGCTTAACCCGTCATCCACAATAGCGCATTAAGTTAAACGATTTTGACAGAATTTGGTCTTAAAAAGTTGAAAAGAGCAAGTAGTACTGTCAAAATCAATCAACTTAACTCGTTACTGGTGATAACGGGTTAAGCTCACTTAACTTGTTATCCATAGTAGTGGGTTATGTTGGAAGATTTTAAATGAACTTTTAAATATAAAAAAAACCAGAAAACAATTTAATTCATTTTTTTGAAAAAAATCTTGTTAGAATAAAAAGTTTTTTAAAAACCATTTTCAAATTAAATAATAATTAATTTTTTTTGCAAGAAAGTTTCTAGCACTTTCTCTAATCGTTGCCCTGATGTTCGAACCCGCCCAAACCCTATTAACAGTAACCATCTAACCTTACAAGTGATGTAAAAATCAAATAAGGTTAACAAAAAATCATAAATAAATAAGGACAATTAACAAAAAAAAATTAAAACAAAATACTCATGTTTAATCTTAAAAATATGTAACCCTAACCTTTTAACCCTTTCCCTAACCCTGTAACCCTATCAACCTTTCTCTAACCCTTGTCCTAACCTTCTGACTCGAACCCCCTAACCCTGTAACATATTATATGAAATTCTGAAATTGTATGGATATTGTAAAAAATATTATAAAATCATTTATAAACATAATATAAGCAAATATTAGAATTTGGGGAAAAAATAAAATTTTTGAAGCTACAACTCTAACCCTACTGTAAGCCTTGCCCTAACCCTCTTACTTTGTAACTCTTAAACCCAATTCAATGTATATGTAGAATGATCATAAATCCATAAATTTTATTTAAGAATATTATATGGAATTATAAATATGTCTGTATACTTTGGAAAAAATCTAAAATAATATGTTCTTTTAAAAAATTTGCAATAAATTCAAGAAACAAATAAACTAAAATAGGAAAATTAACAAACTACATTTTGAAACACAATAATTATTTTTATAATAAACTGAGGCTACAACTCTAGCCCTCACCCTCTAACCCTACTATAACCCTTGCCCTAACCCTCTAACTCTGTAACTCTTAAACCCAATTCAATGTATATGTAGAATGATAATAATATCATATGGAATTCTAAATTTGTGTGTGTACGTTGGGAAAAAATTTAACCAAAGGGAAAACCAAAGACGTGTTTAACCAAAAAAAAAGGGAAAAAATAATGCAATAAATTTAAAATTTTAGTCATATTAAAAAGGGGAAATTAACAAACTACATTTAAAATACAATAATCAATTTTATAATAAAAATACGGTTTACAAAAATCTAAGGCTACAACTCTAGCCCTTTCTCTAACCTTACTGTAACCCTTGCACTACCTCTCTAACCCTAGTTGTAACCTACTAACCGTAAAGATCTAACCCTCAAGTACAGCAACCCGAACCATCGTATATGGAGAAAGATAATTTTTATATAGAGATTTTAGATTTATGTGGAGAATTCAATTTGTATGGATATTTTACTATATATAATTTATTATTAAGATATTCTATTTTTAAGTTTTTGTAAGTTTCTCTTCTACTTAAGCTGTTACTACTAATGAAGGGTTAGGTGAGATTAACCCGTCATCGGTAGGAATGGTTTAAAGTTCTAGATTTTGGCAGAACTAATTTTTCATCGAAAGCAAATGGTAAATAAACTAGAAAAGTCAACCAACTTAACCCATTAATGGAGATAACGGGTTACGTGAGCCTAACCCGTCATCGCCAACAAATAGCATATACACTGCAAAAGCCATTGTTCCTAAACCGTCGTTGTCATTAACAATGACGGGTTAAGTTGGAAGAATTTGGTAGAACTTAATTTCAAGAAATTGAATGTGCTACATATTTTTATTCAACCTAACCCGTTATTGGAAATAACGGGTTAGTTTGACAATAAGAAAAAAAACACACACAACTTCTGAAAGTTGAACAAATATACAAAGACCACAAAGTTCACATCTTTCAGCATATATATACATTGTCAAAGCAATTACAACAACAATAGACTCATCTTATTCACATTACGAAACTCATTCACCCCACAATTACAGCAACAACATACTCATCTCATTCATATATTCAACAATTTGGTACACAAATTTGCAATTTTATACAACAAAATATACTTCTAACTTCAAATGCAATCATCAAACCTGAACCGTTAAAAAATTAATTTACATGACCATATATACACACTCAGTTATGAAATTTTTTGGGAAGAGAAATGCCTTCCTATAGCTCCATCATTCGAATCAAAACCTACAACATGAAGGCATGTAGAACGAATAAGTGGCTTATCATCAAATGAAATTAGTAATAAAAATATTCAAGTTAAATATGATATACAGAATAAATGAGAAATTTACCTTAGCACGAATCTTCACCTTCATCGTCATCACTCTCTTCACCGTTTAGATCTTCTTCATATGATACCGACCCGCTAAATAAATGAGCAGAATGAGTTATTCAACAAGAACAAATCAAGTTTGAATGAGTCAAATTAATATATACTTAAAACAAATGTATTACCTAGCCAAATTGATTGGACAATTTCTTGAATCGTGATAGATGACACGGAGGCATGTCCTGCACAGTTGCAGTTTTTTGGATTTTTGCGATTCTCTTGTGGACTTCAATCTCTTCCCTTTAGGCCTTTCCTTTTTAGTGCATTGTCGAGGGTCCCCCACCGGTGCATGTGCATGTCCAACACTCTCAGGTTGTGCACTACCTTCGCGATGTGTGCTAATTCCGGGTTGAATTTGAGAAAAGCCTTCAATGCCCTTAAGCATGTATTTTAAAGTTCCTTCAGAAGAACAACCAAGATCGATCAACTGTCTTGAGTGCTGACTCAATTCAGAATATCAAGAGGCAAAACTGTAGCCAATACTATTGGGAACGGATGTATAGCTTCTTCTCATCTGATCCTGGGTCCACCGTCTACAAATATATTGCTCCGGTAGTACGGCATGGTTGGTGAGCTGAAAAATTGCCAAAATATGTTTGCATGGAATGCCTACGAATTCATAGAGGGAACAAGGATTTTTAGCCATTTGACGGTGTTTGCAAAAAGAAATTACCCTCCCCGATTCAGAATTTTCACAGAGTGTCACAGAGAAAGCTGCACTATCCGGTGTATTCACTTCGGCAATGAAAATCACATTAAATAATAATCTTTTCTGCACTTCTTTTTGGAATTTGTAGAGAATATTCAATGTGTATGTTCGCACCATTTATTCCTCCATAGCCCATTCGGTCTTTAATTTTGGTCTCTCTTCACGATTACGATGAGTTTCTTTGAGTTCCTCGTGTCTTTATTTTACTAAGACTCGATCGAAGATGATAGTAAATTCATGTAAGGAGTACTTCTTATAGGTGTATTGCTTCAAGGATGAATGTAGAGACTCGTCCCGTTGGGTACTTAACATATCGGCCCAAAATGAATCTCTTGCATAATGAGCGACCCATTTCTCACAAATTTCAAACTTATTGTTCAACCATTTGTTATTCTCAACTTTGTATTGCGAAATCAATAATTTTCACTTCTCTTCAAATATAGATGATACTCTTCAAAGCATCCCTAAACTCATCGATATTATTCGTCATACGGAACTCCTGCGACGGTAACTTATCCAAAATATGTCAAATGCAATATCTATGCTCAGTCACACGAAAAATTTTCTTTACTGCAGCACCGGTCCCATGATTCTCGTCTGTTACGATGCCGATCGGATCATGTCCCACTGCTTCTCGCCACTTTTCAAAAAACTACTCAAATGAGGATGCCTTCTCATTTGGAATGAACCCACAGCCTAAAACGTTGATTGCCAATGATGGTTGACTCTAACGAATAGTACGAATAATATTCTGTAATGGTTCGTATTGTAGGTAGCATCAAAGCAAACTACATCTCCAAATACTTATGAATTCTTCCTAGTGATTCCATCCACCCAAATACAATGGGACAATCGTGCTTCGTGATCTAATTGATAATCATAAAAATATAAAGGATCGGTCAGCTTTTTTTATTCGAAGAACTTAATTAGCATTTCTCCGTCGTGTCCTTTCATACCTTCCATCGAGCCTCACCTTAGATTTCTAACACCAGTTTTAGTGAATTCAATTTTATCATGACCTCCACTTGCACATTCGAAGAAAAGAATTTGTTTGCATATAGGGACATTAGCTTCGGTAAGTTGACCAATCACTTTTTTATCGGATTTTAAAACTACACGGTTTCGAGGCGGCAAGTGACGTCTATTGGGTGAAGTAAATTCGTGATTGTGCGGTTCACTAAATGAATAAATAATCCATGTATTTTTTTGTTCATTTAGTTTTACACGAACAAAAGCTTTGCAACCCATTGCAGAAGTAGTTCAATGTCTAGCATCATTAGGATGACTCGGAGACTCCCCAGCTTTATTAAATACATATGATTTATCTACTACATCGGTTTTCTTATATTTATTCCCACCCTTACACATAGAAAAACCCACATCTATAATATGATTCATAAAATTTCTTTGCTTCATCTAAAGTATGAAACGCCATACTTATCTTCGGTTTTATGCGCTCATCAACTTGTGGCCGAAATTCACCACTTTCTTGAGCACGAACAAATTTAACTCCGGCAATGGAACGTCCTTCAAAACTGTCCATATCTAACATAAAAAATAAAAAAATTATGAACACAGTATTCATATAGACCTACTTACACTATTTGCATATATAAATACACAAGACAACATACACAAACACAAACTTGCAATTCCAAAACTTTGCGAGTGGATCGGGAAAACCTAACAGAATACAATGCAACTTGTAGAGGTGAGTTTTGAGTCACGGTTTGCGAGATACGGTCGTGTACCGCTTTATTTTAGTACTTGTTCATCAAAAGCGATACACGAGCGTATCTCCCAAACCATGAGTCAAAATCTACTTCTACAAGTTGTGATAGCTTTTATAACGTGAGTCTAACCTACTCGCAAAATTTCGTAATTTTTGGAAGTCGTTTGTAGGATTTTCTAGTGTAACCGTACTAAAAAAAATTTAACTTTTTGGGTTCATGTTCGAGAAACGTGACAAAACCCCACAAACGACATCAAAAATTTATAATACTTTGTTACTTATTCGTATTCACGTAACATAAGGCACCCCAACTTGTAGAAATGAGTTTCGACTCACGGTTTACGAGATACGGTCGTGTACCGTTTTATTTTAGTTCTTGTTCACCTAAAGTGATATACGGGCGTATCTCTCAAACCGTGAATCGAAAATCACTTCTATAAGTTTTCATGGCTTGTCTTACATGATTCCAACCTACTCGCAAAGTTTCTTAATTTTTGGATTTCGTTTGTAGGGTTTTCTAGTTTAATCGTACAAAAAATTTTCTTACTTTATTTGTTCTTGTTCGAGAAACGTGTCAAAACCCCACAAACGGCACCAAAAAATTTACAAACTTTGCAACTTGTTCAAATTTATGTTAGACATGGTAACACAACTGATAGAATTGAGTTTCGACTCACAGTTTGCGAGATACGGCCGTGTACCACTTTATTATAGTTTTTGTTTACTAAAAGCGATACACGGGCGTATCTCTTAAACCGTGAGTCAAAAATCAGTTCTACAAGTTATGGTGGCTTTTTTTTATGTGAGTCTAACCCACTCGCAAAATTTTGTAGTTTTTTTAGCTCGTTTGTAGGTTTTTCTAGTATAACCATACTAAAAAAATTCACGCTTTTTTGGTTCTTGTTCGAGAAACGTGACAAAACCACACAAACCGCATCAAAAATTTATAAAACTTTTCACCTTGGTCGAATTCACGTAACAAAAGCCATTCCAACTTGTAGGAGTGAGTTTCGACTCACGGTTTGCGAGATACGACCGTGTACCGCTTTATTTTTGTTCTTCTTCACCTAAGACGATGCACTGGCGTATCTCTCAAATCGTGATTTGAAAATCACTTCTATAAGTTTTCGTTGCTTGTTTTACATGATTCCAACCTACTCGCAAAGTTTCGTAATTTTTGGAGGTCATTTGTAGGGATTTCTAGTATAACCGTACCACAAAAAAATTAACTTTTTTTTGTTCTTGTTTGAGAAACGTGAAAAACTCCACAAACGGTATCAAAAATTTAAAAAACTTTGCAATTTAGTCGAATTCATGTAACACAAGCCACCACAACTTGTAGAAGTGAGTTTCGACTCACGGTTTGCGAGATACGGCCGTATATCAGTTTATTTGGGTTTTTATTTACCAAAAGTGATACATGGCCGTATCTTGCAAACTATGAGTCAAAACTCACTCTTACAAGTTCTGTTAGCTTGTGTGTCGTGATTCCGACCCACCCGCAAAGTTTCGGAATTTTTTGAACTGTTTACGCGGATTTACTAATATCGAACACTTATAAATTCGACTCAATCTACAAATTCGATGAGCGAACAAGAACAATACGACTCAAATTTTACCATCTAAAATCATCAAAATGCTACATACAAACTACTATATCTATAACATTACGCATCACAATAATCAATTCAATTAATTACATAGCGACATAAAAACATAAAAAAAAACATAAATATATACCTACGAGGCCAAGGATTAAGTCATTACCATGCACAACTGCGAATTTCCCTAATGTAGGTGTTGACAAAGAACGAGGGTTTCCACTTTCCGATTTGCGTTCGAAGATTGGAGGAGGACTGGTTTCGAAGATTGGAGGAGAGATTGGGAGTGAGAGAGAGAGTGAATAGAGGAGCTGCAGCAGCGATGTACGGGGGAGGAGAAGATTGGAAGATGGTTAGGATTAGGGTTTTTTGGGTTTTGCGAAATGCTTAGGAAGATGGAGAGAGGGAGAATAGGGAGTGAGTGAGTGAGATTGTGAAGTGAGAGAGGAGGTTTTGCTGGAGTGAGAGGGGGTCGGATTCGGTTGGGTTTCGAGGCTCTAGATCGGGGAAGAAGATAGATAGAGAATGTAACGCCCTAGATTTTTAAATAATTTTTTTGAGATTAATAAGTGAATTAAAATGGTTTTTTGTGATTCAATAAACATTTTTCTAAAATTTATCTTTTTACACGTGCAAAACATGTGCAAATATTTTCTTTGAAAGTTCAAAGTCAGAAATTATTTTAGGGAAACCTATTATTTATTAGTAGGGATTATTTATGAATTTTCTAAAAAAAATTATTTTCTTGACTTATTTGCAAATATTACAAAAAAGGGCTTTGTTGCAAAATTACCACTTGGAGTCAAACTCCAGATTTTCAGATTTTTGTGATGAGCATGATGCCTAGCCAACTCATAGGTAAATATTTTACTTTTTATTTTAATAGATTTGGTTTATTTTGTAAATTTATTAAAGAATGATCTTTTTACAAAATTGCCACTTAGGGGCAAAAATTACAAATTTCGTTTTTTCGGGTTTACAAACGGTGCCAGCTATGTCTGGAGTAGTTATTTTTTTTTAATTTGAATTTAATTGGGTTATCTAATTTTCTAGTA
Organism: Hemerocallis citrina; assembly: GCA_017893485.1. Taxonomy (NCBI): domain Eukaryota; kingdom Viridiplantae; phylum Streptophyta; class Magnoliopsida; order Asparagales; family Asphodelaceae; genus Hemerocallis; species Hemerocallis citrina. The sequence goes on from CM030358.1 coordinate 82,591,859, forward strand.
TAAGGATTTATATATGTAAAGATATATTCAAAAGGGATATTTTGCAAAATCTATTCAAAAACCCTAAAACCTAATTTCCGGCCTATTTAAAAGTGAGTGCAGCCGTCTCTTTGCTGTACTACACAAAGGATTTTCTTTATTATTGATTTATTGGAGTTTCGAAGCGAGGATCTTGATTTTCTTGTGAAAGGAAGGACTTTTCTTATTCTTTTTATTACTTCGGTTGATTCTTCAATAAGGTGAGTGACATATGTTTGATTTCTTATTATTCTATGCATGTTGTATGTGATGATTGTCTATTAGAAAGCATGTTAGGGGATTATATGATGATGTATTGAATTAATGAAAGATGAATGAATAAAAATAGAATTTTTTCATGTAAACTATGCTATTGATGATTAAAATTACATGTAGATGGCTTGAGAACGTTAAAGAACCTAATAGACATCATGGGGATGTTGTTTTCCTTCACATGCTTGCTGTTTTGATTATTTATAATGAGTGGTACGAGGTATAGTACATATAGATGAATAAAAGGGGGCCTTCACTGTGTATACATATGCATACTTACTGTTTTGAGATTTTGATGAAGAAAACTTGATTAAATACACGTTGTATTCACATATATTCATGAGTAAACTATTGTAATCAGTGGGGTTTGTGTTTAATCAAGTTGTGGAAGGATTTTTGAATCAAAAAGATCAAATTTTGAAGTATTGAAAAGGGGTTTGATTTCGGGTCTGTAGATGTGCAGGCCGAAATTGAATTTTGATATTTTGTGAAGTTTTCAATTGAGATCTGATTTGTTTTGATACTGAGATGGAGTTGAAAAATACACTACTTATATTTGATGAATTCTTGATGTTTTACTGATGCTTAAACACACGTACATACACTTATATTATCTGTTTTGAAGAGTTTTGTGAAAAAATATTCTTTCGTGATCTTGATGTGATTTCGATTAGTTTTATAAACTCCTATACGTTATACAAGTTGTATTTGATCATCTTAGGATTTTTGTTTTGCAAATTTGTGATTTTACAAAGTATAATTGAAGTATCATTAAAAAAAGTGCACGAAATTTAAACTTGCTGTATGGGCTGTTTTTTGACATGAAGGTCGACTGTCCATTTTTTGAACTAAAATGAAGGTCGACTGTCGAAGGTCGACCGTAACTTTTGAAGGTCGACCGACATCATTGTTATTGGCTGTTTTGTTGAGTTTTCTTTATTTTTCTTGAACGATTATTTCTTCGAACTTATGGATTATTGATCTACTATATTAGATGATGTTTTTGCTACAGATTACAATATTTTACAGAGAGTTATATTTTGATTATGATAGAATTTAAATTGGATTTCTATAATTTTATAAAGTAAAATATATATGGTTTTTGAAGAAATTAATGTTTTGTGATTTTCTATGACTACAAATCATTTTTCTCAATTATTAAATGAATTTAATACTTTATTTCAATTCTAGAAATTTGTGAGTATATCGATTATATGTGGTTTTGTTGATTTGAGAAGTTCTTATTGATATAAACGTTTTGATGATGAAATGAAGAGTTTTATTGAAAGTTTTGGTGTTGATATTCGATTTGTGAATCTCTACGAGTTAAGTATGAGTCATGTGAACCGGCAGATGAGATTTTATGGATTATTACCAGTTGGGTCTTGGGGTTGTTGTTGTGGAATTAAGTCTGACAAGATACACTAACTCTAGAGAGGAGAATTTGTATTTTAATAATAATCAACTTAAGGACAGGCACTAAGAAAGATGTGATAGAACTTGGAAAATGTAAGTATATGCTCTAGGGGTCTAGTCCAACGGATACGTTCCAGGAGTGTGTGTTGTTCTATCTCGAGAGGATATTTGGTATGTTCACGTGTCGATGGTCTGCAGGCCTATTCAGGTAGCATAGAGGTGCATTCGCGTGTCAAGGGTCGGTGGGCCTATTCACGAGATGTATTAGTGTATCTGCATGTCGAGGGTCTCGCAAACCTATTCAGGGGGTACATGTCAAGGAGGTGATTTCTTCCTGGGAGTCAGAGCTATTCTTACACGATGCTTGCGTATCGAGGGTTGTGATGCCTATTCGCGAAGTATTCTGGATCATGTTTCTATCACCATAGTAGGATTAGTTGCATAACGAGGGATCTAACCCTATAAAGTGGAGAACGATAAGGACTTGCACCGGACCTATGTAGTATGGAATGCATAGATACTGACAAGTATGCATTAGAGAATCATCATATTGCATTTGTTTTTTCTTGACTTGGTTTTATGCATGATTGTTTTCTGTTTTCTACACTTGACACTTAGTCTAGTTTCACTTGATGTTTTCATATTTTATTTATTGTTTTTCATCTTCCATTCGTTATTACTATTGGTATGTGATAATTATGACTTTATTCTTTATGTTTTATTCATATTGTTTTTTTTTTATGTCACTCACACCGTTGTGGCTGACCCCTGTAGTTTTGGGGGTTTGGGTTATCTCTAGCTTCATGTTTTACAGGTAGATACCTATAGCATTGGAATTTGGATGCATGTGGTAGAATAATAAAGTGGCTTATGTAAATTATTAAAGAATGTGGTGTAAAAGAAAAAAGTTGTAATTCAAGGTGTTTAATTTTCCGTTGTGTTTTGTAAAGAATTGTTGTAATAAAAGTTAAAAATTTTATCTGTGTTTTGGCTATGTTTACTATTACATTGAGGTTGATGCTGAGAATTGTGCCACAATTCTAAGATATTATATTGGAAATTCGGAGCGCTACAGAGAAGGGAGAGAGTGAGAAAGATAAGATACAGTTAAAAAAAAAGAGGTTATTTTGCCTTAGCCCGTCGTTGGCAACGATGGTCTAAGTTATATTTTTTATAAAAAATTATAATTTAGCCCGTCGTTGCCAACGACGGGCTAAGGCAAAATATTCACACACAAAAATGCAGTCGTTGGATCTAAATCCAACGGTTGAGATTGTCGTTCGCAACGGGTCCGTGCAAACAGCCCCGTTTACAATGGAATAAACCTATATTATATATAGAGAAATCTTCGGTTTCTCACTACTTTGGTGAGCACTCCGAGAGCACTCACGAAATAAAACACCTATGACAAATCCGAACCGCTCATATTGTTCTATATTCCTAAAATAGCATAACAATAAAAAATCAAATAATTTGAAATTCATTTATCCATGATTTACATCATCACAAAATTGTATGGCTGAAAATTCTAACAGCATGATGGATGGAAAAATACACTTTAAATTACTTGATTTTTTATTGTTAGGCTATCTTAGGTATATAGAATAATATGAGCGGTTCGGATTTTTCATAGGGTCTTTATTTCATTAGTGCTAACGGAGTGCTCACCAAAAGTAGTAAGCAACCGAAAGGGACTATATATATATATATATATATATATATATATATATATATATATATATAATGGCAATCATGATTGCTTGCGAACTCGCTATGAAGCCGTCCGGTCATGATCATGATCAACGGCTGAGCATGCGAGTTCGCACGTGATCAGGTGCAAGCTCGCTGAAAGTATCATGATCATGATCAACGGCTGAGAGTGCGAGTTCGCACGTGATCAGGTGCGAACGATGGCAATCATGTGCGAACCAGTTGGCACATGGTCGCATGTGAACTCGGCGCGCAGCCGTTGATCATGATCGATCAACGGCTGCGCGCGGGAGTTCGCACATGATCTAATTCGTACGGATCGTGTGAGAACTCATGCGCGCAACCGTCCGATAATCCGTATGAACTCGTGCATGCAACCGTCCGATCATGATCAGGGTCATGTTGTAGCAAATGCTAATGTAAAGTTGTAAGAAGTCCGATCATGATCATGGTCATGTTGCACCAAATGCTAATGTAAAGTCGTAAGAAATTGTAAGCGAACAAAACAATCAAGTCAAAAGATTACAAAATAAGTTTAGTAGATCAAGAGAAAGAGTTAAAAGAGGGTCGGGGGCAAATTGAGAATGAGATGCATATTCAGCATTAGGGCAATCCATGCATTTTAGTTGATATATATATATATATATATATATATATATATATATATATATATATATATATATATAGAGAGAGAGAGAGAGAGAGAGAGAGAGAGAGAGAGTAATGCTATTAAGAGCTGGGAAGCTGAATGCCTTATCGGGAGCTGGAGCTAACAGCCATCCGATCTGGTTTGATTCAGATCGAATGGCTGAGATCAGATCCCGTTCTCCATGTTTTTTGTTGAGGGTAAAATGGTCATTCAAAACTTCTTTCTTTCTCTTCACAGTCATTTAAACTCTCCCTCATCTCTCCCGTTCTCTCCCTCTCCCTCATCTCTCCCGTTCTCTCCCTCTCCCTCTTCGACCTTCACCCATCGAACCCCCCTCTTCGACATCGCCCTTCGACCTTCGAAAACCCCTACTACATCGTCCCTCTCTCCCCTTTGGAGCTTCGAAACCCTAGATGGATGGCCTCCTACCTCGTCCCTCTCTCCCCCTTCGAGCTTCGAAACCCTAGATGGCTTCGAAATCACCTGAAGCCTCCGCCATTCGAAATCCCCTACACCCCGATTCCTGACGCCCCCGACCTTCGAAACCCTAAACGATCTCCATCTCCATCTCCATCTGTAACGTGGATTGAGGTAAAATTTTCAATATTAATTTAGGGTTCTTCATGCATGATGTTGATTTAATTAATTTTGGGTTGATTTAATTAACTTCATAATTCCTTTTCATTCTAGTCCATGTGTCTTTAAAAATTCCCAATCAATTTTACAACTAGTTATAATCAAAGCCTAGAAGATATGAGAGACTAACCCATGTACTATTTGTTTGCTATCAGCACTTGTCATCAGAAAGTTTAATACCATCGTTTACTAATTTATTCTGAAAGTTGAAAGTATCTTGTTACTGATGAAATTTTGTTGGATCTATAAAATGAAGTGGAGTGCTATGTTAATGCATCTACTTTTATGATCTACAAGTCGGTTTTGTGTCAGAATTACACTATACACTATCAAAATGGGCATTCTTCGTATATGCTATGAAGGATATTTTTGGCTTGGTTTGTGTTCTTTTTTGGCTTTTTTAGTATTCTTGTCATCTTTTTTGTCAAGTTGATAACAAAATGTTCTACTGTAGTTGGAGAGTAAATTTGATGATATGGTCAAAATAGCACTTCAAATTCGTAAGAGGGTAACTTACTTAGTGAATCTCTTTCAATATATGTAAAAAAAATATATGACTAGAGCTGACAAGACATTGAATTTGGTTCTTTACTTTTTGTTGTTATTGTAGGTTAATGACATAGACCTGATCCATAGAAGGTATTGTCGGAGGTGATGTTTGCATCTCAACAATAGTGTGTGGAACAAGATGATCAGCTACAATATGTCAGGGAAGTATTCGAATCCCATTTATCCATTTTGGGGTTTGGTCTTTCTACATTTTAGGTTTAATTGTTCATAGTTCAATTGGTGGTGGTGGTTTTACAAGTGATGATGAGATGGATTATGTTTCTGAAGTTGCACACTATAAATCATTTATTTAATGATCTGTAGGAGTGACTAGTGTTGAATTAATCCTATCTGAGCTTTATTTTTCCTCGTTGGTTATAAGTGATGATGAGATGGATTATGTTTCTGAAGTTGCACACTATGATTCATTTATGAAATGATTAATAGGAGTGACTAGTGATGAAACAATCCTAGTTGAGCTTTATTTTTCCTCATTGGTTATAAGTGATGATGAGATGGATTATGTTTCTGAAGTTGCACACTATGATTTAATGATTAATAGGAGTGAGTCTATTATGAGATGGTGAGCTGAGATTCTCTTGTGAGCTGAGATTCTTTGTTGTGTGTGTTGGAATAGGCGATGATGACAAGCACTACTTTGATTTATACTTGATTTATTAGTAGGCAGTGATGAAAAGTTTATGCATGATTTTGTTTATTCATGATTTCTCGACAATTGGTATACAGAATTTTTTTGGTGGTTTTGAGCTTCATGTTCCATTTCTGTTGTTCTGAGTTGGGTAGCCGATAATTTTTGGCGATGTTCAGCTTTTTGTAAAGTTTCTGTTGTCCTGAGCTTACAAAATTTGAACTTCATGTTCAAATTCTCTTGTGAGCTTACACATTTTGAGCTTCATGTTCAAATTCTCTTGTGAGCTTACACATTTTGAGCTTCATGTTCAGTTTTTCGTGGTGTTATTCTGAGCCTACAGATTTTTGCATGTCTTGTTGTTGTTCTAAACCTATATATACTAGTATTTAACACGACTGAGTTAACAAAATTTGATACTTGATGATGTGTTTCTGTCTGTTGTCGGTTTACCAAATTTGATACTACATGCTCTGTTTGTGTTGGTTATGAGCTTACAAAATTTGATACTTCAGACTCTGCTTGTGTTATTTATGAGCTTGCAAAATTTGATACTTCATGGTATGTTTGTGTTAGTACTAAGCAAGGGCTAAATTTGATGCTTCATGATCTGTTTGTGTTAGTTCTGACATTTGTAACATTTGACAGGATGGTTCCTACTAGAGGCTGCATTTGTAACATTTGCAGTCCTCGTCCTTCTTACCCTCTACACCTTCTGGGCCACGAGAAGAGGACAGGAATTTGGATTTCTTGCTCCGTTCTTGCATATTGCTTCGTTGGTGCTTCTCACCTATCTCATCATGCTGGTAAAAATCTACGATTCCTTTGAACTTTTAATTCATTCTCTACATAATTGCAGTCCAACTCAAGTTATAAACTTACATTGTTATCGTTTTCCCTTTCAGCACTTTTTAGGAGCAAGCCTATGCTGTCGATCTATAGCTGCATAGCCACAATTGTGTACTCTGGGTTTATTATCATTGACACTGACAATCTGATCAAACGCCACAAGTATGATGAGTACACCGCTGCTGCCATCAGTCTCTACCTTGATGCCATCAACATGTTCCTGTCTGTCCTGTTCATTCCTACCTTTGATCTTTAGCTTTTCCCTTTAGTATAACTACTTAAACTGATGTTAGATTTATTTATAGTTAATTGGTGACAAGTATTATGTTGAACTAGTTTGTGGATCTCTTTGGCAAAAAGTTAAATATGGTTTTTTGCGAAATTATTTCTAAATCTCTCGTATGATGCAGTATTTTATCAATCCACTGTCTTATCTGTGAATCTTTTGTTCTTTTAGCTGAAAACAAGTAACAGATTTTACCAACTTTGGGAAAACATTCATTGATCAAATGGGACTGAGATGGAATGTGTCCTTGTTGCACTTTGTTAGCTTGACCTGGTGTTTATTGATGAAAATTGTGAATTTTACTTTTGATTTTTGCGGGGGAAATTTTGTATGCTCAGAACCAACACAAACAGAACATGAAGAATCAAAATTTTGTATGCTCAGAACCAACACAAACAGATCATGAAGTATCCAAATTTTGCAAGGTCAGAACTAACACAAATAGATCATGAAGTATCAAAATTTTGTAAGCTCAGAACCAACACAAACAGAACATGAAGAATCAAAATTTTGTATGCTCAGAACCAACACAAACAGATCATGAAGTATCCAAATTTTGCAAGCTCAGAACTAACACAAACAGATCATGAAGTAACCCAAAATTTTGTATGCTCAGAACCAACACAAACAGATCATGAAGTATCAAAATTTTGCAAGCTCAGAACTGACACAAACAGATCATGAAGTATCAAAATTTTGCAAGCTCAGAACTGACACAAACAGTTCATGAAGCATCAAAATTTTGTAAGCTCAGAACTGACACAAATAGATCATGAAGTATCAAAATTTTGCAAGCTCAGAACTGACACAAACAGATCATGAAGTATCAAAATTTTGCAAGCTCAGAACCGACACAAACAGATCATGAAGTATCAAAATTTTGCAAGCTCAGAACTAACACAAACAGTTCATGAAGCATCAAATTTTTGCAAGCTCAGAACTGACACAAACAGATCATGAAGTATCAAAATTTTGTAAGCTCAGAACTGACACAAACAGATCATGAAGTATCAAAATTTTGCAAGCTCAGAACCAACACAAACAGATCATGAAGTATCAAAATTTTGCAAGCTCAGAACTAACACAAACCGATCATGAAGTATCAAAATTTTGTAAGCTCAGAACTAACACAAACAGAACAAACAGCAGAGATTACAGCAGGAAAATTTCAATATTCATCAAAATGTGAAATTTTATAAACAGCAAACAGAGCACAAGTAGAACATGTTCCGACAACATAAACAATTCACAAAAACGAAACTGGTAGCCTTCATGGAAATAAATATTTTTTTCACTCTGATACAATCGAGACCAATAATTTTCCTCTAATACAACCCACACCAATACAATCTAGACCAATAAAAGCATACACAATATTTTTCCCCCTAAAAAACCTCTCCATGATGCTGCTGCAGCTGATTATGCTGTTGCGGCAGCTGATTATGCCGCTGCTGCTGCTTCTACTTGTTCTTTTTCTTCTTCTTATTCTGCCTGTGCTCTTGCTACAGTTGCTCAAAAAAAATAAACAAAACAAAACAATTAGTCTAGGGCTGCGTTACAAAACAACAGAAAAAATCTTTAATGGAAACAAAGTAGGCTTAGATCAAAACAAAAACTAAATCTTTGCACTGCAATGCCATGTCATGCCAACTAGTTCAAATACATGAATAATCATGCATTCATATCTGAAGGAGAAGTAGTGGTGGGTGTGAAAACAACAACTAAATCTTTGCTCTCTGTTAGTATATGTAGGATCTCTTTACTGATCTCTGTTAGTATATATAGGGAACTCTTCATTTGTGCACTCTAGAAATGAACAAGCCTTAGTGATTTACCCCCATCACAACTAAAACACAATTTAGAGGGAGAAATGGTTAACAGAGAGCAAAGATTTTGTTGTGATCTAAACCCGATAAAACCCATATGATTATGAAAGGTCATTAATTGCTTGTCATCACTACCTACTGTCACACACAAAAAAACAAGGGACCAAATTGGTAAGTATGATTCATATGGTTAAATACTTTCCTGATTAGATCATAAAAGTAGATGCATTAACATAACACTCCACTTCATTTTATAGATCCAACAAAATTTCATCAGTAACAAGATACTTTCAACTTTCAGAATAAATTAGTAAACGATGGTATTAAACTTTCTGATGACAAGTGCTGATAGCAAACAAACAGTACATGGGTTAGTCTCTCATATCTTATAGGCTTTGATTATAACTAGTTGTAAAATTGATTGGGAATTTTTAAAGACACATGGACTAGAATGAAAAGGAATTATGAAGTTAATTAAATCAACCCAAAATTAATTAAATCAACATCATGCATGAAGAACCCTAAATTAATATTGAAAATTTTACCTCAATCCATGTTACAGATGGAGATGGAGATGGAGATCGTTTAGGGTTTCGAAGGTCGGGGGTGTCAGGAATCGGGGTGTAGGGGATTTCGAATGGCGGAGGCTTCAGGTGATTTCGAAGCCATCTAGGGTTTCGAAGCTCGAAGGGGGAGAGAAGGACGAGGTAGGAGGCCATCCATCTAGGGTTTCGAAGCTCCAAAGGGGAGAGAGGGACGATGTAGTAGGGGTTTTCGAAGGTCGAAGGGCGATGTCGAAGAGGGGGGTTCGATGGGTGAAGGTCGAAGAGGGAGAGGGAGAGAACGGGAGAGATGAGGGAGAGGGAGAGAACGGGAGAGATGAGGGAGAGTTTGAATGACTGTGAAGAGAAAGAAAGAAGTTTTGAATGACCATTTTACCCTCAACAAAAAACATGGAGAACGGGATCTGATCTCAGCCATTCGATCTGAATCAAACCAGATCGGATGGCTGTTAGCTCCAGCTCCCGATAAGGCATTCAGCTTCCCAGCTCTTAATAGCATTACTCTCTCTCTCTCTCTCTCTCTCTCTCTCTCTCTCTCTCTCTCTATATATATATATATATATATATATATATATATATATATATATATATATATATATATATAATGACAATCATGTGCAGACCAGTTGACACATGATTGCTTGCGAACTCGGTATGAAGCCGTCTGGTCATGATCATGATCAACGACTGAGCATGCGAGTTCGCACGTGATCAGGTGCAAACTCGCTGAAAGTATCATGATCATGATCAACGGCTGAGCGCGCAAGTTCGCACGTGATCGGGTGCGAACGATGGCAATCATGTGCGAACCAGTTGGCACATGGTTGCATGTGAACTCGGCGCGTAGCCGTTGATCATGATTGATCAACGGCTGCGCGCGCGAGTTCGCACATGATCCAGTTCGTACGGATCGTGTGAGAACTCGTGCACGCAACCGTCCGATCATCCGTATGAACTCGTGCGCGCAACCGTCCGATCATGATCATGGTCATGTTGCAGCAAATGCTAATGTAAAATTGTAAGAAGTCTGATCATGATCATGGTCATGTTGCACCAAATGCTAATGTAAAGTGGTAAGAAATTGTAAGCGAACAAAACAATCAAGTCAAAAGATTACAAAATAAGTTTAGTAGATCAAGAGAGAGAGTTAAAAGAGGGTTGGGGGCAAATTGAGAATGAGATGCACATTCAGCATTAGGGCAATCCATGCATTTTAGTTGATATCTTTTAGGTGTTGTATACGGTATTTCATTCAGTCCAAGTATACATTTAGTCCCCCCCTCCCCCTCCAGTCCAATTATACACGTTTCTGAGTTAATTATATACCATGATTGTTTGGATGTTCTATAGAACCAAGTTGGAGTGAGGACACTTTGTGATATGCAATTGAGGGATCATGATCTGTGGTGGGAGCGACACATTTCTCTTCTCTCAACTGAAATGCTGATACGGAAGAAAATTATATTTGAACAGTATTTCTTATTGGGACTGGGGCATCAACAAACGCTATCTGGCACAACGGAACTAATTAGAGCAATGAGAAAGTCGAAGTAGACGAGGCGAATAAATTGAGCAAGCAAGTAGATCCACCAAACTAACACAAACACAACAACGATGACTTATCCCGGTTAGCTTTTGCTTAATCCGGGAAAAAATATAGGGAGATCTGATATTCAACTAGAAGAGATTACAAGGAGTTACTGATTCACTTGATACAAGGAATTAAAATCACCCACCAAGAACTCTCTCCCTCTCGAGCCACTCTTTACAATTGAGAAAAGAATCTGTGAAGTACTACCTCTCATATTGGAGGAGTTTACAATATATATGGAAGAATAGAGAGAAAACCTAGGTCTAATCTTGATACTCAGTCGTCCGATAAAACCTGAAAAAGAAATAACTGAATAGGAGGCGCACGATCTAACTTGGAGTTGAAGATTGGGCTAAAGCGACCTAACAAAACAGATTCAGCGCCACGGTCGATCGACCGTCCAACAAGATCGGTCGACCGTACCTTTCTCAGGCAATCCATGTACAACGAGCGGTCGAAGGGCATGGTCGGGGGGTGCGGTCGACTTTCACCAAGACCGGTCGACCGCAACTAGCCTGCACCCTACTGTTGCTGTTTCTCCTTCTACTCACTTCGACGCTTCGACCTCCGTGCTTCATATTACCTTCTTTTATTCAGAACAACGAGTATTCAAGACACAATCCTAACAAACTCCACCTTGGATTGCATACGAGTGCTATCACATGTTGTGTTACTCATCTCCAAACTCTAACAAATTCCACTTACAAAGAAAACTTAGAACAATAACTTCTTCTTCTAATTGAAATAATCTCTACCCAATCACACCAAATCTAGTGTAGCCCCTCAAAAGCACACCTGCGTAGATGTACTCACGAAGTTTTCAAACTCCGCACGAACTCCACCTACCCGTAGGCTTTTTCCACGTCTCAACGATATTCGAACGTCGTGGTCTCGTCTCGATGATTCTAGTTGCGGCAAACTAGCTGAGCTTGCTGGAATAACGGAAAAAGGAGCAACACTTGCGCAAGTATTTCGAATTTCCCAAAGCTTGTAGAGATTGTTTTGACTTGGCCCAACCATTCTCATACCTCTAATCACCTTACGACGACCTTGAAAAACAGACAGAACTTCACCTCAAGCTGTGTACCTGCAACCCCATGCATCAAGAGTTCACAAGGAAATCACATTCCGTTTCAGCAGAGGAATATGCAAAACATCTCTTAAAGTGAACATGTTTAGACCTTGCATCTTCAACTCAACTATCCCATCACCTACTACTTCACAAATCTTCCAAGTTCCCGTTGTCACACAACGCCCTGTAGTCGACTTATAAGTAGAAAACAACTCCCTCTCAGAGCAAATATGAGAAGAACTTCCTGAGTCAAGAAACCAACTAGAATCCACTTCTAAATAATTTGAAACAAGAAGACACGAACCACCTGAATCAAAGACACCAAAGGCACTAACTACATTAGTGGCTGAACTCCCATTCTTGGCGCTCTCTTGATTCTGTAATTTTCAACAGTCTTTCTTGATATGCCATGGCCTCTTGCAATATCGGCAAAAGATCGAATCCTTTTGCAAAGCACTTTGTCTTCCTCCTGAAGAACCATCCACCGCTAGACAACTTGTAGGAATAGACGATGAAGATTTATGGATCTCCTTCCTAAGTTGATTTTCTTTCAATGCTTTGATTACACCATCTACCGAAATACTCTCCTTGGCATATCTACCGTGTAGCATGGTCGTGATCAAAGGCCCGTACGAATCTGGCAGTGAATATATCCGGTTGAAAGCTTTAACTTCCTCACACACATCTGCGTTGATCGCCTTAAGTTCAGATAATACCTTATTGAACTCTGTAATGTGGTCTTGGAGATCGGTACCTTCCTTCATAGATAAACGGAACAACTTTCTCTTCCAATGCATCCGATCTAATAATGACGAACCAGAGTAGTCAGCTATGAGTTTTTTTCACAAACTAGCCGCATCAGTTTCTACAAGAAATCTGCACTTGACCTCGTCCGCCAAGGATAGTCGAATTAGACTCATGGCTCTTTCACGAAGATCTTCCCAAACGTCATCCTTGCTTTTCTTTCTTCTTGACTGCTAACTGCAACCGTTCTTGAACAAGAAGATCATACATGTCAGTCTTTCAAAGATTGAAATTGATCTTTTCATCGAACTGCTTGATCTTCAAAATACTGTGGCCTGTCATCTTAACCAACAAACTCGGCAACCTGAAGCTCTAATACTAGTTGTTGGGATTGGGGCATCAAAAAATGCCCTCTGACGCAGCGGAACTAATTAGAGCAATAAGGAAGTCGAAGTGGACGAGGCAAATAAATTGAGCAAGCAAGTAAATCCACCAAACTAACACAAACACAACAACTATGACTTATCCCGGTTAACTTTTGCTTAATCTGGGAGGAAATATATGGAGATCTGATATTCAACTAGAAGAGATTATAAAGAGTTACTGATTCACTTGATATAAGAAATTAAACTCACCCACCAAGAACTATCTCTCTCTCGAGCCTCTCTTTGCAATGGAGAAAAGAATCTATGAAATACTATCTCTCATACTGGAAGAGTTTACAATATATTTAGAATAATATAGAGAAAACCTAGGTCTAATCTTGATCCTCAGTCGTTCGATAAAATCTGAAAAAGAAGTAACTAAATAGGAGCCGCACGATCTAACTTGAAGTTGAAGATTGGGCTAAAGCGACCTAACAAATCGAGGCCCAAAACAGATTCAGCACCGCGGTCAGTCGACCGTCCAGCAAGACCGGTCGACCGTACCTCTCTCGGACAATCCATGTACAACGAATGGTCGGGGGGCGCGGTCGGGAGGTGCGGTCGACTGTCACCAAGACTGGTCGACCGCAACTAGCCTGCACCCTCCTGTTGCTGTTTCTCCTTCTACTCACTTCGACGCTTCGACCTCCGTACTTCATATTACTTTCTTTTAATTGGAACAACGAATATTCAAAATACAATCCTAACATTTTCTGAGCCTAAAATTCTGTAAAAATTGAGATAATAAAATGCTAGAGTCAGCTCGACGGACCCCTGGACCCAGCTTAGGCAACCTAGATAAGGGAATGTAGGATTTCCAAGATTACGGCTACTCAAAAATAGAGCTCAGTTAGGGCTTTACTTGAGACCCGCATCTCCCTCCCTCCCTCCCTGTGGAAGACACTTCTTTTGAAGAGAGTTCTGAGCTCCATGCTATTACTCTTAGTTGGCCATTAAATTGGCACTGAAAGCCCGCACGTCTCAGTCTATATATTTTGATAGTGTTTCAGAGCTCTGGGCTGACCTGACGTCTCAGTCTCACTTCAAATTCTCTACGAAATGCTGAACTTGTGAGTTATGATGACCAAGTAATTGCAACACAACTTGTAAGCTCCCATTCTGTTGGAACTACTTTATTGGAACAGATAACAGGAAGTAATCATTATTTACTTCTTAGACCTGCAAGTCAAAGAAATTTTACTAGTTGATTGTATTTTGAAAGTTAACTTACATAATGCTTCACATGGGGAAAAATGACCTGCCACATCCAAGGTCATCCGATCTTTTTGAAAAGCTCTCACTCATGATCATCAGATCACCCTTAAGCCCATGGGCTTCTACTCCACCAGGCCCACGGGTATACGGGTCCAGATCCGGCCCAAATGGATCCATACCCGTTTGGCATGCCTATAAATACCAGGCCCTCTCCCACCTTCAAAGATAATCAATCTTTTTCCTCTCAAACCCTAGCTACTGTTTCTCTACTTTAGTAACTAACTAGACCGTCGGAGGGCCTGCCACTGGGACAAACCGCAGTGTTCCTAGGCCGAGTGCAGGTACACGAGACTCCGGGATCCGAGCTTCCAGATTCGAGCCGAGCCTCCACCGCCGAGCCAAGCATCCGATCTCTGCCTCTATACCCGATCGTGCCCCTCCTGCCGAGGGTTAGGCGTACCGTCCAGTACCGCATCCTTCCACCAAACAAACAAATAGAACTCACACCTGGTGCATCCACACTTCCCAAAAACAAACTGCATCAGGTTGGCGCCGTCTGTGGGAAAGCTCTCGATACGGGCATCAGCCCGAACCTTGCCATCAGCATCAATCCAAGCTCATATGGGACCCAAGCGCAGGAGAGCGGTTACCTCCGCGCGTCGCTCGGACAGGCCTCCTCTTCAGGACGCCCCTGAGGACGATCACTAGTCGAATAATCCGAGGGTCAGCCTCGGACACCAACAGGGCGCATCTCACCCGGTCGTACCCGACCTTCGTCGAGTCATCCAGAGCCGAAGGGCGAGTCAGACAAGGGGAGGGACCGCTTCCAACTCGCCCCGAACCGTCCCAGACCTCCGCCCGAAGGACGAGCGTCGGCACTCAGCCGTATCGGTCGAAGACTGCCGCCCCAGCATGACCTGATTGACCATGGTGCAGTCACAAGGGCCGAGTTCCGGAGCTTACGGGACAAAATCATGGAGGCCATCCACGGAGCACCCAGAGCCGAGACATTCAACCAATCCCACCGGGCGGGCGATGGAAGGAGCCATACTCGTGATCCGACCCATCTCCCGAAACACGAAAACGAGGTATTCTGATGCTTGCTAGAGATGGAGAACTATCTCAACCACCTCGGCAACGGCGATCCAAACCCCGCTCTAGGCCGTAGGCCGACCCAACCACCTTTCTTGGCCCCCATCCTAGAAGCGGAGATCCCCCAAAATTTTCGACTGCCACAGTTCGAGATCTATAACGGCGAGGGTGATCCTGCTGATCACATGGAGGGTTTCAAGAACCTCATGATGATTCACAGCCCTTTGGATTTCCTGCTGTGCCGTGCATTCCCTGCCACACTCCAGGGTCCGGCTCGAGAGTGGTTCTCAAAGCTCCCCCCAGGGTCGATTTTCTCGTTCGACCAACTGGAGGCCAATTTCCTGGCCCACTTCATAACCAGTAGGAAGGCCGAGAAGATGAGTGCGTCTTTGCTAAATCTCCGTCAGAGGGAAGGAGAGTCACGTGACTTAGTTAGGAGGTTCACCAACGAGGCAAGGTCTGTCTCCTCCCTCGACGCCGGGGTCACCTCGGCCGCCTTTCGGCACAATGTCCGACACAGCTAGCTAAAGGTTTTCTTGGCTAAGAAGCCCGCCAGGACTTTCCCGACCTACTCAACCGGGTCGAGAAGTACATTGGGTGAAAGAAGCTCTAAACCCGGAAGGCATCAAGGAAACTACAGGGAAGGGCAAGCGCAAGGTCGATAAGACCGAGCCTGCCAAGAAAGTAACAAAAGAAGGGGGTCGGAATGAAGAGGGTGCCTCCGGTCCCCCTCTTCGTGAGGTACACGCCCTTGACACAGAACATGTCCGCCATACTCCTAGAAATAAAGGACAAGGGCCTCGTCTGACTACCCCCTTGACTAAGCAGCAACAAGAAGCGAGATCAACGGTTCTACTGCCGTTTCCACCGGGACCACGGGCACGAAACCGACCAGTGTCGGGCCCTAAAAGAAGAAATCGAGGCCCTCATCCTACGGGGGTACCTCCGCGAGTTCACAAGAGAAAACCAGAGGGGTCGGAAGGATACGAGGAACCGGAGGCCTTCACCCCCCACTTGCACTCTGAACTACCATCCCGAGCGAGATTCCGAGACCGGGGAGACCGAAGGACATGCCATTCTACATTGTGTCCACAGGAGACCCATGTGAGGGGAGTCTAATACTTCCCAAAAAGCGTTCTTCCGAGAGGTGAACGCCGTCCGAGACCTCCCGTCTCCCCGAACTCAGCTGCTCTCTGTCTCTTTCTCAGGAAAGGACCTGGAAGGCGTCCGTCTTCCCCACTGTGATGCCCTCGTTGTTAGCCTCGACATGGTGAACTTCGAGGTCCGCCGGATCCTCGTCGACAATGGGAGTTCGGTAAACATCCTCTTCCTCGAAGACTTCGAGAACCTTAAACTGCCCAGGGACAAGCTCAAGCTGGCCGGATACACCCTGCACGGGTTCTCCGGCATCCCAGTTGTGATAGGAGGAATCGTGACCCTCGATGCCACCACGGATACGACTCCCCTCAGATGAACCGAATCAATGGACTTCATGGTGGTGAACGTCAAGGTAGCGTACAATGCCATTCTCGGCCGACCTGGGCTTTGCTCCCTTCAGGCTGTGCTGTCGGTCTACCACTTAAAGCTGAAATTTCTTACGAAGCAGGGGGTCGGTGTCGTTTGAGGCAACCAAGAGGCTGCGCGGTCCTGCTACACGACTGCGGTCAGAGGGGGTGTATTTCCCCTCGACGCCGTCGAGCTTCAGCCAAAAAGAAGCCAACCAGATCCCGAATCAGCAGACGAGCTGGAGGAAGTCTCGTTCGAGACAGGGGACGAGTCGAAGTGGTTCCAAGTGAGCTGCTCCCTTGCCGAGGATCTGAAGTCAAACATAGTCATCTGCATCTGCCGCAATATCGACCTCTGCGGGACTGGAAGCCATCCGATATGCCCGGGATATCCGAAGACCTGATCATGCACAGGCTGAGCGTCATTCCGGGATCGAAGCTGGTTGTCCAGAAGAGGTGCAAATTTGTCCCAGAGAGGCAGCAGTTGGTGGTAAAGATCGAGGTAGACAAGCTCTTGTCCACCTGATTCATCCAAGAGGTCAGCTACCCTTAGTGGCTGGCAAACATCGTCATGGTGAAGAAGGCAAGCAAAAGCTGGAGGATCTGTATAGACTTCACAGATCAGAACAAAGCATGCCCCAAAGATCCTTTCCCTCTCTCCAGCATCGACGCCTTGATCGACGCGACCTCGGGTCACGAGCTCCTGTCCTTGATGGAGGCCTTTTCAGGCTACAATCAGATCCTAATGTTCCCGCCGGACATTACAAAGACCTCTTTCGTCACGGACCACGATCTCTTCTGTTACCGCATCATACCCTTCGGGCTGAAGAACGCCGCCGCCACATACCAGCGGCTTGTAAACCGAATCTTGAAGGACCTGATTGGTCGTAACATGGAGGTTTATGTCAACGACATGCTCGTCAAAAGCAGGCAAGGACAGGACCACGTCGCCGACCTCAAAGCCTTCGGAATACTCCGGACACATAACTGTTGATTCTTGATTTTGATGATCACAACACACTGCAACATGTGTCTATGCTATACAGCTATAATTGCAGGTTGTACACACAAAAGACTATTCAGCTGAACAACTGAACAAGCACAAAGGCTCCAGAAAAAGACAAGACTCAAGACAAGACTCAAGACTCAAGACTCAAGACTCAAGACTAAAGACTCAAGCTCAAATGTGTCAATAATGTGTCATGTCTTGTAAACAATGTAATTTTAATTTTGTTGAGTCTTAGTATGTTGTAAAGCCTTGTCACACACACATACACTCACTATTTTATAATGTGTGTTTTTCAAAAACAACAAAAAGAGTCAAAACAGTTTGAAATAATTTAACTGTTGAGTACCAGTCGACTGATACCTCTGGCAGTCGACTGACAGTACAAAACTGTTTAAATTTATTCAAACTCTGACCAGTCGACTCATTATGGCAATCCAGTCGACTGTTCGAGTGCTTTTGACCGTTTTCTGTTTTCAAAATCGATTTTTCAAAATCAAAAGCTTTAAGATCCGTTGGTTGACAGTTGAGATAACTGTCTCCCAACGTCCAGGAGATCTAACTCTATAAATAGAGTTCAGATCTCACTGAAAAGATCTTACAACAACACTTTCTAAGATTCCGAGCATTCTTGAGATTTCTAAGAGAAAAAGTGAAAAAGCTTTCAAAGTTTCAAATCTCTGGTTCTCTACACTCAGTCCAGTATAACAACGATTTCGTTCTGGACTGGGTATAGAAGTCGACCTTTGTTTTAGCCACGTTCTACACACATAACACCAACAAGGCTATAGGTTGACTGTAAGATTTTAATTGTTTCTTTTTGCTCTCGGTTGGAGAGTTAGATTCTAGGGTGTAGAGTCGGTCGTTTCACTCTTGGTAGTAGAGTGGGTCTGCTTTCTCTGGTTGAGAGAAAGGTCTACGGGTTAGACAAGGTTGTTGTCTTAACGCCGTAGGGTATTCTTGTAAACTTGTTTTTCAAGAATAGTGGAAATCTCAAGTGGGTTGCTTGGGGACTGGATGTAGGTCGGAAGGACTAAATCAGGATATATCTTGTGTACTCTGTGATTGGTTGTCTTGATCTTGCATTTACTTTTTGTTTACTTAAGTTCTGTGAAACTTGTCTGGACAGTCGACTCCTTGCACTATCAGTCGACTGGTCAGTCTCGTATAAGTTGTACATTAACTGTGTCTTCAGTCGCCTGTCTCATCTTAAGTCGACTGCACAGAGTTGTTTATATTTGCTCTTGTTTGGTCATATCAGTCGACTGGTTCACAACTAAGTCGAGTACCGAAGAAAAAATTATTTATTCCGCAGTTTTTTAATTAACACTATCCACCCCCCCTCTAGTGTTTGTTGTCTCGCCTACAGGATCTAACACTTGGTATCAAAGCAAGGTTTACAAGCTATGGCAACTACTTCAAATGCTAATCAATACAATGAAGGTCAATCTACACAACGGCCACCGCTATTCGATGGAACGAACTACAATTATTGGAAGTGTAGAATGAGAATCTACCTCCAATCAATCAACTACAAAATATGGCACATGACAGAGATGGAATTCACTGCCCCTACCATTCCATATGCACATTGGAATGATGATCAAAAGAACCAAACTATGAACAATGCCAAAGCAATGAATGCATTATTTTGTGCACTCACAAAGGAAGAGTTCAACCGTGTATCAAATGCTACAACCGCACATCAAATCTGGTATACACTCGAGGTAACGCATGAAGGGACAAATAAAGTTAAAGAGTCTAAAATCTATGTTCTTGTTCACAGGTTTGAGATGTTCCGAATGAAGGACAATGAAACTGTATCCGAGATGATCACCAGATTTACTGATATCACAAACTCTCTTGTGGCACTTGGAAAGACTTACACTCAAGCAGAGATGGTTAGAAAAGTCCTACGTGCACTCACTCCAGAATGGGAAAAGAATACCACGGCAATAGAAGAAGCAAATGATTTGTCACAACTTTCTCTTGAGAATCTTGTGGGAAAATCTCATGGCATACGAGGTTCAACTTGAAGATCGAAAGAAGGATGCAGAATCACATCAAGCAAAGAAGAAATCATTGCTTTTAAAGTCATGACAGACTCGGAAGATGAGGAAAAAGATGAAGAGGAGATAGCAATGTTCACTCGAAGATTCAAAAAAAATTTAAAGAAGGGTAAGTTTAATTCTAAAAATAGAGATTCTAATGACCCTCCTACTTGTTTCAGGTGCAATAAAACAGGTCACATGAAGAAGGATTGTCCCCTAGAAAATGCAAAGAACAAGGAAAAAACATCTAACTTCAAGAAGGACAAATACTCAAAGAATAAATTTGCCAAGAACAAGAAGGCCTATCAAGCTACATGTGATGATGGTGATTCCTCTTCCGAAGAAGAAACGGATGAAAACAATGAAGTGGCAAATATGTGCTTTATGGCCTCACAAGATCATGTAAGTAATGACTTCGAATCAGAAGATTTACTTGATGCCTTTAATGAAATATTTCAAGAATTGAAAAAGGAAAAGATTAGAGTTAAGAATCTAGAGAAAGTTAATCAAACACTTTCTCAAGAAAATCTTAACCTTGATAAGGAAGTGAAATCTTTAAATTCTCGCATTGCAAGTTTAGATACTGATCTTGAGTCTCTCAAAAAGAATTATGAAGAGATATCAAAGAACGTATCTAAGTTTAACAAAGGCAAAGAGAATTTAAATGATGTCCTTCATCATCAAGTAAAATCTAGTCAAAAATACGGTCTTGGTTTCAAAAATTCTTCTATAAAAGAATCTTCTGCTAAAAACACTAGTAAAAACAAATCAGCATCTATTTCTAGTGTTACACACAAATTATATGAATTTTTTGAAAAGCCTAAAGTAGTAAATTCTAGTGATAAAAGCAAGTCTGACATTCGGTTAAGTCGACTGAGCCCATCTATCAGTCGTCTGTCCAGAGGAATTGAATCTTATTCAACAAGATCAAAACCTCATATAAGTCGACCTAGTGTACCATCCAGTCGACTGACTCACACTAGAAGTCGACTGAAAAACACTGTCAAGTCGACTGGACAGAACAAGTTTGTATGGGTTCCAGTTAGCTTAAATTAGAATGATAGAATTGCGTATATTACTTCATATGTATTAAATGTGTGTAATTCTATTAATTATATTCCTGCTTATGGAGGAAGATCAAACTCTTCATGGGTTTGGTTTCCCCCAAACTAATATGTTTTGGACCCAATAAAAAGGGTACCATATTTACCTTGAATTTTTTATAGGTACCCAAGAAAGATCGCTGGATACTCGACAGCGGTTGTTCAAAACATATGACAGGACATGCCAACCTTCTATCCACCATCCAAAGCATAGATGGAGGAACTGTTACCTTTGGTGATAACAACAAAGGCAAAGTCATAGGTATCGGCATGGTTGGTAAAAATTCTAACCCAACTATAGAAAATGTTCTGTTAGTTAGTGGTTTAAAGCATAATCTATTAAGTATTAGTCAATTGTGTGATAAAGAGTATAAAATAGTATTTGAAAAAGATGCATGTTTGATTTATGACTCTACTATGCAAAATATCATTTTTCAAGGTTTTCGTAAAAATAATATTTATGAATTGTGTTTGAATACAATTGAGTTTTCAAATGATTTTTGTTTAATAGCCTCTAACAATGAATCTTGGTTATGGTATAGAAGATTTGGACATGTGAACATGAAGAATCTCTCAAAATTATCTAAGTATAACCTAGTTAAAGGACTGCCAAAACTATCCTTTAAAAAGGATAAGTTATGTGATGCATGTCAACTAGGAAAACAAATCAAATCCACTTTTAAAACAAAAGAAGTAATTTCTACTAGTAGGCCGCTCGAATTAATTTATATGGATTTATTTGGCCCTGCTAGAGTTGCTTCTTTAATTAAAAGTAGATATGTGTTTGTTTTAGTAGATGATTTTTCAAGATTCACTTGGACATTCTTTTTAAAACATAAAAATGATGTTTTTGATGAATTTGCAAATTTTTGTAAACGTATTCAAAATCAAAGATCTCTAACCATAGTCACTATTAGAAGTGATCATGATGGAGAATTTGAGAATGAAACATTTACAGAATTTTGCAACAAGAATGGTATAACACATTCATTTGCATTTCCTAGAGCTTCACCACAAAATGGAGTGGTTGAAAGGAAGAATAGGACTTTGCAAGAATGCGCACGTACTATGCTTGTTGAAAGCAATTTACCAAAGCACTTTTGAGCTGAAGCTGTTGCTACAGCTTGTTATATTTTAAATAGAATTCTTATAAGACCTAAGCTAAAGAAGACTTGTTATGAGTTGTTTTTTAACAAAATTCCTAAAGTCTCTTACTTTAAGACATTTGGTTGTAAGTATTTTATTCTGAACACTAAAGATAATTTAGACAAATTTGATCCTAGATCTAATGAGGGTATCTTTTTAGGATACTCAAATAGGAGTAAAGCATATAGAATTTTCAATAAGTCTACAATGACTATTGAAGAGTCAATGCATGTTACATTCGATGAATCTCTGCCTTCATCAAATTTAAATAAAGATGATGAAACTGATTCATCACCTTTAAATAATGTGATTAAACCTTTAGAACAAACTAGTCTGGCTGATAAGTCGACTGATAAGGACTTCCAGTCGACTGAAGTAAAGCAGTCGACTGAAGAACCTGTCAAGTCGACTGATCCTATTGTGATATCTTCAACTTTACCAAAATCATTTGTTGAAGTTAAAGATCATCCTCATGACTTAATAATTGGTGACATCTCCCATGGTATTCAGACACGTTCACATGTTAATATGATTTCTCATACAGCATTCTTGTCGGATTTTGAACTGAAAAATATACAAGAATCTTGTGAGAATGAATTTTGGATGAATGCCATGCAAGATGAACTAAACTAATTTATAAGATATGATGTATGGGATTTAGTTCCACGACCTCCTGATCAGACTATTATTGGTACCAAATGGGTATTTAAAAATAAGTTAGATGAATCAGGACAAGTTGTAAGGAACAAAGCTAGATTAGTTGCTCAAGGGTATAATCAAGAAGAAGGTATAGATTTTGATGAAACATATGCTCCTGTTGCTAGACTAGAATCAATTTGTATTTTATTATCTTTTGCTTGTTTCATGAATTTTATACTTTATCAAATGGATGTTAAAAGTGCTTTTCTTAATGGGTTTATTAAAGAAAATGTTTATGTTAAACAACTGCCAGGTTTTGAACATGAACAATTTCCAGATCATGTTTATAAATTGAAAAAGGCTTTATACGGTCTTAAACAAGCACCTCGTGCTTGGTATGATCGTCTGAAAACTTTTCTTTTAGAAACATGATTTGAAATAGGTAAAGTAGACACTACATTGTTTATTAAGAGAGTTAAGAATGATATCTTAATCATACATATATATGTTGATGATATAATTTTTGGTTCTACTAATAATAATCTATGTCAAGAGTTTGCTAATACCATGAAAAATGAGTTTGAGATGAGTCACATGGGTGAACTCAATTATTTCCTTGGACTTCAAATTAAGCAGTCCTCAAATGGCATATTTATCAATCAAGGAAAATATGCAAAGGAATTACTCAAACGTTTTAACATGGATAGTACTAGTAGTAAATCCACACCTATGGCTACTACTACTACCCTTGACAAAGATATATTAGGTAAGAGTGTTGATCAAAAACTCTATCGAGGTATGATTGGTTCACTCTTATATATTACCGCAAGTAGACCAGATATTATGTTCAGCATATGTTTATGTGCTAGATATCAATCTAGTCCTAACGAGTCTCATTTAAAAGCTGTGAAACGAATTTTAAGATACATTAAAGGCACATCTGAATATGGTTTATTTTATTCACGCACCGATAATTTTCAACTTTTGTCATATAGCGATGCTGATTTTGCTGGAAGTAAAACTGATCGCAAGAGCACTAGTGGTACATGTCACTTTTTGGGACATTCACTAGTTTCTTGGTGCAGTAAAAAGCAAAATTCCGTATCCCTATCAACTACAGAAGCTGAGTATATCGCTGCAAGTTTGGCATGTGCACAAATCTTGTGGATGAAACAAACTTTATTAGATTATGGTATTTCATTTGAAAAACCGTCAATTATGTGTGATAATACCAGTGCAATTAATCTATCTAAAAATCCGATTCAACATTCACGTACGAAACATATTGATATTCGACATCATTTTCTACGTGATCATGTTTTAAAAGGAGATATATCTTTAGACTTTATCTCTACTGATAAACAAGTAGCAGACATCTTTACCAAACCCCTTAAAGAAGATACTTTTATTAGCTTAAGAAGAGAACTAGGAATATGTGATTTTATTGACATTTGTTGAAAATTGTTTAGGTTAAGTCGACTGTGTTTTGAGTAAGTCGACTGTACTGTATTTTAACATATACCTATTTTGTTCTCTGACCAGTCGCCTGATGCTTATTCCAGTCGACTGATCAGCAGATATAAAAAAAAAATTTAGTCTCTTCTCGACTAAGTTGACTGCTATACCCTACCAGTCGACTGTCGCGAGTTCAATAGTCTTCAGCGACGACTCATCGCAGCTTTTGAGATAAAAATCTCATCTCTTTTCACCCGTGACTACTCATATTAGCCGTTGATCTCTATTCTCTCAATCTCAGCCTTTAATCTTCAGTTAAAAACCCCTTTAACAGCCCCTTTCTTCACTTTTACCGTTCTCAGTTTTCACCCAAATTTCAAAACCTTAATCTGAGACGAAGGAGAAGTCGACTCAATCTGCTGCTGTTGCTCGACTCAGTGCTGATCTTTCTCTCTTTCTTGGTTAAATCCTTCCTAATCTCTTTTTGTTATGGCTCCTAAGCGTTCTAAGAGGTCTCATGAGGCTAGCTCTTCTCAAGATTACTCTCAATATTCGTTGAGTCCGGATCTATTAGAACGTTGGCAATTAATGTGTCGCATTATTATTTTTCCGGGTCGTTTTGTCAATTTTGGTGATTTGGATAGGTTTAACCTTGTTCCCTTATTCCAAAATTGTAGTCTCTATGATTATCTCTCCTTAGTTAACCAACCCGACTATTACCCACAACTAATTTATCTCTTTTATACGAACATGAGAGTTGTCCAATTAAGAGATGGAAATGTTGTGATTCGTTCTTCAGTCAAAAATACCAAGATAACTCTCACTCCCGAGAGGATCAATCAAGTAATGGGTATTGATGACGAAGGACATGATTTAGGTGACATAGTCCTTGATGATTTTTCTATCTTATCTAAAATATTCTTACCAAATCAAGGATCCCCAATGACAAGCAAAAACATAACTCCTGTTGCAAAACTAGTTGCTAGAATACTTGCTTATAACATTCTTCCCAAAAGAGGAAGTTATGATCAGTATTCGATGGAATTGCAACAAGCTGTTTATGCCATTTTTGGTAAAATAGCTATTAATTGGAGTCGTGTCATTTTCTCTAAGCTTCAACAGCATCATGTTCATTTTCTACCCTTTGGAGGTCTCCTCACCAGGGTCTTTACAGCTTATGATATTGATCTCGACTCCGAGACCAATATCGTTAAGCAATATGAATGCTTCGATCGTGCTAGTTTAGCACGTATGAAGCTTCTTGATCCTGCTCCTAGAACAATCCCTAGGTCTCCTCCTCCTTCTCAAGTTCCTTTGGCTTCTAGTGCTAGACCTTCAGCCTCCTCTAGCTCCCCTCTTCCCCATGCTAGATATGAAGATCCAGCTACTCTCTATGAATGTGTCAATTATCTTATGAGACATTCAGTCAATGTTGATTCTCAGCTTCAATCCCTTGACTCCAAAATTGATCACCTAACCGGTCTCTTCACTTCTCAAATTCACCCTCCTTCTCAAGCTGCTGATGAAGACTCCGAAGAGGACGATTGAAGATTATTTTTCGTTATTATGTAATTTTTATTTTATGTTCTTTTTTATGTATTGAAGAACTTATTAGCTTATGTATGAGACATTTTCTTTTATGCAAAAGACTGGTTATTTTGTGTTTTTGTTGATGACAAAGGGGGAGAAATATCTCTCTTATTTATTTATGTTTATCTGTGTGTTTAATTGTTTCACTGGTAAGTCGACTGCTAAAATGTCACAGTCGACTGATGTTACTGTATTTTGTGACATTTTACTGTGTTTATGTTTTTATCTGTTCAGCCGACTGCCTCTATGTTTTAAGTCGACTGATAACATCTATTTTATGTATGCATATTGTGTTTTCAATAGGGGGAGCTTTTTAAATCCTATGCTTGTATTTTTCTATATATATTGTTATCAGCTATTGTGTTGTCATCATCAAAAAGGGGTAGAATGTTGATTCTTGATTTTGATGATCACAACACACTGCAACATGTGTCTATGCTATATAGCTATAATTGCAGGTTGTACACACAAAAGACTATTCAGCTGAACAACTGAACAAGCACAAAGGCTCCAGAAAAAGACAAGACTCAAGACAAGACTCAAGACTCAAGACTCAAGACTAAAGACTCACGCTCAAATGTGTCAATAATGTGTCATGTCTTGTAAACAATGTAATTTTACTTTTGTTGAGTCTTAGTATGTTGTAAAGCCTTGTCACACACACATACACTCACTATTTTATAATGTGTGTTTTTCAAAAACAACAAAAAGAGTCAAAACAGTTTGAAATAATTTAACTGTTGAGTACCAGTCGACTGATACCTCTGGCAGTCGACTGACAGTACCAAACTGTTTAAATTTATTCAAACTCTGACCAGTCGACTCATTATGACAACCCAGTCAACTGTTCGAGTGCTTTTGACCGTTTTCTGTTTTCAAAATCGATTTTTCAAAATGAAAAGCTTTAAGATCCGTTGGTTGACAGTCGAGATAACTGTCTCCCAATGTCCAGGAGATCTAACTCTATAAATAGAGTTCAGATCTTACTGAAAAGATCTTACAACAACATTTTCTAAGATTCCGAGCATTCTTGAGATTTCTAAGAGAAAAAGTGAAAAAGCTTTCAAAGTTTCAAATCTCTGGTTCTCTACACTCAGTCCAGTATAATAACGATTTCGTTCTGGACTGGGTATAGAAGTCGACCTTTGTTTTAGCCACGTTCTACACACATAACACCAACAAGGCTATAGGTTGACTGTAAGATTTTTATTGTTTCTTTTTGCTCTCGGTTGGAGAGTTAGACTCTAGGGTGTAGAGTCGGTCGTTTCACTCTTGGTAGTAGAGTGTGTCTGCTTTCTCTGGTTGAGAGAAAGGTCTACGGGTTAGACAAGGTTGTTGTCTTAACGCCGTAGGGTATTCTTGTAAACTTGTTTTTCAAGAATAGTGGAAATCTCAAGTGGGTTGCTTGGGGACTGGATGTAGGTCGGAAGGACCGAACCAGGATATATCTTGTGTACTCTGTGATTGGTTGTCTTGATCTTGCATTTACTTTTTGTTTACTTAAGTTCTGTGAAACTTGTCTGGACAGTCGACTCCTTGCACTATCAGTCGACTGGTCAGTCTCGTATAAGTTGTACATTAACTGTGTCTTCAGTCGCCTGTCTCATCTTAAGTCGACTGCACAGAGTTGTTTATATTTGCTCTTGTTTGGTCATATCAGTCGACTGGTTCACAACTAAGTCGACCGTACCGAAGAAAAAATTATTTATTCCGCAGTTTTTTAATTAACACTATTCACCCCCCTCTAGTGTTTGTTGTCTCGCCTACAGGATCCAACAATAACATGAGGCTTAACCCCGCCAAATGCACCTTCGGCGTCTCGTCCGAAAAATTCCTCGGGTTCGTCGTCAGCCAGCATGGCATCGAGGCGAACGCTGAGAAGATTCAGGCCATAATAGACATGGCTCCTCCCCGGAACGTTAAGGAAGTCCAGAGGCTTACGGGAAGATTGGCGGCCATCGGCCGTTTTCTCTCCAAATCTGGAGAGAAATCCCTACCCTTCTTCAAAGCTCTACGTGGAAAGGGGGGCTTCGAATGGGGCACCCCTCAACAGGAGGCGTTTGAACAATTAAAGAAGTACCTTGCCAACCCGCCTTTCCTTAGCAAGCCTGAGCCCGGCGAGCCACTCTGGCTATACTTATCTACCTCAGAAAGCGCCCTTCACGCAGTCCTCATCCAAGAAGATGACGGTGTTCAGAAGCCATTATATTATGTGAGTAAGGTCCTGCTCCCGGCCGAGACGAGGTATGCGAGAATAGAGAAAGTGGCCTATGCTCTGGTCATGGCCGCCCGGAAGCTTCGCCCTTATTTCCAGGCGCACTCCATCCAAGTGCTGACTGACCAACCCTTCAAGACCGTACTTCACAAGCCAGAGAACTCTGGCTGCTTAGTCAAGTAGTCGATCGAGCTGAGCCAGTACAATATCAGCTACCAGCCAAGGACGGCAATCAAGGGGCAAGCCCTCACCGAATTTATCACCGAATGCACCATTTCCAAACAACCCAACAATGGAGAGTCGGATCCGACCTGGGAAGTCTACGTCGATGGATCCTCCTGCGAATCCGGGAGTGGTGCTGGGATCATCCTGCGAGGCCCCGACCACTTCCTCCTTCAGTATTCTCTCTGCCTCAACTTCTCGGCCTCCAACAACGAGACGGAATACGAGGCTATGATTGCCGGACTAACCCTAACACACCAAGCCGGTGCGAAGCAGATCAGGGCCTTCAGCGACTCTCAGCTCGTGGTCAACCAAATCACCGGGGAGTACGATGCTCGTGACGACCGAATGATCCGATACTTGGTCGTGGTCCGACAGCTCCTGTCGTCCTTCAACTACTCCGCTGTCCTTAGGGTTCCAAGGGAAAAGAATGCCTAGGCAGATGCCTTATCGAAACTCGCCTCCTTATCCTTCGAAGGCCACGACTGAACAGTACTCATCGAAATCCTCCTGAAGCCAAGCATCGACCTCCCCAAGACAATGTGCAAAAACAACGAGGCCCGTCTGGACGACTGGACCTCCCCAATCCGAAGGTTTCTATTAAAGGCCGAGCTCCCCGAAGATCGGGCCGAGGCGAGAAGGATCAGGGTTCGAGCTGAAAGGTTCGTCATGATCAACGACGTCCTCTTCAAACGCTCGTACACCCTAACAGACGGGAAGCCCTACCTCCGCTGCCTCGCCGATGAGGAAGCTAGCTACGCGCTCAAAGAACTTCATGAGGGGATCGGCGGATGTCACATGGGAAGCAGATCGCTAGCCAGGAAGGCCCTGAACCACGGGTATTATTGGTCGACAATGCTGCAAGACTCCGAGGACCTAGTCAAGAGGTGAGGTCAGTGCCAAAGATTCTCCCCTATCAAGAGACTTCCTCAGTACAATCTCCGTTCGCTGGCTAGTCCGATCCCATTCGCCATGTGGGGGGTGGACTTGGTCGGCCCCTTTCCCGTGGCAACCGAACAGAGGAAATTCCTAATAGTCGCTATCGATTATTTCACAAAATGGATCGAGGCCAAGCCCCTGTCAACAATCACCGAGCGACAAGCCCAACATTTTTTCTGGAAAAACATCATTTGCCGGTTCGGGATTCCACAAGTCCTTATCACGGACAACGGAACCCAATTCGTGGGCTAGAACTTTCGTAGGTTTTGCGAGGACATCGGCGTCCAACAGCGCTTCTCCGCCATATGCCATCCTCAGTCAAATGGCCAAGCGGAGAACGCAAACCGACAGATACTTGACGGCCTGAAGAAGCGCCTCGACAGTTCCTCCAAGGGACAGCTGGGTAGAAGAACTGCCCAGCGTGCTGTGGGCGCACCGGACTACAAAGAGAATTCCTATGGACGAAACACCGTTCAATCTAACCTACGGGACGGAAGCGGTTATCTCCATCGAGATCGGCCTCCCTTCTCCACGCATCATGGCCTTCGACGAAGCTAACAACTCATCCAGCCTAAGGGCCAACCTGGACCTCGTTGCCAAGGTCAGGGAGAAGTCCGCCGTAAGAAGAAGCATATACCA
Organism: Hemerocallis citrina; assembly: GCA_017893485.1. Lineage (NCBI taxonomy): Eukaryota > Viridiplantae > Streptophyta > Magnoliopsida > Asparagales > Asphodelaceae > Hemerocallis > Hemerocallis citrina. Next base: position 82,621,932 of record CM030358.1, read on the forward strand.
ACAGCAGATCGAAAGATTTTACAACAAGAAAGTTCGCCCCACTGACATCAAGGCCGGAGACCTCGTGCTCCGCAAATTGTCCGTCTCCGACCCAACAAGAAAAGAAAGCTGGCCCCCAACTAGGAAGGCTCCTACAAGGTAACCGAGGTTATACGCTCGGGCATCTACCGACTCGTGGATTTGGAGAGCCGAGCGATCAAAAGACCCTGAAACGTCGAACATCTGATCAAATTTCTGGAAGGACAGAAGTAGGGTTTTTATTTGATTTATGTAAATAACCCTTTTGTAACCTGCCCCGTGTAAAAGGCCGTTAGTGCCTCTCTCCATGTATTAAAAAGCTCAAGTAAAAATGCTCTTTTTGTTAAACTTCATCAGCATCGGTAGCTCCGATCTAATGTCGAGCACAGGGTAGCTTTCTCAAGCTATGGCGCCCAAGTCACAATACTGGGCGCCGACCCTCAACTCCTCGGTAGCTCCGATCCAATGTCGAGCACATGGATAGCTTTCTCAAGCTATGGCGCCCAAGTCGCAACACTGGGTGCTGACCCTCAACTCCTCGGTAACTCCGATCCAATGTCGAGCATATGGGTAGCTTTCTCAAGCTATGGCACCCAAGTCACAACGCTGGGCGCCGACCCTCAACTCCTCGATAGCTCCGATCCAATGTCGAGCACATGGGTAACTTTCTCAAGCTATGGCGCCCAAGTCACAACACTGGGCGCCGACCCTCAACTCCTCAGTAGTTCCGATCCAATGTCAAGCACATGGGTAGCTTTCTCAAGCTATGGTGCCCAAGTCGCAATACTGGGTGCCGACCCTCAACTCCTCGGTAGTTCCGATCCAATGTCGAGCACAGGGGTAGCTTTCTCAAGCTACGGTGCCCAAGTCTGAACCCTGGGCGCCGACCCTCAACTCCTCAGTAGCTCCGATCCAATGTCGAGCACATAGGTAGCTTTCTCAAGCTATGGCGCCCAAGTTACAACACTGGGCGCCGACCCTCAACTCCTCGGTAGTTCCGATTCAATGTCGAGCACATGGGTAGCTTTCTCAAGCTATGATGCCCAAGTCGCAACACTGGGCGCCGACCCTCAACTCCTCAATAGTTCCGATCCAATGTCGAGCACAGGGATAGCTTTCTCAAGCTACGATGCCCAAGTCTGAACCCTGGGCACCGACCCTCAACTCCTCGGTAGCTCCAATTCAATGTCGAGCACTGGGCGCCGATCCTCCTATCCTCGATAGTTCTCCCGAAAATGGGTTGCAATAACAAAAAGAGAAACGAAACTCCTTATTCACACTCTTTTATTAATTAAGCACCTTCGGAAGAACAAGAATGTTACAAACTGCTTCACTCAGCTAAAAAGGCAAAAAAATCAAAGACTTCTTAGCGCCCCTCGGGTCCGATGCAAGATAACCCGACTCTGACCGAACGGCTGGGACCACCCTCCTCATCACTGTGACCCTTGGGGTCGGCCAAAGTCGAAACACCGGCCACAGAGCTCTGGGCATCAACCGGCCGAGTATGTTCCAGTAACATCAGCACCACGGGAACCCCCACCGCTCGATGACCTCCCGAAGAAGAGCCTGTCCTCGTCCCGGATAGGCCCAGCATCGTCTTGTAACGTTGTATCTCCATCTATTTTTCCACTATAACATCGCAAAGGAGCCTTTCTGACGAGGGTTGCTGTACCGATGCACTCGACATGGTGTGCCCAAGACTAGCGCTACCTAGGTCGCGATCTACCATCGCCCTCTCAACTTGGTCGCCTCCACACTTAGTGCCTCGAATTTGTTTCGGTAATAGTGAAAGGCGGCATACTGATTGCGAGCCCCCTCCCGGTAACGGACCAACGTGGACTCAAGGACCTTGATCTTGCTCCGTAGCCACGCCACGTCGGAGCGGCGAGGGTCCGCCTCGGAAGGGAGAGCCGGAACCTAACAGGGAAAAACAACCATCACTCCAAATGCCAAAAATACTTGGCCAAACGAAAATAATTCAGAAGGTTCGTTCGGCGAAGCTACACTTCCCCAAAATAAACGGTCAAAGTCAAAACACTTGGCCAAACAAAAAATTCTTTTTCATAAACCAAGTTCATTCTACAAAAATGCGGTGGCCAGTCCGCGGTTGGCAAATACAACTAAGAAGAAATAGAAAACAAAAATGAGGAGGCACAACAACTTAATTCCCCACCTCTGGATCGGCCTGGTCGAGGGGAGGGTCCGCAGCCGGGGCGATAGGCTGCTCGTCCTGCTCGCCCCCTTCGGGAGTCTTCGGCATCGGCTCGATCACCATGTCATAATCGAAGTCGGTCAGATCAATGGTCAGGTAGAAGTGCCTCACATGACTCAGGGCCTTCTCGTAGACCTCATTCTGGGCCTCGATTATCATATCCTGGGCCTTCGTCGTGAGCAGGTCCTTCTCCTTGGCGAAATTCTTCCTTAGCAAGCCCACCTTCTGAATGCACTTGTTCTCCATAGAAGCAAGCTCGGCCTTCATCTCCTGCTCCCTCTTGTGGGAGCCCTTGAGCTCGATCTTCATCTCCTTCTTCTCCCGCTGGTATTTGTTCGCTCGCTCCCTCTCCTGCGCCAGGGCCTTCTCGTGAAGCTTCATCACCTGGGCCCCCTCCAGACAAGCCTACAACACAAACGATGGTTCGGGAGAAGGGTCACGTCGTATAAGAATTTTGTAAAAAAGGGGCCGGCAGATCTTACCAGCACGTTCGCCTATGCCAGCCGCATGTTGGCCACCTCCATGGTGTCATTGCTCATACTATGTCGATTCCGAGGAGTCGCCAGCTTATCGGCGACCTCGATGGCAATGGCCCCCTCGGTCAAGCTGTCGCCCTTCCGGATCGACCGGTCTGGGGCCCACGGCTGCAACATCTCGTCGCCCACAATTTCTGCAGCATCAGTCGGGAGCAGAGGGACCTTCCCCTTGGCACGTTCAGTCACCGTGGTCGCACCAGGGCTCGGCGAGACGAGCACCTCCTTGCCCATCTCAGGGCGCGCCTTCTTCGCCCTCGGTTCGATAGGGGCATCGGAGACGACCTGCGAGGACCCCCTCGCTCTCTTCGCTTGCTCGCCCTGGTCAACCATCTACTTCTTCAGGGCGATCCTTCTAGCCCTGATCAATTCGGGGTCCATACCTGCAAGAAGACCCATTAAGAACAATGAGCGCAAAAGAATACTAGAATGAACAAAATGGAACAAACTACATACTAGACATGTCCGGGCTCAGCTCGACACGGGCCATGTGACCTTCTGTCACCTTCGGCTAGCTGATGTTGTTCCCCTTTCGAAGGCACTCCACATATCCCCACTCTTCGACGGACAGGTCCTTCGACCTCGGCGCCTTGAAGTTTGGCTTATAGAAATTCCATCGAGTGGAAATGTCCCAAGGCTTTTTGCTCCGGATAACAAAGTACTTCTTCTTCCACTCTTTGATCGAGTCCGGGTGGCCATGGACTACTTTCCCTCGGCCCCGAGGAGAGATATAAAAAATGCCCTCGAACTCTCCAGACGAACTAATCCCCAGCATCGCTCGAAAGATATCTAGCCTCAGTGGAAACTTCCTCTCTTAGCACAATAGCATGAAGCACACAATCTGCTTCCACGAGTTCGGCCCATATTGCATCTGAGCCAGAGATGCCCAATTCAGCACTTTTCGAATGAACGGGTGGATCGGCAACCGTAGCCCGGAACCGAATGCATCAGCTGGGAAGATGCAGTACCACTCAGAGAGAGGGTCGGTGGGCCGAAGACCAGGGCTCGGCAACATCAACTCGTAGTCTGGTCCAATATGGAAGGCCGACCGAATGATGCCCAAGTCATCTGCCTCCAGAATCGACGGTGTGGCATCCATCTTTATCTTTTGGTGGCTCGGCGAAGACGGTTGTACCCCGTACAAGATTTTGTCTGAAAGATCGTCAGGATACTGCCTGATCGACCTCGGCTGCGATAAGAACCCGATCGCCAAATCACGAGCAGGGGTCATCCTGTCCGGACTGCTAGGCATCGTCCACCTTTTTCTCGGCTGACTCTTTTTCTTGGCCTTCTCCGGAGAAGGCGTGGCCAACGGCTCGGGGACGGTCGCCGTCGAAGAAGAGTCTACCCCCTTGCCCTTCCTCTGAACCGACGACACTCCTCCCTTGCCTTTACTCCGAGCCGTCGACACCTCTGCCTCTCCTTCTTCCCCACTACCGTCCGACACAAGGTCCAACACCTCCACCTCATCCGAGCCACCGCTGTCCTCCTCCTCAGAGTCACTACTATGCACGACGAACGGCCTCCTAACGCGAAGGGGCTTCACATCGTACACCTTGGTATCCTCCTCCCAGGACGTCGAGTCGGCGAGGCCCGTGAGGGGGTCGTCCTCCTCCCTCGAGGTCGAAGCTGAAGAGCTGGACTGAGCCATAGACATACTAAAGAAAAAGCGACTGAACTAACCTGATCGGCTTCGGCAAGATACAAACCGAGGCAACGGGCTAGAGAGAGAAGCTCTGGGGACACCGTTTTCTAGAGAAAGAGAGTAAAAGTGAAGAATGAAAAAGAAAGGGGGATGGGGGATATATATAGAGCGTCAAGGGACTCCTCGATTTTTGCAATAAAGTTCCTAGATTTTAGCAAAACAGTTCCTAGAAAATCGTGATAACTGCTCCTAGAAACTCGCGATAGTGACGTCACCAAGACAAGCAGTTGGTGACCCTTCGGTTTCCACACAATCGTCGCCGAACACAGGCCAACGGATCGGGCACTGGGCATCGGCCCCGAGCAGGGCTCTGGCCTTTTCAGGCATTGTGCCCCACTACGCTCGGCGATGACACCCCGCTACTCCACCCCAAAAGTTTACTTTAAAGATTTAAGGCGCTCGCCTTCGACGAGCACCCCGAGCTCCGGGGTTCGGTCGGCACCCCTCTCACCCGTGAATAATTCGGGACTTACGGCCCTAAAAGCCAAAACTCCGAATTGTTTGAGGGCGGGAAGAGAACCACCGTGCCCAGGCTCTCGATCCTGAACCTGTGTCAGCCGAACCTAATATTTTTTGGTATACCCATCTGAGCCGAACCATGGGCTCAGATTGATATACCCAAAAAATACCAGGCAACAGTAGACTCTCGTCTCCCAGGCCCCGGACCTTGGTCGCCACGCCTCCCATCCCTGTCTCCTTCGGACAGACAGCCCTCAGAGCCATATACCCAAAGAAAGACCGGGATGGCAGGAGAACCACCTATCCGAGGCCTTCTGCCTTAGTCAACCGAACCTGATATTTTTAAGTATACCAATCTAAACTACATCTGGTTCAGATTGATAGACCCAAAAATACCAGACAACGGCAGACTCGTATCTCCGGGCCCCGGACATCGATCGGTACGCCTCCAGTCTTTATCTCCTTTGGACAGACAACCTTCGAAGCCGCATACGTAAAGGAAGACAGAGACTGCAATGGAACCACCTATCCGGGGCTCTCGGCCTTAAAAAGTTAAGTGTTAGCGTCTGCCTGTGGCAGACACCTTAGATAGCCGATGGGCCACCAGTGCATTCTTCTGTTTGAAGAGCAACAAGGGAAGGGGGTATTTATAGCCCCCCTCCCCCCAGCCGCAATTATGACCTCAGGGAGGCCAAGTGAACAGAAGGCAAAGCGTCACGCCGTATTCACCCTTGGGAGCTGAGATGCCGCGCACGAATTCTGAAGCATCATTAATGCCCCTAGGAAACTGAAGCGTCGCGTGCGAATCCCGAAGCGTCATTTAATTCCCCTGGGAGACTGAAGCTCAGTGCTAACTCTACCCACACCGGCCCGCCAAACACCCTTGCTGACCCCTAAACCCTCGACGCTCCGAGGTCAGGTCGAGCACCAAAGTTGTTTTCTCACGAAAGCACAACAGCTCGCCAACACCCTTGCTGACCCCTAAACCCTTGACTCTCCGAGATCAGATCGAGCACCAGGGTAGCTTTCTCAGAAAAGCACAACGGCTCGCCAACACCCTTACCGACCCCTAAACCCTCGACACTCTGAGGCCAGGCCGAACACCAGGGTAGCCTTCTCACGAAAGCACAGCGGCTTACCAAACACCCTTGCCGACCCCTAAACCCTCGACACTCCGAGGCCAAGTCGAGCACCAGGGTAGCTTTTCCACAAAAAATGCAACGGCTTGCCAACACCCTTGCCGACCCCCAAACCCTCGACGCTCTGAGGTCAGGTCGAGCACCAAGGTAGCTTTCTCACGAAAGCGCACCGGGTAGCTTTCCCACAGGAAACCCCCTAGGCTCACCAAACACCCTTGCCGACCCCAAAACCCTCAACACTCTGAGGTTAGGTCGAGCACCAGGTAGCTTTCTCATGAAAGCTCAGTGGCTCGCTAAACACCCTTGCCGACCCCTAAACCCTCGACACTCCGAGGCCAGGTCGAGCACCAGAGTAGCTTTCCCACAGAAAAGCGCAACGGCTCACCAACACCCATGCCGACCCCTAAACCCTCGACACTCCGAGACCACATCGAACACCAGGGTAGCCTTCTCACGAAAGCGCAGCGGCTCGCCAACACCCTTGCCGACCTCTAAACTCTCGACACTCCGAGGTCAGGTCGAGCACCAGGGTAGCTTTCTCACGAAAGCGCATCGGGTAGCTTTCCCACAGGAAACCCCCCAGGCTCGCCAAACACCCTTACCGACCCCTAAACCCTCAACACTCCAAGGTCAGGTCGAGCACCAGGGTAGCTTTCTCACGAAAGCACAGCAGCTCGCCAGACATCCTTGCTGATCCCTAAACCCTCGACACTCTGAGGCCAGGTCGAGCACCAGGGTAGCTTTCCCATAGGAAAGCGCAACGGCTTGCCAACACCATTACCGACCCCTAAACCCTCGATACTCCGAGGTCAGGTCGAGCACCAGGGGAGCTTTCCCACGAAAGCGCAGCGGCTCGCCAAACACCCTTGCCGACCCCTAAACCCTCGACACTCCGAGGCCAGGTCGAGCACCAGGGTAGCTTTCCCACAGGAAAGTGCAACGGCTCGCCAACACCCTTGTCGACCCCAAAACCCTCGATGCTCCGAGGTCAGGTCGAGCACCAGGGTAGCTTTCTCACGAAAGCACAATGGTTCGCAAACACCCTTGCCGACCCCTGAAACCCTCGACTCTCCGAGGTCAGGTCGAGCACCTGGGTAGCTTTCTTAGAAAAGCACAACGGCTCGCCAACACCCTTGCCGACCCCTAAACCCTCGACACTCCGAGGCCAGGTCGAACACCAGGGTAGCCTTCTCACGAAAGCACACCGGGTAGCTTTCCCACAGGAAAACCCCCAGGCTCGCCAAACACCCTTGCCGACCCCTAAACCCTCGACACTCCGAGGTCAGGTCGAGCACTAGGGTAGCTTTCTCACGAAAGCGCTCCGGCTCACTAACGCCCTTGCCGACCCTTAAACCCTCGATGCTCCGAGGTCAAGTCGAGCATCAGGGTAGCTTTCTCACGAAAGCACTCCGGCTCGCTAACGCCCTTGCCGACCCTTAAACCCTCGATGCTCTGAGGTCAGGTCGAGCACCTGGGTAGCTCTCCCAATAAAAAGTGCGTAGGCTCACCTTCGCTTCGATGACCCGAGGCTACGTCTAGCCCATCACGTACCTTAGAAGTGGGATATGACCGTAGACCGGACCCCCGGCCTCCGAACCGAACTCAGCCTTGGCGACGACCTCAAGCACCTCCAAAAAACTCCCCCCGCTCTTCCTTCACGACCAAAACTACTCCTCCACGGCTAGCTCGCATATCCCTACAGAAGTGGGGGCTTGTGACATAGGGAAAAAATGACCTGGTACATCCTAAGCCATCTGATCTCCCCGAAAAGCTCTTACCCATGATCATCAGATCACCCTTAAGCCCATGGGCTTCTACTCCACCAGGCCCACGGGTATACGGGTCTAGACCCAGCCCAAATGGATCCATACCTGTTTGGCATGCCTATAATTACCAGGCCCTCTCCCACCTTCAAAGGTAATCAATCTTTTCCCTCTCAAACCCTAGCTACTGTTGCTCTACTTCAGTAACTAATTAGATTGTCGGAGGGCCTACCACCGGGACAAACCCCAGTGTTCCTAGGCCGAGTGAAGGTACAGGAGACTCTGGGATCCGAGCTTTCAGATCCGAGCCAAGCCTCCACTGCCGAGCCAAGCATTCGACCTCCACCTCTATACCCGATCGTGCCCCTCCTGCCGAGGGTCTGGCGTACCGTCCAGTACTGCGTCCTTCCACCAAACAAACAAATAGAACTCACACCTGGTGCATCCACACTTTCTAAAAACAAACCGCATCACTACTCACAATTTTTTGCAATAGACTAAACATTGTTTTAATACAACACATTTGACAAAAATATATGCGTGCAATTTTTATTAGAAAAGTCTGAATACATGCAATTAATACATATGACTATTTACCTAAAATAAAAAATTTACCATTAAGATAAGAAATCAAACTCCAAGAAAAGTGACTCTCTAACCCCATAAACGTACATTTTACTATTTCAACAAACTTCCACTTTGGAATAGGGTTGCAAACGAATCGAGCTATTCACGAGCTATTCAGCTTGAGCTAGGTTAAAGCTCGGTCAAAGCTCGGCTCGAATCGAGCTCAAGCTCAAAACCAAACTTGTTTCGTAAACGAGCCGAGCTCGAGTTTTTTTTTTTAGGCTAAACTCGCGAGCTATTCGGCTCGAATATGGTCAAAGCTCGGTCAAAGCTCGGCTCGAACCGAGCTCGAGCTCAAAATTGAGCTCGTTTCGTAAACGAGCCGAGCTCGAGCCTGAAGGTATTCGGCTCGGCTCGGCTCGATTGCAACCCTACTTTGGAATAATGAACAGGATGCTCATTAAGCTTCGTGAATACGTAGGTTGCCAAACCTTACCTCGACCATGGATACACCCACTTTCAACCCCTCCTTCACGACCTTCTCCTCCACCTCAGCCACCACCCTCTAAATAGAAAGTGCCAAAACCAACCTACCATCTTGATAATAGTAAAAATCGCAGTAAATCAGGATCGTATAATTCCAGAAAAGATGCTAAGGCTTCTACCGGCAGATTAACCATAATGGGGCTCTTTAACAAATCTCGGTCTTCTTCAGACTCATCTACAAGACATGAGCCGCTTTCAAGCCCATTAGAAGTGATTAGGCCCACTAGAAAAGACACCCAACCCATGATGAGTGTAAGTCAGATCTCTTATCCCCAGATAAAATAGTCTTATCTCTTAAGGGGGAGAATTACCATGATAGGGATTCATATCAATCTAATGGATTCATATCAATCTCCTAAACTGTTTCTCAAACCTACAAATACCCTTCCTCCTCTTCAGTCAGAAGGTAATCAGCAATTTCTCTTTCAAACTATCTTTCTCTTTCTGGTTTTGACTTGAGCATCGGATGGTCTGTCGTCGGGGTCATCTCCGATATTTCAGGCTTTTTGCAAGTCCATCGGCTGTGTTAGCAACCATCGGATTCAGATCAAGGTGTTAAATGAACGATCCAAATCCAATCTCAGGAGCTTTAACTACTTTTTACGGCGACGATCAAATGTTAGATATTTAGTAGTTTCCTTCAAATATAAACTCACTATCTATTTTCTCCCACATCAAAATACGTAGCAACAAATTGGCATCGTTTGTGAGAAACTACACAGATCTAACTTCATAGATCAAAACTTGCCATGAGAAATACCAAATTCTCCTGCCAAGCCACCAATACTAAGAGGGAGAGCAACACCTTTAAACCATCGAACTAACTCTCTTCGTCAACCAGCTTATCTAATGAAGGACCCCATTCCTCTTCATCAGCTACATTAGCCCCAACAACCTAATCAAGCTCCTCTCAATGAAGAGGCACCGAAGGGCTCCCGACAAAGTCATCATGAACATCGCCCTCTACACGACTGTATCTCAGTCCATAATGCTTCCACTGATTCAATGGTCTCGCGAGGTCCTCGGGGGTCTAGAGATCTCTGCAAAATCATCAGTGCCAGGTAGCAATGAATCGATCTACAGATCTATTTGGATGAGAGGCACACCCGAACCGAGGCCTCCTATACAGAACGTCAAGTAAACTGGAGAAGCAACTCTCCCTAAAAGCAGAGATAAATACACTCCTCTCACAGGGTTCTCACTACAGAAAGAAGTGTGACTCGTAAGAGTCGAAAGCATCTTGAAAGAAACAAAGAGTAAGAGGCCCCAATTACTAGGGACGAATTGGAAAACTTCAAACACGACATCCTCCAAGCTATTCGAGGTACTCATGATTAGGGTCGACGTTCATGGAGCCAACACTCTATTCCATCAAGAGAAGAATCCAGCGACTCAACTAAATCTTAGGCGAAGTCCTTTGCCGCATCCGAAAAGTAGAAGGTCACCTGGAACAGAAAAAGAATAGTAGGAACCATTTCAGCAGGGCATACAGTCCAAGTCGATTTCCTTTCAGCAAATCCATACTTGATGCACTCATTACGAAGAACTTGAAAGCTATTGAATTCGAATCAGACTCGACGGACCATATTAAGAGTTTTAAACTCTCATGATGGTCTATAACGGCATCGATGCGTTCATGTGCCGAATATATTTCGCAACTTTGAAATGATCAGCAAGTGAATGGTATTCCTGCCTCACTCCAGGCTTAATATTCTCCTTCGACCAGCTCGAGGAACCTTTCACAGCGCACTTCGTTATTAGCCTCAAGGCTGAAAAAATAAGTGCTTCCCTGTTGCAATTGAAGCAAAAGGATGGACAACTGCTAAAAGACTTTGTCAAATACTTGACAGCCAAAGTAAGGTTTATCTCTTCCCTAGACTCATCAGTGGCAGTTGCCGCCTTCTGCCACAACGTCATGCACAAAGACCTAAAAGCCTCCATCGTGAAGAAGGCTCCTAATGATTTCACTGAGCTCCTAAAAAGGACAAATATATCAAAGTCAAAGAAGCTCTTTATCATCAAGACAAGAATGATGCACCTTCCAGGAATAAATGGATGAATGTAAGCGATGAAGGACCCAGGAAGTTTCAGAAAGAAGTCGTAGGTCAACGTCGTGCTCCTCCAGTACCATGCTTCAACAAGTTCACTCCACTTAATGCAAGCGTATAAGCCATTCTCATGAAAATTAGGAATGATGGAATAATCCACCCTCCCCATCAAGATGATCACATCTAGCAAGAGAAGAGACAGGAACAAGTAGAGTGCATTTTACAGAGATAAACCTCAAAGAAACAGTTGAAGGCCTGATCCGTTGGGGCTACCTCTCAAATTTGTTCAGAAAAATAGCAACGCCGAAACCTCTCCGGCAAGAGGTGATAATAAGTGTCAAGAGAGGCCCTCTAAATCAAAAAACTCTGACCACATGGATATTCTCTACTCCATCCACAAAGGGCCGATGGAGGGAGATTCTAACTCCTCCCACAAAGCCTTCATTCGAGAGGTCTACTCAGTACACAACATCTCGCCATCCAAAAGCACCGGGGTCTCGACATATTTCTCTGACAAAGACTTAGAAGGTGTTCGAACACCTTATTACGATGCATTTGTCATAAACCTTTGCATGGTAAATCATGAGGTACGTCGTATCATGGTGGACAACGACAGAACAAAAAACATCCTTCTTATGAACACTGTCGTTGGCCTAAAGCTCTTCCGAAACCAACTCAAGAAAGCCAGTTATACACTCCACAGATTCTCCAGTGTACCTGTTCAAATAGAAGGAATCATCACACTCGATGTGACAGCAGGAAAAGCCCCTGTTGTTCGAAGGGAAGCACTGGACTTTATGGTAGTCGACGTCAAAGCCGCATACAATGCAATATTCGGCCGTCCAGGCCTAGCGGCCTTTCCTGCAGTTGATTCAGCCTACCACATGAAAATGAAGTTTCCTACAACAGTATGCGTATGCCACGTTATAAGGAGCCAATAGGCATGTAACACCTGTTTCCCTAAATACGTATTTTCTGAATATTTTTCGTATTTTGATTTATTATAAATTCAGTATTATTTTAAACTTGATTTTTGCCTTCTATTAAAATCTTTTCGAATCGGAAATTGTATTACCTTCGAATTGTAGTATATTCTAACTTCAATGTTTATTTTCTAAGTGACTGGCTATTTGTATCTTATTTTATTACTATTTGGATTTTAATAAACTTGTTTGTCTCAAATCTCATTTTGATATGTATATCAAAATTATTATTGTTGTTATTAATATTATTATATTTGATTGTTGGATTGAAAATCTTTTTCTACTGTATTTAGTAGTATTTGATTATTAATTTGATGCACACAAGTTGATTTATTTTGTTACTATATTATTATTGATCTATTTATTTATTTATTTTTCTCTAATTGTATATTTTTCTTATTGGATTTTTAATACCCATTTTAATTCCCCAAACCCATTAAACAAACCCTATCCAATACCCTATCTACACCTAAAGCCCAACCCAAAACCCAATACCCATCAGACCCAAACCCTAAACTCTATCTCATATATATATATACCCACAGCCTATTCATCTACCCCCTACCTTTCGTCAACCCTAGCCGCAACATATACCTGTTCATCTTCTTCACAAACTTTAGCCGTCTTCAACCCTAGCCTGTGCCTCCTAACCCATCCGCCTACCTCTCCCTCCCAATCCTCCTCTCTCGTATCCCCATTGCACCTCCTGTGTGTGCCTCCCCTCGGTGCCTGCTTTGTCGCTGGCAGACGTAGCGACAACTGTAGTGTCTCCGCCCTGAGTGTCACCCTCTCATGCTTTGTCCCGCCGCCTTGAGCGCCTATGCTCCTCCCGAACGACAGCAGACGATAGAACCAGCACCGTCTTCTCCCCGTAGCGTGCTTCCTGCGCTGTCTCCGCTCGCCGACCAGCCCTGCCAGCACTCCCCCTGCTATCCACCGTCGCCGTGTTCCCTTGCCGCCACCCGCCGTCGAAGCCATGCAACTGCTAAGCCAGTGCCATTGTCGTTGCTTGCTGTTATGCATGGGTTTTGATCAAGTGGTTTGTGATCAAGTGAATGTGGACCGTCCGTTTGATCAGATCTTGATCTTGATGGTTTGAATTCTGGCCGTCCGTTGGTCCGATCTTGATTGCCATCAAGATCCATGTCGGGATCCATCTCCGTTATTTCTCGTCGAATTCATCATCATCCCCAAGGCAAGTATCTTGTACATTTCATTTTCTAGTACAAGTTTTTTTCTTGTAAATACTACAAATAGTGTGTGACTGTGACTCCCCTTTGTTTATCATTGATAATCTCATGTTTCGCCTTATCTATCACATGAACTAAAATTCACAACCCTTCGTCGATACATTTGTTCACAACTAATATAATTACGATACATTTCATACAAAAAGGTGTATTACTTGTTTGTTGTCCTGTCTTGGCTTGCTGTTTCGACCCCTATAAAACAAAAACCTGAACTTGAGTCCTGAATATGAAATGTATCCCTAAGTATCTAGTTGTCAATAACATCCAGAATTTTCAAATTCCGAATTACAGTCTAGGAGATATTGCAGTTTTACAACTACTGTGTCGGTAATCGCAGATTCACAAAAACTGTTGCACTACCTTTGGTTTACTATTATTTTAACTATGCTACCAGTAAGTAAATAACTTGAAATTTTACATGCTGATACTGGACACCCTAAAGAACATTTTCTAACTTTCTTAGAATTAATTAATGATCTTTCAACATATTTCATATGTATAAACTCAGTTTTGCAATTTCTAGCTGAACACAAATGTTGTATAGTTTGCTATTTTGACACATATTACCACAACTTTTATGTATCTTAATTATATGCGTTGAAACCAGGTAAGAGTATAGTTTCTAGACCTTCTGACGGATCCAAATTTTCAATCTTGTAGCAACAGAAATCGTAGTTTTGGTGCAGCAATGCCATGCTGTCCAGATTTGGGATTTTCGTTGTTCTTAATATTTTGATTTGTTTTCACCCTCGAACATGTATCCTACCTAGCCTAGACTTGTTCCATGTTCTTGATTATGTTTACTTGACTTGTTTCGCACACTTTCATGCTTACTTGATGATAATAATAAATAATAAGCTGAGGTTTAAGAGAAAAACCATAGTAGTGGACAATATAGGTAAGTATACTCGGAAGGGGGCCCGTATTTTCCAGTACTCGGTTTATGAACTTGTTGTATCTTGATATATTCATGAGGCCATTACTTGGCTCATGAACTTATTGTATTCATGAACCCACTGTGTGGCTCTTGAACTTGCTAGTGGATTCACGAACTTGCTTCGTAAACTTGTTACTTTATTTTTGTATTCATGAACCGTACTTGCTTGATACTTGATGTCTGAGTACACCGCCCCATAAAATCCACTACTAGGCCTAAACGAAATTGCATTGACTGTAGCAACCATGTGATAAAAAGATGGCACATGAAGTGCTACCTAGATAATAATAACCACAAGACTTGATGCATGAATACTTGAACATGATACATGCTTACTTGATACTTGATTACATGATACATGAGACTTGATACTTGAACATAATACCTGACACTTGCTACTTGATACTTGTACTTGACAACTTGATACTTGAGACTTGTTATTTGAAACTTGTACTTGATACTTGTTACTTGATGCTTGATACCATTACATGTTCACTTGTCACTTACTCCACTACTAGTATTTGTTACCCAATCTTGTCACTTGAGTTGTCCTTCTTGCTAGCTAGTCTCTTGAATTCCAATACTTGTTGCATCCCTATTATAGTATATTATACATTCTTGATTCCAAATCTTGTTCTATATTTCTTGCACTTGTTTTCATACTCTTGCTTGTACTGTTTGCGACCCTAACTTGCACTAAGGGCGTTTGTCTTGTTTTCTCTATTTTCTCCTTTTTATATTTTTACAAACAGACTTCAGAAACGAATTGCCTGCTGAAATTGGTGAGCAGACATTCTAGGCTTCGCTTGGAGCAAGGACTTGCTTTAATATTTTGTCTTCTTGAGTTATTTATTTCTTTTGATACTTAAAAACTTGTAATAGACTTATATTCCCAAGTTTTACCTTTGGATCCAAAGTTGAAAACTATTTGGGATATTATTATTTGTTTCAATTGTTTTATGTTACTTAATAAATTATTCGTGCATATGTGGATGTGTACATTTTGTTATATTCTTGTTATGATGCTGAGTCGATCCTACAACTCATGAATGATGAAAATCATTCGCTGGGCTTTGTCACGCGCTCATATTCCGTATTTTTGGGAAGTGGGGCATGACAAGGCATCACACGCATACTACACCGCCACAATGGGGGGCTCAGTTCTCCTCCTTGACACCATAGAGCTACCGGCAGAAAGCTGTCACAATAATTTCAAACTCGCAAACAAGCTTGAAGACACTGTCATAGAAAACCCCGTCAAGAACTTCCAAACATGCCAAATCATCTCCCACCATGTCCAAATTCGTTCTCTTCATAATACAGTAATAGACGTGAATTCCTCGCTCGAAGTCATCCCGCTCACTGAATGGAAAGAACTAGTCTTGCCAAAAGACATTGGAGAACATGAGGATCTCCGCTTTTTTTTGCAAAACAAGAGGACTCTAAAACATGCAAGTCCAAGCTAGGTCTCTCGAGTTGTTCGCCTAGAGGCTCATCAACTTGAAGACCCAGGGGCAAGGAGATTTCAACATGAACTTGGAATGGTCAACGCTTCATGAACTTCAACACAGGCACTTAACGCCCTTTTTTCTATGTATTTTCAATATTTTTCAATAAAGGATAGCTACTAGAGCTGCCGCTTAGGTCAAATCATGTAATAAATGTCAGCCACTAGAGCAGCTGCTTAGTTTTATTTTCCAACGAAATGTAGTAGTAATTTTTGCAGAGTTATTATACAACTCTACAGATGCATATAATGAGTTAAACACCAAGTCTACTCCTAAAAATGACACCAAAAACTCATTAAAAGCTCCTTATAAGATGAGTTCCGAGTCTATACCCGTGACTCGGAGTTACTCTAGAAATTTACAACAAAGTATGTTCAGCGTTCAATTCGATATTCGATATTCGATCTGCTCCTAAAACTCGTTAACACCTCAATGACAGGTTCAGAGTCCATACCCATGACTCGGAGTTGCTTTAAAAACTTGCAATCAAGCACATTCAGAGTTCAACTCGGTATTCGGCCTGTTCTTGAAAATTTATTAAATTCCATTGAAGATAGATTAGAGGTCCATAATCGTGGATCGCAATTACTCCAGCAAATCTGTAAAAAAACAAGTTTCGGAGTTCAACTCACCACTTGAAGTGACTCTCACAATTTGTTAGATGACTCATACAACAAGTTCAGAGTCTAACTCTTTCCCAGAATTGCTCCCATAACTAGGTAAGTACAAAATGACAAGTCTGGAGTCCAACTATCCCTAAGAGCAGCTCCTATAACTAGCCAACCCCAAGACGACGAATCACAGGATAAGGCACAAGCATGTAAAAGATCTTTTATTTCACAAACAACAACTCTAGCTATAATTGCAGAATTGCAATGAGTTTACGTTTCATGCCTATGCATCGCTACAAAAGTTTTGCAAATACTATACAACAAGTTGTCCCACAAGTCGTCCTTTCAGCTACACAATAGAGGCATTTTCTGTCTAAGAGACACAAACATCTTCACCAACCATGTACCAGCTGACAGCTCCCCAAGGCCACCATAACTCTTGATGATAAAATTCATGACAAGTCTTCCTTAGGCGAGCAAGCTCTAAGTCCTTCCTACTGCCTTCACTCGAGCAAGCTCCAACTCCATCTCGCATAGCACACCGCGCAAATGGACAAGTCCCAACTTTGTCAAGCACCGCATAGTGCGAAGAATAGCAAACTCGACACCCCGAAGACCTCATTTAATGTACACGACTACTTGTCAGCAAAGAGAAGAACGAAAGTGCTCCAACATTGAACAAATACAAAGAACTTCACTTCAATATCAAGAGGATTTAGAACGCCACAACTCATTCACCTTTCAAAATGAGTTTGATGCTTCGTGCGCCACTCGAGTTCCTTCGTCAAAACAACTCGTTCACTCTAAACAACTAGTTCAAAGCCCTGTTCACTGTTAAAGCTCCATCAACAACCCGTTAACTTCAAACAATGAGTTCGACGCCTTGCTCACTGCTCGAGCTCTATCAGCAATCCGTTGACTCCAAACAACGAGTTCGATGTCTTGCTCACCGCTTGAGCTCCATCAGCAACCCGTTGACTCCAAACAACGAGTCCAATGTCCCATTCACTGCTCAGGATCCATCAGTAACCCGTTGACTCCAAAAAATGAGTTTGATGCCTTGCTCACCGCTTGAGCTCCTGCTTATCGCCCAAAACTCCAATAAATCCTGCAACCCCATACTCTAACTCCAATGCTTCGGAGATGACTCAAACCCAAACTCCGACTCGAACCTGAGCTCGCCAAGAATAACGCGCTCAAAATCAGCAGCTCGACGTGTAACTCCTTGAGCCCCGCTCAGCTTCGTACACGCCTATGTGCACGTATAAGACGCTTAAAACAAAACCTAACCACGTTTTCACCACAAGGCACTGCCTCACAAAAGATGCTATAACTTAAAGGTGACCTTTAATCATAGACTTTATTATATAAACACTCTTATTTCACTTAATCCTCTGATGTGGGACTAATTCCCACCACATAACCACACATCTCCACGTGAAGCACTCCCCCTTTACATGATGGCTGCATGTATGCATGCATACAACAATCCAAAATCCGGGCCATGCTCCCTAAACCATGCGTACACACACAGCCAACTGACATTTCATATCATGGCCCATCTTTTTTAACTATTATATATATCCAATATATAGTAATAGGCCCATACATAATCTCCTAGGCCCATAAATATATTAATACATATATATATATATATCAAGCCCACATCCCTTATATATATATATATATATATATATATATATATATATATATATATATATATATATATATAGGCCCGCTCTAGAAATCCGGGTTACACGACGAGATGGTGGTCGGCCAAAACGGAGCTCATCAAGAATGTAGCTCGCCCAAAACAAAGCCTAGCTCACCGAGAACCTTGTCCAAAGTGGTCACCGAAATCGCAGCTCGCCAAAGTCCAGCTCACCCAAAACAAGAAAGTGATAAAAGCTAGCTCGACGACGTAGGTTGCCAAGAGTTTTTGTTGGTCGAAGATACAATTGGTCGGCAAGTTGCTTGGTAAAGTCTTAGGTTGGCTTGGAGTTGGTTGACGAAGCATGTAGCTAGACGAAGTCACTCGGTGATTAGTAGGTCGCCGAAAAAAACCTACCAATCTCCTAGGTCGGCCAGACAAATCTTGGTCGGCCTACAAAATGCAGGCGCCCAAGACTCAAATAGCTCGGCGACATGGCTCATTAGCATAGTCACTCTACTCCTATTTAAGGGATCATTTCGATCAGGGCAACCCCACTTTTAGTGATTATTTTGTCCGACCGTGGGTCGGGTCCACTGAGCTCCAAAAGTGGGACCAACTCGACCCAGATCCAAGCTCTAGGTTGGCAAAATTGGCATTCGACCTGGCCCTCTCCTGCTCAAATTTCAGCTGCTGGATCTCTCTAAAAAGCGAGCTCTTCTGTGATGTGCGCATGAGATCAAGCCACATCACTTCGGTGCCATACAACCACTCGATCTCACACAGTGGGTGAGCTAGGCGTAATCAACGTGCCAGATTGCTCTGTGCTGATTCGATAAATCAATAAAACATTCCCCCAAAATTATTTAAAATTAGAAAATTTAATTAAATTTTAAAAATAATTAGTAAATTCAGAAAATTAATTAAAATTTTTGAAAAATAATAAAAAATGTAATAATTAATTAAAATTTTTGAAAAAAACAATTATTAATTGGGGAAAAATATTAAAAATCTGAAAAACTTATAGAAAATTCTAGATTTTTTCAAAAAAGTCCTAGAAAAATATTCGCCGCCTCCAGAAGCTACCGATCAATTCTAGATATTTCCAAATGTCCCTAGAAACTAAGATTGTACTCCATAAGTCTGAAGTAAGGCGAACTACTTTCCGAAAGACAAAGAAATTGTCATCTGTGAGTAGGAGGCTTGTTAATGGTAAAAATTGAAGCAAATCAAGGTCTTACAATTGTAGCACAGATCGTAAAGCTTCTACAGACAGATTAACTATAATGGGCTTTTTAAATAGTTCGGACCTTCTTCAGACTCTTCTGCCAAACATGAGCCGCTTTCAAGCCCATTAAAAGTGACTGGACCCACTAGGAGAGACATCTAGTCTATGAGGACTGTAAGTCAAATATCTTATCCCCAGAAAATAGAGTGTTATCTCTTAAGGGGCTTATCTCTTAATCAACATGAGATAATGGATTCATATCAATCTCATAGAATTAAATCAATCTCTTAAATTATTTCTCATGCCTTATTAGTCAGAAGGTAATTGACAATTTCTCTCTCAAACTCTCTTTCTCTCTCTGGTTTTAACTTGAGTGTCGGAAGGTCTGTCATTGGGCCCATCCCTGATGTTTCAGGTTTTTTGCAGGTCTATCAGCTGCATCAGCAACCGTCGGATTCAAATCAAGGTGTTCAATCAACGATCTAGATCCAATATCAGGAGCTCTAACTATTTTTTACGGCGACGTTCAAATGTTAGATCTTTAGTAGTTCTCTTCAAATATAAACTCACTATTTGTTTGCTTTTACACCAAAATAAGTTGCAACAGTTATCTTCTTCTTCATGAAGAGATGGAGTTAGGACTCTTCTCTTAGTGAAAAGATAAGTTTTAAACCATCTCTTATAGATAACTATGAGTTTAAATCATCTTTTTAGATAATTATGAACTCTTTCATGTTGGGCCGCTATGGCAATTCAGTATGAGGAATCTGTTTTGGGTTGTTGGGCTTAAAAGAGGCCCAACTTCTTTTACAGATCCGTTTGTAGTGGAATTTACAATTTATCCTTAAGAGCTTTAAGATTCTGCTCGATTTAAACGGTTCCAATTATGTTCTATTTTTACCCATATCACCCAGTAATACTATATTTATGGTGGGGCATATATACACAAATGAAATATGGCATCAATAAGATACTTCTTAGTGTTTTTACTACTAAGGTACTGTTCTTTTTTTTGCCTCTTATAAGAGGTTATAAGAGATTTACAGTAAGAGCCTCTTGTAAGAGCCTCTTTTTGAAGTGTTCTTTTTATATAAAAATAACCTCTTATAAAAAGATTTCTGTTCTTTTTTCACCTCTTACAAGAGCCTATATTACCCCAAAGTCTATATTACCCCAAAGTATTAAAATAGTGAGATGAAGGACAAGAAAAGATAAATTCAAATTACTAATATATAAACTAGTTTAATGGCAAGTTAAATTCACAAATCAATGTAAATCATCAATTATAATTCCGGAACCGAGATAGAGAAATAGAAACACAGGAAAACAAAACTTTAAAAAAATAAAAGGAAATTTACAGGTAGCGAAGTGGCTTAAGAATATGCATCTGTCACTAAACATGGAGGCAGCTAAACAAAATGATCGGTAAATGTTGTCACTAAAGACTTTGTTTTTTAAAGACATAATTTATCCATCCACAGTCCAATGATTTCACTATATATATCTCCTGATACATTTTCTCTACAGAATTACTATTCCTGACTTCCTATCGGTAAATGTTGCAAGCACTAATAATTTTAACAAACAAGATTCATTGAGGTCTTTCTCTGTGCAAGAGAATACGAAAATTTGAGATTGAAATTAGTAACAATTATAATATAGACTTTGGGGTAATATAGACTGTTTAAGTGATAGAATGCTTATAAGAATTTGAAAGAGGCTAGTAGAAGCCTTTTAGGCTTATAAGCGATTTTGGGAGGAATTGCTTATAAGAGATAAAAAAAAGAATGCTAAAAAAACTCTTGTAAGAGGTGGACCACCTCTTACAAGAGGTAAATCGTTTATAAAAGGAGAAAAAGAATACTACCTAAGTTTTAATGCTTCCGGAGTCTGATTCATTGTAATAGATGTTTTTATTTATGTGACTTCCATTCAATGAACACTGTATTACTCCATCCCCTCCTGCATATGGTCAGTTGATGACTAATGTTAGTTATAGTTAATCTGATTAGTCATTAGTGACTCAAATTGTATTCTTTGGAATTTTTGCTTGGTTCCAGGAAGTAGATATCTGGTCGTATGGGTGCCTTCTGTATGAACTGCTCACTCTTGGAGTTTCTTTCGTTGGTCATTCTGATGCAGAGATTTACAATTTCCTACAGGCAATCCCAGTTCAAAATAGCGTATGCTATTTTGTTTGTTTTTTTGTTTTAAGTTTTTGACAGGGTTTGGGGGGTAGGGAAATGGCGGCAACAGTAATGTCACTCAAAACTTGCGGATGGGGTTGACAGGTGCTGTGTTGGCCGAGATGGTGGAAGTTGTAGTGGTTGAATTTTCAGAAGAGTTATTGTTGTTGTTGTTGTTGTTGATTTCATAAGGAATGTCCATGCCAAAAAGACGGAGGAGGAAGAGGAGGAGGACGGGCTACTTTTCGGAGGAGATGAGCTGGTAAATTCACTCATAATTTGATGAGGAGGAATTTGACCCGGGCCAGAATTTGACACTTCCTTTTCAGCTCAAATAAAGTTTTCAGAATAAAATTATATGGCCCAACAAGCTCATCTTTCGAGTATCCATCAAGTGACTCAAACTAATACACAAGATGCCAAATAAATCATTTCATCCTGGATCTTCTTCATCTCCACTCCTTCCAATACAAATAGTGAGGAAAATCGTATATGTCTAGTGGAAGCCCATCCATAGTTAGGCACTTTAGGTTTGGTAGGTAGGGATGTCACTCGTGTCGGTCGGAAGGAGAAAAAGAGAGATACGGGTCTCTCAATTTATAGGGAGGATCTGTTAAAAATCTAAGATCCGACCAGATTTTGGGTGGCCCATTTAAAGTTGTTTCAAGCCCAGTAGTTTTGGGAGCTTATATATATGGGTAAAGGGGATATAAACAACTTGCTCATTTAGTAAATTAGCAATTGATTATGTGGCATGCATGTGTTACATTGGGCAACTAATCCTTTTAAGGATTTTTCAATCACATGTATGCCACATCATCAGTTGCTTATTTAGTAAATGAGCAAGTTGCTCATACCCCTTTTTCCCTATATTGGTAAAAAGAATATGAGCAACTTGCTCATTTAATAAATGAGCAATTGATGAAGTGGTATGCATGTGATACATTGAGTATCTAACCACATTTAGGATTTCTCAATCATATGCATGTCACCTCATCACTTGCTCATTTACTAAATAAGCAAATTGCTCATACCCCTTTTTTCCATATCTATATAATAAAACACAAAGAAAGCTATCAAGTGGTTCTCATTCAATAGAGATGAAATCAATGGTCCAGATCTAACCTCAACATATTTTTCCGCCCAAAAGTTTTTCCCCAAAACTCAAATTCAAATCCCTTCAAAACAATTCCTTTATTTATTTATTTAATTATTTCTCTCTCTCTCTCCCTCTCTCTCTCTCTTATTCTCTCTCTATTTACTCATAAATTTATATTTTCATATTTCAGATTTATATATTTTCAGATTTTTTATATATTTTTTTATGACTCATGTTACATTGAAAATAGCAAATATCTCGTCAAGAGTTAAATTTCATCATTTTCCACACTCAAAGTCCTAAGAAGTTGAATTTTGCACCCCTATTTATAATTATTTATCAACATATATTAATGGAAACATGGACTTTTATTTACAACTAATTATTGTTTACTATTCAAACTTGAGCTACATAATTATTGTTTTACTGTTTACAAGACATTCATATGCTGTATCGTTCTGAAGATGTGCCTTAGGCTCTAGTATATATATATATGGTAAAAGGGATATGAGCAACTTACTCATTTAGTAAATGAGCAAGTGATTATGTAGCATGCATGTGATACATTGGACAACTAACCTTTTTAAGGATTTTCCAATCACATGCATGCCACATCATCAATTGCTTATTTACTAATGAGCAAGTTGCCCATACCCCTTTTCCCCATATATATATATACTAGTATTTTTCACGTGTGATGCACGTTTTGATAAGAGTTTGAGAATTTTCACGTACGATATACGTTTTAAGAAATAATTTTGGAGTTGGACGTGTGTTGCACATAATTGAGAAAAATATTTTAAATGAAAAGCTACAATTCGTACGTGCAATGCACGTGTTTATAAGTAAAATTTGAGTTGAACGTGCAACATGTGTATGTTTAGTGTTAAAAAAATATTATAAAATTGTTTTGCAAGTGTTGCATGTTTTAAATAGGTGGGATTTTTTTTATTTGTTTGTTTTTGTTGTAATTAATGGGAGAGTGGGAATTTTACGTGCAATGCACGGGTTTGTATGTTGACAAATGACAACCCAACTCTCCCATTATAATATTACTAGCATAATATGCGTGCGATGCACGCCTATTAAAAGTACAGTCATTAAATTAAATGAATATATATCGAATAAACTTTTTTTATATTTGAATGTTTTTTTTTGGGTGACACATGCGGTGCACGTATATATTGTTGGATTTAGTTTTGATGTGTATTGTACGGGTTTGTTTAGTTACAAAGTTAGGATTTGGTTGGTTACAAATTCCAACTCTCCCATTAAAATAGTAAAGATTTGTTATAAATAAATTATTAAGTGTGAATTGTCTATTGAACTCCCCCCACTCATTCCACATTCTCCACCACCACCACTACATTCATTTATATTTATTCATATGTAATAATTATGTAATTGTCTCTTTGTATTCTTTGTAAGCCTATAAATAGGTCATTGGGTAAATCATTTGTATATACATGAAAAACCTATGAATCAGAATAATCTTCTTTCATCTCGTCTCTATTTTCTTTGTTTATTGTTTTTATTATTTTATAAGACGTTATCAGCACGAGTCTCTACCTTTCGAGTCTCAAGTTCATCCGAATAAAAAGAAAAATGTTTGGTCTTATATATGTAAGTATGGTATTCTCGAGTTCATCTTATTATTTTTTACTTTTGATCATTTCCTTAAGATCAATATAACTTAGTATGCTCTACACTCGCCATTTTTTATGGATCTTGTGTATCATAAAAGTTATATTTTGATCTAATCTTTTTATTTCTAATTATGCATATAATTTCATTATGTTCTTATTTTTCAAAGCTCTTGATAATAACCGACAAGAATTACTTGTCATGAGTTTTGGATGTTGAAATTCATTTGAATACTGAAAGTCTCAAAGAGACAATTGATGGATTCAAAGAATCATCGAAATGAGATCATACGAAAGATATAACGAAAGCTATAATTTTCTTTTGTCACAATCTCCCTGAAGGAGTGAAAGATGGTTGTATCAAAATCAGTGATCTTGAAGATCTCTTGAAATTTAAATAAAATATTGTTCATCTAGCAAAAAGAATTATGTGAGAATTTGATATATCAAAATTAAAGATCCCGAAGACCTCTCGAAATGAAGAAAATATTGTTTGTATAATAACAATACAATGAGTATGAATTGATGACTATCCTGTAGATCTAAATATGTATAATTGTGGCTAACTATAAATGTATGGAAAAATGACAATTTCATTTTATATTTTGGACATGCTCCATTCCCCGATGTGAATGTGATGCTATAAATTGTTCTAGTAATTTTAGCCATGAGGGTACCCATCATCGTGGCCATAGATGTGGACTTGGATAATGAAAAGAAAATAAAATGTATAAACAATCCATCATTGGCGTATGATGCAAGACCATCGGTCGCGTACCTGTAGTACGGTAATGTATTTTGTTGATCTATATCAAGAATCATTAAAGAATAAAGGAAAGAATTAACTGATGGTCATAACCTCAATAATATGATACACTTAAAGGTGGCAGATTTCTCTGTCCATTCTAAAGATGGAAGTGATAATCACCAGAAGTGATAAATATACTATCCTGAAGATAAAAATCATGATCACCAGAAGTGATCAAAATGATTTATCATTTCAAGTTACTTTATTTATAAGTTTTGTTTTTATTTTTCATGTCTGTTATGAGTTATGATAATATTCTGTTCATTTAAGTTTAATATTATCATATATGCTTGATATATTGCTTTACAAGTTTGTTTATTTTCTTTTTTTTATATATGTATAAATTCAAGATTCAAGTTGGGACAAATGTCTTGAAGACATTATTACCACACACACTCTATAATACATATTTTCTCATTTGAGATATGACGAAGCACATACCAATATTATATAAATTTATAGGGTTGTGTAAAATTAGAAATCTTGAAAAGTTAAATTTCATAAGCTCCTGAAGAGCCAATTCCATGATGCCTGAAGGCACAAATTCAGAATTCAAAATACACCATTTTCTCTAAAGTCCCGATAAATTTGTTTAGATATAAGACTACGAATGAACAAGGTATACGCGTTACCTTAAGTATGACAATCAAAAGGTGTGTGTTGCAAAATTTACTCCACTTTGTGATCTGAATTGTATTATACATATATAAGAATGGTTGAATCATATCACAGTAAACCCAAAATTTACTGATATTGTAAACCATAAGTTTACAAAGATGGTTAAGGTTTGGCATGACCGGTTAGACCATCCCGATTCATTAATGATGCGAAAATAATTGAGAATTCATGTGGCAGTCTATTGAAAAATCAGAAGATTTTTCAAATACGAATACATTGGATTGTTAGAGCTATGATTATGAAATCTAATCTCTCTGTTAGGACCTGGGGACATGCCGTTTTGTACTCATCACAACTTACACGCATCCGGCCAACCAATTATAATAATTATTCCCCCGAAAACTGCTTCATGGTCAAGAACCACATATTTTCCATTTATGAATTTATCCACCACAACGCATAATAAAAATAAAAATAAAAAAGGGGACCTGAGAGAAGAATGGGAATATATGTTGGGAATTTCCATCTGTAATCACCTTTATGGAACTAGTGACTAGAGATGTATTTACTGCAAGGTTTGCAGATTGTCACTTTAATTTCCAACATCAAGGGGAGGAAATAAACAGTTGGAAAAAGAAATATAATGAAATTATCACTGACAGTTTTAATCCTCGAGTAAATTAGTTTGAACCAAAATTTCAAAGGATAATTCAGTTGCAAGATAAGGTCAATTAACTGCCAGACATTTACTGACCAAATCTTATTTCCAACTGATAACGCTCCAATCAGAATTGGTATCCCTGAAGGTTTACCTATAATTACTAGTGAGTCTAAGGCACGCCTGAAGCATGGTAGATCACTTGATTCCAAAGAAAATTATAAACATCCTCAGAAAAATAAGGAGCAAATAAAAATGATGATCGAAACGAGGATGTCTCTCCAGAAGAGACCGTTGATATAGTTAATAATAAAGAGAATCATCAGATACCTGAAATGAATAAGAATAAAGAGATCTCGATTAACTATGTCATTACGGGAAGAAGATGGAACCATTGTAAAAATAATTGTCGACAATATTTTGCATAAAATATAGTACGCGATATTATAAATAAAATGAAGATCGTGAATCTATCTCTATGGGAGAGTGTAGAAATAAAATAAAGTTGGCCAAAAATGAAAAGAAGCGATCAAGTTTAAATTAGACTCATTTGCAAAACGAGGGCATATAGTCCAAACACCAAAAGACAATAATTTGGTGGATTATAAAGTGGGTATTTTGTGCAAAAAACAAATGAATAAAATGATATTACTATATATATAACACGGCTTGTCGCAAAAGGTGTTACCCAAATGCCTGGTGTTGATTATGAAGAGAAATATTCTCTTGTGGTGGATATAATAAGTCTGACAGTACATGAATATTTGAAAACGTGCCTCATAGATGTGATCATAAACTATCTGTATGGTTTGTATTACCATGACATAAATATGAAAACCATCTGAAGGATTTAAAGTGCCAGAAGCACATAATAACTATTCCCGGGAAGTTTAATCAATAAAGTGAAACAAAACTTTGTATGGATTAAAACAATCGGAACAAAATGTGATATAACCATCTTAGTGAGTTTTCGATAAAGGGGGCCATAATAATGGTCATATAAGCTCACATATATTTATTAAATATTCAAGGTCAAAGTCTGTTGGAACTCCTGAAGAGTTGTACAAGCCGTGCAATGTTTAAAGAAATATCTTAAGACGAAAAGACCTTGGATAAGCAATAAATATATGTTGTTTTATCATCATTTGCTGTGCAATGTTTAAAGAAATAAGTTAAGACGAAAAGACCTTGGATAAGCAAATTTCTTGTTTTGTCATCATTTTTGTTTTCAGATTTTTCAAATTAAATATTTGAAGGGCATTGGAATTGCTTGGTCCTGGAGTATCATTTCTTAGTGTAATATCAGTTTTGAAGCACTAATATATCTTATCAATAATAAATATTATGATATACCTTATGCGGTTGGTTTACTAGTAAGATGAAGTTCCTCGCCAACTCGAAGTCATTGGACTGGTATGAAAGATAACTCCGAGGGACCATGGATATGGGATTATATTATTCTAATTTGTCCATATCAGTTTTGATTGGTTATGCAAATGCAGAGTATTTATCATATCATTATAAAGCCAGATATCAATCAAGAGATATTGGCTCCATGCGAGGCATAGATTTGTTTGTTTGATCGGTTAACTTCTTTATATATTTGGAGAACGTGTCATCCTCAATCGATCAAGAAGTACTCACAACGTTATTTGAAGATAATACAGCTTTAAAGCTCAATAAAAGGAGGATTTCTTCAAAGGCGATCAGCCAAAACATATTTCACCAGAAATTCTTCTTCACTCATGTTTCAATTAAAATGGTGAAATCATTGTTAACCAAATAGAATAAAGCGACAATCCAGAAGATTGCTCGCTATGACTCTATCACCCCAACTTTTGAAATGGATGGTAGAATTGATCGAGATTCGAGATACGACTTTTAAAAGTCCTAATCGGATGATCTCGTCAGGGGGAGAGATGATATGCGCTGCACTCTTTTTTCCTTCACCAAGTTTTGTCCTACTGGATTTTCTTGGTAAGGTTTTCAACGAGGTAGCATCTTCATTGCATATCATTGTTAAAGATTATGTACTCTTTTTCCTTCACTAGGGTTTTTCCCATTTGGATTTTATCTAGTAAGGTTTTAACGAGGCATATTCTTATTTACATTCAATGGACATTCAAAGGAGGGTGTTATAAATAAAGTATTCAGTGTAAATTGTCTATTGAACTCCCCCCACTCATTCCACATTCTCCACCACCACCACTACATTCATTCATATTTATTCATATGTAATAATTATGTAATTGTCTCTTTGTATTCTTTGTAAGCCTATAAATAGGCTATTGGATGAATCATTTGTATATACATGAAAAACTTATGAATGAGAATAATCTTCTTTCATTTCGTCTCTATTTTCTTTGTTTATTATTTCTATTATTTTATAAGAAGATTAGAGATTATTTTCTTTGACAAATGAAGCAAGCTGTTACCAATAATGCAGAATTGTTGATATGTAAGTGCCTTCTTCATATTTCCAACAGGGTCTTCTAATCAACAAGAAACATAAAAGTCAAGAGAATCAAAGGGTCAGATTCATGAATAAAGGCCAATTTATCTGAAGATACCATTCTATTTACTACCACTATTGTAAAATACGCTAAAACACGTTTTGTTATATGCAAATACCAGATGCCTGTCCAGTTCAAAGTTTCGAAGTTTTTTAGATGAAAAGACAAGAATAGAACACATAAAGATATCTTAATTTTGTACATCCTCTGTTACACTCAACTATGTTGGTCTAGTGTTGAAGGCTTGTAACAAATAACAAAACACAAAAGTGACGGGAAACAATCGCATTCAAAGAAATACTATATAGTTTTTGAAGCTTGGTCTGGCCTCAGGGTTAATTTCCACAAAAGTGCCCTTATAAGCTCATCCCCATTGCCCTGACAACAGAGGAGGCTCTAGAACATGCAACAATTCTCAATTGCTCCACCGAGAGTTTCCCCATTCAGTACCTGGAATTGCCACTAAGATCCGGAAAACTCAAAAAGGCTGATTGGTTACCCATTATTGACCGGATTGAGAACCGTCTAGCAAATTGGAAAGGTAAAGCCCTATCATTGGGAGGGAGAGTCACACTTATTAATGCAGTCCTCTCAAATCTTCCAACCTATTATTTGTCCTTCTTTGAAATGCCGCGATGGGTAATTCAGATAATTGACCGGACTCAAAAACAATTTTTATGGGCAGACCCGGATCGAGGCGGCTATCACCTTATCAGATGGGAGAAAGCATGCATGAAAAAGACACATGGAGGGCTAGGTATTATTGATCTTCGTAATATGAATCTTGCTCTACTGGGTAAATGGTGTTGGAATTAATTTTTGCAGTTTTTCGGGCCGGATTCCGGCAAGCTCCGGCCACCGGAGGCACCGGAAAATGAGTGGATTGCGATCCTCTCGATGAGTACTATTCCGTAGTATACTCACTTGCCAAAAACGAATTCCGTATGAATGAGAAATGTTGATCCAAAGTTGGGTACTTGAAATGTACTAACTTGGCAACTTGGAGAAAATAGATAGTCCCATATCAGAAATTGGGAATGATTTTGTCTAGTATATATACTAGAAAACTGGACTAAAGGGCGTGGCCCGGGGGTTACCACTAACGTGTAGTGGAGAGAGGACTTAGCCAAAATGACAAACACACGCGCGCGCGCGCCCGGCCCTGGCCCCGGGCCCGGCCCGGTGCCCGGTCCGGTCCGGTCTGGTCTGGCTTAAATTTTTTATTTTATTTTTTTGCCCAGACAACCTATTCCCCTACTGAACTGAAAAGGCTTTTCAGATTCAGTAACTGGGGTCATTACTCTGTAACAGCAGGATAATGGCTCACCAGTTATGAATCTGAAGAGTCCTCATTACTCTACTGTTACAGAGTAATGGTAGCTGCTGAACAGTCTCAGTCCAAGTTTCCTCTATAAAACCAGACAGAAGCTTACTTACAGATACAGATTTTTTTTACATTTCTTTTCTTCTTCCTCTCCTCTGTGTCAGAGTCTAGTGTTAACTGAGAGTACAACACAGATAGCAGTTTGTTGTCTCTGAAGCAAGGGTGCTGCATTCTTCAGAGAAGGTACAATTGTATCCTGGGAAGCAATTCGCCGGTAACCGTCACACTACGGGGCGAATTCTGCTTTAAGGACAGAGATTCTAAAAATCTAGACTCTGTACAAGTTCATTGCTTACTGTTTTTCTTCCTGCATTTGATTTCTTCACAACTTTGTTGGAATTTCTTATTATTTTATATTCAAGTTCTAACAATCTTAAAGCAGAATTTTTCCTCACAGATTCTAACAATTTTTGTGAAGTTTATTTACAGGTTCTGTTCGGAAAAAATAGGAACTAACAATCTCTGTTTCAACCAATTTCAGAGAAGAGTGTTGGATTCTGTAGGCGAGACAACAAACACTAGAGGGGGTGAATAGTGTTAATAAAAAACTGCGGAAATTTTCTTCGGTGCAGTCGACTTGGTTGTGAACCAGTCGACTGATATGACCAAAATAAAGCAAAAACAGTAACTCTGTACAGTCGACTTATAGATAAGACAGGCGAGTGAAGACACAATGAAAATACAACTTATATGGCACTGACCAGTCGACTGATAGTGTAAGGAGTCGACTGTCCAGATACTTTTTGCAGAACTTAAGTAAACAAGAGTAAATGCAAAATCAAGACAACCAATCACAGAGTACACAAGATATATCCTGGTTCGGTCCTCCCGACCTACGTCCAGTCCCCAAGCAACCCACTTGAGATTTTCACTATTCTTGAAAAAGTTTACAAGAATACCCTACGGCGTTAAGACAACAACCTTGTCTAACTCGTAGTCCTTTCTCTCAACCAGAGAAAGCAAACCCACTCTACTACCAAGAGTGAAATAAACCGACTCTACAACCTAGAGTCAAAAACACTCTCCAACCGAGAGCAAAAGGAACAAGAAAAACTTTATAGTCAACCTATAGCCTTGTTGGTGTTTTGTGTTGTTACACGTGGCTAAAAGTAAGGTCGACTTTTATACCCAGTCCAGAGCGAAATCGTTGCTATACTGGACTGAGTGTAGAGAACCAGAGAGTTTGAACTTGAAGGCTTGTTCTCAAAATTTCACTTAGAATTTTCTCAAAGACAGTGCTCGGTATCTCAAAAAGTTTTGTAAATGTTGTTGGATCTTTTCAGTGAGATCTGAACTCTTTTTTATAGAGTTAGATCTCCTGAACGTTGGGGGACAGTTATTCCAACTGTCAACCAACGGATCTAAGAGCTGTTGCTTTTGAAAAATCAATTTTGAAAACAGAAAACGGTCAAAAGCACTCGAACAGTCGACTAGGTTGCCATATGAGTCGACTGGTCAGAGTTTGAATAAATTTAAAACAGTTTTGTACTATCAGTCGACTGCCAGAAGTATCAGTCGACTGGTACTCAACAGCTAAATTACTTCAAACTGTTTTGACTCTTTTGGGGGTTTTGAAAAACACACATTATGAATTTTGTGAGTGTATGTGTGTGTGACAAGGCTTTACAATCAGACTAAGACTCAACAAAAATAAAATACAATATTTTACAAGACATAATAACATGACACATTTGAGCTTGAGGTCTTGAGTCTTGATTTGAGTCTTGAGTCTTGTTTTGAGTCTTGTCTTGAGTGAAGTCTTTGTCTGTAGCCTTTGAGCTTGTTCATTTGTTCAGCTGAGATAATCTTTTGTATGTGCAACCTGCAATGTTAGCTGTATAACATAGACACATGTTGCAGTGTGTTGTGATCATCAAAATCAAGAATCAACATTCTCCCCCTTTTTGATGATGACAACACAATAGCTGAAAATAACAGATAATATACAAGCATAGTAAAGATATGCTCCCCCTGTTAAAAACACATCATGCATACAGATTAAAATGTATCTTTAAATCATGTATCAGTCGACTTAAAGTATTGCAGGCGACTGATCAGAAAACTCATATATAGTAAAATCACAAACATAAAAATAATCACAGATGCAACAGTCGACTTAACTGCTTATAGCCAGTCGACTGACCAGAGATATTTTCAATACACAGAGTCAAATACTTAGAGGATATCTCTCCCCCTTTGTCATCAACAAAAAGCATAAAATAAACAGTCATAGAAATAAAAAGTTCTTTAAGACAAAATGAAATAGAAAATTACATAAATAGCAAAAAATAAAAGTCTTCAATCGTCCTCATCTGAATCTTCATCAGCAGCATGAAATTGAGAATGGAAAAGATCAGTGAGGTGGTCAAGTTTGGAATCAATGGTGTGAAGCTGGGTATCCACAGTTGCTGAATGTTTCATGAGATAAGAGACACAATCATAGAGAGTGCGTGGGTCATCATAGTTAGCTTGAAGAATAGGTGGATCAGAAGAGGTAGAAGGTCTAGAAGGTCTAGCAGTAGAACCTAAAGGAGCTTGAGAAGGTGGAGGAGAACTAGGAGGTGATCTAGAAGGAGGATCAAGAAGTTTCATACGTGTCAAACTAGCACGATCGAAACAGTCATAGTGAGTAACGACATTGGTCTCGGAATCGAGATCAATACTGAAAGCTACAAAGACACGAGTGAGAAGCCCACCAAAAGGCAAGAAGTGAGTGTGGTTTTGTTCAAGTTTAGAAAAGATGACACGACCCCAATTTACAGCAATTTTACCAAATATTGCATAGAAAGCTTTTTGTAATTCTAGAGAATACTGGTCATAACTTCCTCTTTTGGGAAGGATGTTATAGGCGAGTATTCTAGATACTAGCTTAGCAATAGGTTTAATATTTTTGCTAGTCATTGGAGGTCCATGATTGGGTAAAAAGATTTTAGATAAAACAGAGGCATCATCTAAAATAACATCATCAAGATATAATCCTCCGTCATCAATACCCAGTATTTGATTGATTCTCGTGGGTGTGAGTGTCATTTTGACATTTTTCACAGATGAACGGATAACTACATCCCCATCGTGTTTTTGGACAACCCTCATATTTGTGTAAAACAAATAAATGAGTTGGGGATAATAGTTGGGTTGATTAGAAAGAGAGAGAAAATCATAAAGACTACTATTTTGAAACAAGGGGACAAGATTAAAACGATCAAGATCATTGAAATTAACAAATCTTCCAGGGAAGATGGTAATGGTACAAATAAGGTACCATCGTTCAAGGAGATCGGGACTTAAAAGAAATTGAGAGTAATCTTGAGATGAAGAACTACCCTCATGAGATCTCTTGGATCTATTAGGAGCCATAAAAAGAGAGAGTGGGAATGATTTTACCAAAGAAGAAGACGAAAGATCAGAACAGAAGCGAACACCAGCAGCAGTTGTGAGTCGACTTCCTTCTTCTTCACAGATTAGGGTTTGGGATTTTGGGTGAAAAATTGGAGATCGGTAAAGGTGAGAAAGAGGGGCTGGTAAAGGGTTTTAACTGAGGGCAGACGGCTGAGATCAAAGAGGGAAGAAATCGAGGGTTGAGATAAGAGATCACGGGTGAAAAGAGAAGTGAATTTTATCTCAAAAACTGCGATGAATTGTCGCTGAAGACAATTGAGCTCGCGACAGTCGACTGGTAGGGTATATCAGTCGACTTAGTTGAGAAGAAACTAAAATTTTATGTCTACTTATCAGTCGACTGGTATAAGAGCCAGGCGACTGGTCAGAAAAAAATAGATATGTTTTAAAGTTCAGTACAGTTGACTTACTCAAGAACACAGTCGACTTAACAGAAACTATTTTCAACAAATATTAATAAAATCACAAATTCCAAGTTCTCTTCTTAAGTTAATGAAAGTATCTTCTTTAAGGGGTTTGGTAAATATGTCTGCTACTTGTTTATCAGTAGAGATAAAATCTAAAGATATATCTTCTTTTAAAACATGATCACGTAGAAAATGATGTCGAATATCAATATGTTTCGTACGTGAATGTTGAATCGGATTTTTAGATAGATTAATTGCACTGGTATTATCACACATAATTGAGGGTTTCTCAAATGAAATACCATAATCTAATAAAGTTTGTTTCATCCACAAGATTTGTGCACATGCCAAACTTGCAGCGATATACTCAGCTTCTGTGGTTGATAGGAATACGGAATTTTGCTTTTTACTGCACCAAGAGACTAGAGAATGTCCCAAAAAGTGACATGTACCACTAGTACTCTTGCGATCAGTTTTGCTTCCAGCAAAATCAACATCGCTATATGACAGAAGTTGAAAATTATCAGTGCGTGGATAAAATAAACCATATTCAGATGTGCCTTTAATATATCTTAAAATTCGTTTCACTGCTTTTAAATGAGACTCTTTAGGACTAGATTGATATCTAGCACATAAACATACGCTGAACATAATATCTGGTCTACTTGCAGTAATATATAAGAGTGAACCAATCATACCTCGATAGAGTTTTTGATCAACACTCTTACCTAATATATCTTTGTCAAGAGTAGTAGTAGTAGCCATAGGTGTGGATTTACTACTAGTACTATCCATGTTAAAACGTTTGAGTAATTCCTTTGCATATTTTTCTAGATTGATAAATATGCCACTTAAGGACTGTTTAATTTGAAGTCCAAGAAAATAATTGAATTCACCCATGTGACTCATCTCAAATTCATTTTTCATGGTATTAGCAA
This sequence comes from Hemerocallis citrina, assembly GCA_017893485.1. NCBI lineage: Eukaryota > Viridiplantae > Streptophyta > Magnoliopsida > Asparagales > Asphodelaceae > Hemerocallis > Hemerocallis citrina. The sequence continues at coordinate 82,656,743 of CM030358.1, forward strand.
ATTCTTGACATAGATTATTATTAGTAGAACCAAAAATTATATCATCAACATATATTTGTATGATTAGGATATCATTCTTAACTCTTTTGATAAACAATGTAGTGTCTACTTTACCTATTTCAAATCCTGTTTCTAAAAGAAAAGTTTTCAAACGATCATACCAAGCACGAGGTGCTTGGTTAAGACCGTATAAAGCCTTTTTCAATTTATAAACATGATCTGGAAATTGTTCATGTTCAAAACCTGGTGGTTGTTTAACATAAACATTTTCTTTAATAAACCCATTAAGAAAGGCACTTTTAACATCCATTTGATAAAGTATAAAATTCATGAAACAAGCAAAAGATAATAAAATACGAATAGATTCTAGTTTAGCAACAGGAGCATATGTTTCATCAAAATCTATACCTTCTTCTTGATTATACCCTTGAGCAACTAATCTAACCTTGTTCCTTACAACTTGTCCTGATTCATCTAACTTATTTTTAAATACCCATTTGGTACCAATAATAGTCTGATCAGGAGGTCGAGGAACTAAATCTCATACATCATTCCTTATAAATTGGTTTAGTTCATCTTGCATGGCATTCATCCAATATTCATTCTCACAAGCTTCTTGTATATTCTTCGGTTCAAAATCCGACAAGAATGCTGTATGAGAAATCATATTAACATGTGAACGTGTCTGAATACCATGGGAGATGTCACCAATTATTAAGTCATGAGGATGATCTTTAACTTCAACAAATGACTTTGGTAAAGTTGAAGATATCACAATAGGATCAGTCGACTTAACAGGTTCTTCAGTCGACTGCTTCACTTCAGTCGACTGGAAGTCCTTATCAGTCGACTTATCAGTCAGATTAGTTTGTTCTAAAGATTTAATCACATTATCTAAAGGTGATAAGTTGATGAAGGCAGAGATTCATCGAATGAAACATGCATGGATTCTTCAATAGTCATTGTAGACTTATTGAAAATTCTATATGCTTTACTCCTATTTGAGTATCCTAAAAAGATACCTTCATTAGATCTAGGATCAAATTTGTCTAAATTATCTTTTGTGTTTAGAATAAAACACTTACAACCAAATGTCTTAAAGTAAGAAACTTTAGGAATTTTGTTAAAAAATAACTCATAACAAGTCTTCTTTAGCTTAGGTCTTATAAGAATCCTATTTAAAACATAACAAGCTGTAGCAACAGCTTCAGCCCAAAAATGCTTTGGTAAATTGCTTTCAACAAGCATAGTACGTGCGCATTCTTGCAAAGTCCTATTCTTCCATTCAACCACTCCATTTTGTGGTAAAGCTCTAGGAAATACAAATGAATGTGTTATACCATTCTTGTTGCAATATTCTGTAAATGTCTCATTCTCAAATTCTCCACCATGATCACTTCTTATAGTGACTATGGTTAGAGATTTTTGATTTTGAATACGTTTACAAAAATGTGCAAATTCATCAAACGCATCATTTTTATGTTTTAAAAAGAATGTCCAAGTGAATCTTGAAAAATCATCTACTAAAATAAATACATATCTACTTTTATTTAAGAAGCAACTCTAACAGGGCCAAATAAATCCATATGAATTAATTCGAGCGGCCTACTAGTGGAAATTACTTCTTTTGTTTTAAAAGTGGATTTGATTTGTTTTCCTAGTTGACATGCATCACATAACTTATCCTTTTTAAAGGATAGTTTTGGCAGTCCTTTAACTAGGTTATATTTAGATAATTTTGAGAGATTTTTCATGTTCACATGTCCAAATCTTCTATGCCATAGCCAAGATTCATTGTTAGAGGCTATTAAACAAAAATCATTTGAAAGTTCAATTGCATTTAAACACAATTCATAAATATTATTTTTACGAAAACCTTGAAAAACAACATTTTGCATAGTGGAATCATAAATCAAACATGCATCTTTTTCAAAAACTATTTTATACCCTTTATCACATAACTGACTAATGCTTAAAAGATTATGCTTTAAACCACTAACTAATAATACGTTTTCTATGGTTGGGTTAGAAATTTTACCGACCATGCCAATTCCTATGACTTTGCCTTTGTTGTTATCTCCAAAGGTGACAGTTCCTCCATCTATGCTTTGAATGGTGGATAGTAGGTTGGCATGTCCTGTCATATGTTTTGAACACCCGTTGTCTAGTATCCAGCGTTCTTTCTTGGGTACCTATAAAAAATTTAAGGTAAATATGGTACCCTTTTTATTGGGTCCAAAACACATTAGTTTGGGAGAAAGCAAACCCATGAAGAGTTTGATCTTCCTTCATAAGCAGGAATATAATTAGTGGAATTACATACAGTTAAAACATATGAGTTAATATAAGCAATTCTATCATTCTTATTTAAGCTGAATGGAACCCATACTAACTTGTTCTGTCCAGTCGACTTACCAGTGTCCTTCAGTCGACTGCTATTGTGAGTCAGTCGACTTGATGATACACTAGGTCGACTTATATGAGGTTTTAATCTTATTGAATGAGATTCAATTCCTCTGGACAGACGACTGGTAGATTGGTTCAGTCGACTTAACCGAACAGTAAATTTGCTTTCATGACTAGCATTAATAACCTTAGGCTTTTCAAAAAATTCATATAACTTGTGTGTAACACTAGAAATAGATGCTGATTTATTTCTACTAGTGTTTTTAGCAGGACATTTTTTTACAGAAGAATTTTTAAAACCAAGTCCATACTTTTGACTAGATTTTACTTGATGGTGAAGGACATCATTTAAATTCTCTTTTCCTTTGTTAAACTTAGATACGTTCTTTGAAATCTCTTCATAATTCTTTTTAAGAGTTTCAAGATCAGTATCTAAACTTGCAATGCGAGAATTTAAAGATTTCACTTCCTTATCAAGGTTAAGATTTTCTTGAGAAAGTGTTTGATTAACTTTCTCTAGATTCTTAACTCTAATCTTTTCTTTTTTCAACTCTTGGAATATTTCATTAAAAGCATCAAGAAGATCTTCTGAATCATAGTCATTACTTACATGTTCTTGTGTAGCCATGAAACACATATTTGCCACTTCATTGTTTTCATCCGTTTCTTCTTCGGAAGACGAATCACTATCATCCCATGTAGCTTGATAGGCCTTCTTGTTCTTGGCAAATTTGTTCTTTGAATATTTGTCCTTCTTGGAGTTGGATGATTTTCCCTTGTTCTTTGCATTTTCTAAGGGACAATCCTTCTTCATGTGACCTATTTTATTGCACCTGAAACATGTAGGAGGGTCTTTAGTATCTTTATTTTTAGAATTAAACTTACCCTTCTTTAAGAATTTCTTGAATCTTCGAGTGAACATTGCCATCTCCTCTTCATCTTCTTCCTCATCTTCTGAGTCTGTAATGGCTTTAAAAGCCAATGGTTTCTTCTTTGTTTGCTGTGATTCTGTATCCTTCTTTCGATCTTCAAGTTGGACCTCGTATGCCATGAGATTGCCCATAAGATTCTCAAGAGAAAGTTGTGACAAGTCATTTGCTTCCTCTATTGCTGTGGTCTTCTTCTCCCATTCTGGAGTGAGTGCACGTAAGACTTTTCTAACCATCTCCGCTTGAGTGTAAATCATTCCAAGGGCTACAAGAGAGTTTGTGATGTCTGTGAATCTGGTGATCATCTCGGACACAGTCTCATTTTTCTTCATTCTAAACATCTCAAACATGTGCACAAGAACAGAAATTTTAGATTCCTTCACTTTATTTGTTCCTTCATGTGTTACCTTGAGTGTATGCCAGATTTGATGTGCGGTTGTAGCATTGGATACACGGTTGAATTCTTCCTTTGTAAGTGCACAAAATAAGGCATTCATTGCTTTGGCATTGTTCATGATTTGATTCTTTTGATCATCATTCCATTGTGCATATGGAATGGTAGGGGCAGTGTATTCTGTCTCTGTCATTTGCCATATCTCGTAGTTGATCGATTGGAGGTAGATTCTCATTCGGCACTTCCAATAATTGTAGTTAGTTCCATCGAATAGCGGTGGCCGTTGTGTAGATTGGCCTTCATGGTACTGATTTGTATTTGAAGTAGTTGCCATAGCCTGTAAGCTTGCTCTGATACCAAGTGTTGGATCCTGTAGGCGAGACAACAAACACTAGAGGGGGGGTGAATAGTGTTAATAAAAAACTACAGAAATTTTCTTCGGTGCAGTCGACTTGGTTGTGAACCAGTCGACTGATATGACCAAAATAAAGCAAAAACAGTAACTCTGTGCAGTCGACTTATAGATAAGACAGGCGACTGAAGACACAATGAAAATACAACTTATACGGCACTGACCAGTCGACTGATAGTGCAAGGAGTCGACTGTCTAGATACTTTTTGCAGAACTTAAGTAAACAAGAGTAAATGCAAAATCAAGACAACCAATCACAGAGTACACAAGATATATCCTAGTTCGGTCCTCCCGACCTACGTCCAGTCCCCAAGCAACCCACTTGAGATTTTCACTATTCTTGAAAAAGTTTACAAGAATACCCTACGGCGTTAAGACAACAACCTTGTCTAACCCGTAGTCCTTTCTCTCAACCAGAGAAAGCAAACCCACTCTACTACCAAGAGTGAAATAAACCGACTCTACAACCTAGAGTCAAAAACACTCTCCAACCGAGAGCAAAAGGAACAAGAAAAACTTTACAGTCAACCTATAGCCTTGTTGGTGTTTTGTGTTGTTGCACGTGGCTAAAAGCAAGGTCGACTTCTATACCCAGTCCAGAGCGAAATCGTTGCTATACTGGACTGAGTGTAGAGAACCAGAGAGTTTGAACTTGAAGGCTTGTTCTCAAAATTTCACTTAGAATTTTCTCAAAGACAGTGCTCGGTATCTCAAAAAGTTTTGTAAATGTTGTTGGATCTTTTCAGTGAGATCTGAACTCTTTTTTATAGAGTTAGATCTCCTGAACGTTGGGGGACAGTTATTCCAACTGTCAACCAACGGATCTAAGAGCTGTTGCTTTTGAAAAATCAATTTTGAAAACAGAAAACGGTCAAAAGCACTCGAACAGTCGACTGGGTTGCCATATGAGTCGACTGGTCAGAGTTTGAATAAATTTAAAACAGTTTTGTACTATCAGTCGACTGCCAGAAGTATCAGTCGACTGGTACTCAACAGTTAAATTACTTCAAACTGTTTTGACTCTTTTGGGGGTTTTGAAAAACACACATTATGAATTTTGTGAGTGTATGTGTGTGTGACAAGACTTTACAATCAGACTAAGACTCAACAAAAATAAAATACAATATTTTACAAGACATAATAACATGACACATTTGAGCTTGAGGTCTTGAGTCTTGATTTGAGTCTTGAGTCTTGTTTTGAGTCTTGTCTTGAGTGAAGTCTTTGTCTGTAGCCTTTGAGCTTGTTCATTTGTTCAGCTGAGATAATCTTTTGTATGTGCAACCTGCAATGTTAGCTGTATAATATAGACACATGTTGCAGTGTGTTATGATCATCAAAATCAAGAATCAACAAAGAGAACAAAATCAAAACATGGAGAACACACAAACTGAAGTTGCTACTGGGCTTCTCAGTACCCAAACTCCGGTGACCCAGAATGTGACTGCACATTCGGTCGCGGCACATTCGGTCGTTCTGCCCACGCACATAACCGTGGGAGAAAAACCGGAGAAGTTCAATGAAACTGGGTTTAAAAAGTGGCAGGAGAAGATGCAGTTCTACCTGACCACATTGAAGCTGGACAGATTCCTCAATGAATCTGCCCCGATGCTGGCGCCAATGGAAGCACACTCCGTTGTTGCAGTTGACGCGTGGACTCAGGGCGACTACCTCTGCAGGAACTACATCCTGAATGGCTTGGTAGACTCTCTGTACAACGTCTACTGTGTCTTCAAGACATCCAAACTCCTGTGGGGGTCCCTGGAAAAGAAGTACAAAACTGAAGACGCCGGGTCCAAGAAATTTGTTGTCGGCAAATTTCTGGACTATAAGATGATTGACTCCAAAACAGTGGTGAGTCAGGTCCAACAACTGCAGGTTATAATGCACGATATTGCTGCAGAGAATATGACTCTGTGCGAACCATTCCAGGTTGCAGCGTTCATTGAAAAACTTCCACCTGGGTGGAAAGATTTCAAGAACTATCTCAAACACAAACGAAAGGAGATGTCTCTTGAAGACCTAATTATCAGGTTGCGAATCGAAGAAGAGAATCGCAAGGCTGAGAGGTCCTATGAAAATCTGTCCATAGAAAAGGCCAATGTGGTGGAGCATGAACAGAAGGGAAAGAAGAGGAAGTTTCTGCCACAGACCTCAAGCAAAAAACCACTTGTAAAGAGGTTTGCTGGGAAATGCCACAAGTGTGGTAAACTGGAGCACAAAATTTCAGAGTGCCGCAGTAAGGACAGTAATCATTCAAAAACAGGACATGTAAAAGGAAATGAAAAATCCCATGTACACATAGCTGAGAACTTGTCCACTGGTCTCTCTGACCTGGACCTCTGTGCTGTTGTTTCAGAGGTAAATCTTGTGGGGAGCAATCCTCGTGAATGGTGGTACGATACTGGGGCCACCAAGCATATCTGCTCGGACAAGAAAATGTTCACCTTCTACCAGAAGTGCAACAAAGATGAACAGCTGTTCATGGGAAACTCTTTCACCTCCAAAATTGAAGGAACAGGGAAGATAGTGCTGAAAATGACTTCAGGCAAAGAGCTATCACTCACAAATGTGTTGCATGTCCCAGACATTAGAAAGAACTTGATATCAGGTTCTTTGCTAAGTAAGAATGGGTTCAAAGTTGTACTTGTTTCTGATAACTTTGTACTGTCCAAGAATGGGATATATTTGGGTAAAGGATATGTAAAGGATGGACTGTTCAAGTTTAATGTAATGACAATCATCCCTAAAACTATTGTTCCTGCTGTTCCCAAAGTTAATGAAATAACTCCTATTGCCTATGTTGTTGAGTCTTCTTCTGTTTGGCATGAAAGACTAGGCCATGTTAATGTAAATTCTATGCGTAGATTAGTTAACATGAATTTGCTACCAAAGTTTAAGGTAGATAACTCAGAAAAATGTGAAGTGTGCACGGAGGCCAAACTCACTAAAACTCCATCACGTTCTGTAGAAAGAAACAGAAACTCTAGGTCTTATTCACACAGATCTGTGTGACTTAAAATATGTGCAGACCAGAGGTGGCAAAAAGTACTTTGTGACTTTCATAGACGATTGCACAAAATTCTGTTATGTATATTTGTTACATAGCAAAAATGAGGCTTTGGATAAATTCAAAGAATATAAACTTGAGGTTGAGAATCAACTTGGCAAAACGATTAAAATCGTTAGAAGTGATAGAGGAGGAGAATATGATGCACTATTTAACATGTTCTGCTCGGAACATGGAATAGTTCATCAGACAACTGCTCCCTACTCACCCGAATCAAACGGTACTGCCGAGCGCAAAAACCGAACTCTAAAGGAGATGATGAATGCCTTGTTGTTGAATTCTGGCCTACCCCAAAACATGTAGGGGGAAGCATTGTTGACTGCCAACTACATTCTCAACAAAATACCTCACAAGAAAACCGGCAAGACACCATATGAATTGTGGAAAGGTAACTTACCTTCGTATAAATACCTCAAAGTGTGGGGGTGTCTAGCAAAAGTGGCAGTACCTAATCCGAAGCAGGTCACCATCGGACCTAAGACGATTGATTGCATATTCATAGGCTATGCACACAACAGTAGTGCATATCGGTTCTTGGTATACAAATTGGATATACCGGATATCCATGTAAATACAATAATGGAATCAAGAAATGCTTCATTCTTTGAACACGTGTTTCCGTGCAAGGATACTACGTACCCTAAACGTACACGTGAACAAGGGAATGCAAGCACTTTAGTTGATGAACCAGAACATGATACCGATGAGCCTAGACGAAGTAAACGGGCTAGAACATCAAAATCATTTGGTCCTGACTTTGTGACGGCCTTTCTGTTAGAGAATGAGCCCAGAACGTTCAAGGAAGCCATGTCTATACCTGATGCTCGTATGTGGAAGGAAGCAATCAAAAGTGAAATAGACTCCATTATGCAAAATCATACATGGGAGTTAGTCGATTTGCCTTCTGGATGTAAAGCTCTAGGATGCAAATGGATTTTCAAACAAAAATTGAAACCAGATGGTTCAATAGAGAAGCATAAGGCTAGACTTGTGGTACAAGGATTTAGGCAAAAAGAGGGCCTAGATTTCTTCGATACATATTCCCCAGTTACAAGAATAACATCCATAAGAATGTTGATAGCTATTGCAGCTCTACGTAACCTGGAAATACATCAAATGGATGTTAAAACTGCATTTCTAAATGAGGACTTAGAAGAAGAAATATACATGAAACAACCTGAGGGTTACGTAGTTTCTGGACAGGAAAATAAGGTGTGCAGGCTTGTAAAATCACTGTACGGCCTGAAACAAGCTCCAAAGCAGTGGCATGCAAAATTTGACAATGTTATGATGTCAAATGGTTTCAAAATAAATGAATGTGATAAATGTATCTACATCAAAGATACTCCAAACGGATACATTCTGGTCTGTCTATACGTAGACGACATGCTCATTATTAGAAGCAATAACGACATTATCAAACAAACTAAGAGCATGTTTAGTGGCAAGTTTGACATGAAAGACTTGGGAGTTGCAGATGTCATACCAGGAATCAAAGTCTCCAGGACATCTGAGGGGATTACTTTGTCTCAAGCTCATTATGCTGAGAAAATACTTGAAAGATTCAAGAATTATTCCAATGGGACAGCAAAAAGTCCCGTCGATCCAAGTCTTCACCTGTTCAAAAATACAGGCGAAAGCATATCACAACTGGAATATGCACGTGTAATTGGTAGTCTGATGTATCTAACAAATTGTACAAGACCGGACTTAGCACATTCGGTAAACGTACTGAGCCGATACACGAGTAATCCAGGTCGAAGTCACTGGAAAGGAATAACTAGAGTATTGAACTACTTGCGACATACTCAGAGTTATGCGCTGCATTACACCAGATATCCAGCAGTACTGGAAGGCTACAGTGATGTCAACTGGATATCGGACTCAAAGAACTCAAAATCCACAAGTGGATATGTTTTCACACTTGGTGGTGCAGCTGTGTCATGGAAATCCTCTAAACAAATGCTATTGGCCAGATCCACCATGAAATTTGAGTTTATTGCTTTAGACAAAGCGGCAGAGGAAGCAGAATGGCTTCGAAACTTCTTAGAGGATATTCCAATGTGGGAAAAATCAGTGTCTGCCTTATGTATACACTGTGACAGCCAATCGGCTATAGCACGGGCACTGAGTTGCATGTATAATGGTAAGTCTCGTCATATCAGAAGGCAACACAAAACCATTAGACAACTGCTCTCAAATGGAGTAATCTCTATACAATATATAAAATCGGCCGACAACCTAGCGGATCCATTTACTAAAGGTCTGTCGCGAGAGCAGGTTGTGAGATCATCAAGAGGAATGGGCTTAAAGCCTATGACGAAAGAGGATACTTGATGGAAACCCTACCTAGGAATTGGAGATCCCAAGATCTAGGTTCAAAGGGACAACTAAATCTTGTTGAATCAACGAAAGCACTGAGAGATTAACATCTCATACCCATTCTTAGGATGATAGAACAAGTGTTGCCTGCAAATAGTTAGGATAAGCTTGGCTTTTAATGATTCCCATAGCTTTGAAATAAAAGTGGGGTATAGTAGGATACTCTTTATGGGCAATCACCTTGTGAGTGTGAAATGGGGCCGTTTCTAGGAGAATGAAGAGAGGCTACATTCTCCAAGATCACTCACGATTAACCAGGGATGTTCAGGGCCAAAATGAACACAACAAGAAAACTTAGTTCTGTGAGGAGATGAAACTGTGTGATAGTTATTGTCTAGGTTCACATGAACGCCCGGGTAGTTCAAGACATCATGATCACTACTTGGTCAAGTGAATCCGATAGCTAATTACTAAGGGTGGTTCAAAGTTGAAAAATTATTACCATTCCTGATGCAGTGATTTTCCGATTGTACTCTCAGAGTCTTTCTGTCATATTTTTGTTTTTCTGTCGTGTCTGGATTACATGGTCTGGTAATTTCCATTCATGTGGGGGATTGTTGGAATTAATTTTTGCAGTTTTTCGGGCCGGATTCCGGCAAGCTCCGGCCACCGGAGGCACCGGAAATGAGTGGATTGCGATCCTCTCGACGAGTACTATTCCGTAGTATACTCACTTGCCAAAAACGAATTCCGTATGAATGAGAAATGTTGATCCAAAGTTGGGTACTTGAAATGTACTAACTTGGCAACTTGGAGAAAATAGATAGTCCCATATCGGAAATTGGGAATGATTTTGTCTAGTATATATACTAGAAAACTGGACTAAAGGGCGTGGCCCGGGGGTTACCACTAACGTGTAGTGGAGAGAGGACTTAGCCAAAATGACAAACACGCGCGCGCGCCCGGCCCCGGCCCGGCCCGGTACGGTCCGGTCCGGTTTGGTTTGGTCTGGCTTAAATTTTTTATTTTATTTTTTTGCCCAGACAACCTCTTCCCCTACTGAACTGAAAAGGCTTTTCAGATTCAGTAACTGGGGCCATTACTCTGTAACAGCAGAGTAATGGCTCACCAGTTATGAATCTGAAGAGTCCCCATTACTCTGCTGTTACAGAGTAATGGCAGCTGCTGAACAGTCTCAGTCCAAGTTTCCTCTATAAAACCAGACAGAAGCTTACTTACAGATACAAATTTTTTTTACATTTCTTTTCTTCTTCCTCTCCTCTGTGTCAGAGTCTAGTGTTAACTGAGAGTACAACACAGACAGCAGTTCGTTGTCTCTGAAGCAAGGGTGCTGCATTCTTCAGAGAAGGTACAGTTGTATTCTGGGAAGCGATTCGCCGGTAACCGTCACACTACGGGGCGAATTCTGCTTTAAGGACAGAGATTCTAAAAATCTCGACTCTGTACAAGTTCATTGCTTACTGTTTTTCTTCCTGCATTTGATTTCTTCACAACTTTGTTGGAATTTCTTATTATTTTATATTCAAGTTCTAACAAATGGTGGTGGAAAGTCTTCCAACCTAATGGAGAAGGGTGGCAAGATTTTATTCAGGGATATCTACATGGGAATGAAACGAGAAATTTGGGCTTCAGGGTAGGTCCACGTGTCTCCTGGTTCTGGAAAGGCATCGCTAAGGCCTATGAACCCTTCATTAGCTGTGTGATATCAGTTATCGGTAACGGCAGACTCATCAGATTCTGGTGGGATAAGTGGTGTGGTGATCACACACTTAGAGCTCTATTTCTCAATTTATATGATCATGCATCACAACCACACTGCACGGTGGCCGCAGCATGGAAAGGAGGAGCCTAAAAACCACCCTTTAAACAAAGGCTCGATCTGGGCTCTCAAATTAGACTCTTGGAACTTCAGACCTATATCACCAAGGCTGGAATTAGTTGCTCTCAGGGTCCAGATAGAAAATCTTAGATATTGGAAAAGAACGGCACTTTCACCATTCATTCCCTGTATAACCGCATTCACTTTAGGGGTTGTACCCCAAAATGGTCATGCGTCATTTGGAGGACGAAAGTCCCGCTGAAAATCAAAGTTTTCTTATGCCTGGTGATGAACGATGCGATTTTGACTAGAGAAAACCTCACTAAATGCCAACCAAATGTGGAATCTAGTTGCGGGTTCTGCCACGCTATCCTAGAGACTAGAGACCATCTTTTTCTAAATGTCCTAGGAGCAAAGCGGTACTGGTAGAGGTACTCAGCGCCCTAGCGACGAGTCAGTACCCTAGTGTGTACGAGGACTTGTGGGTAGGTTCAAAATTTGCTATTAAGAGAAGAACTATGAGAAAAGCGTGGTATATCGCTATCACCGCAACGACCTGGGTTCTTTGGCTATACAGGAATAATTTTTACTTTCACAGAACTTGTAATAATATTTCTAGTAATTTGACTCACATTATGCATTTTATTTCATTTTGGGCTAATGTGGCCGTAGCAGGTCCCAGGGGGAGGATAGTGAGCGTATTCCAAGTTGCAGATTTTGATGATGATAAAGTCGAGATCGGTCCGACAATCGACTGACAGCCAGCTTGGCATTTTATTGTTGGTAGAATAGATACCCACCGTCACAGGGTTTGTTGGGGGGATATGATGTATTTTGGTTAGACGCATGTAGGTTGCAGCCATTTTGGTATTCTTTTATCCTACCCCCCATGATTGGGATGGAGGTTATGTACTTTTGTTATGATTGTAGGACCTTGTATTTGGCTCGGTACTCTGAGTTTGTTTTATTGATCACTTATTAATGAAACAGGGTGGCCATACTCCACCTTTTCTTTAAAAAAAAAACAAATAACAAAACACATAAGAATACTTTATAACAAAAAATTATAAAAATTATAAAGCTACCGTAATGCTTGGGAGGCTGATGTTATCGAAGGCCTTAGAGGTTCTCAAAGCTACCGAGGTGTTCTGAACCTTCAATACGCCGATGGTACCATCATCTTTGTGAAACTCAATGGGTGCACCATACGGAACTTGAAGTTACTTCTGTATATTTTTTAGAGTGCCTCTGGATTAGCCATTAACTTTCAAAAATCATCGGTTCTTTGGCTTGGAGGGTCCCACAACCGGCAAGTGCAAATTGCCCATTTCTTTAACTGTTCCTCCGCTTCTTTTCCCATTAAGTACCTTGGCATTCTCCTGAGATGGGGGAAGCTTCATAAATCGAATTGGATGCCGATGATTGAAAAAGTTGAATCGAGACTTAACTTTTGGTCTGGAAAGCACCTTTCGCGAGGAGGCAGACTTATACTTGTCAACTCTGTCCTCTCCTCTATCCCCTTATATATGATGTCTTTTTTTACGTTCCTTCGTGGGTTATCAAAAGGATTGACCAAATCAGAAGTAACTTCTTTTGGTCTGGTACTGATTCTTATAGAGTTGGCTCTCATCTCTGCAACTGGAAGTTGATCTGCACCTTTAAGGCAGCCGGTGGTTTAGGGGTTCTTGACCTTAGGCACCAAAATTTAGCCCTTCTGGGTAAATGATTATGGAGAATTTTGAAAAATGACCAATTTCCTTGGGCTCGCCTTATCTCTCTCAATTGTTTCTCCCGGCGTAAGATATGGAAATTTTCCCCCCACCTTTCCCGGAAGGCTTCTCCTTTTTGGAAAGGGGTCTGGAAAGCTGCTAGCCCTTTCTGCTGTGGTATATCCCATGTTTGCTCTGATGGGTCTAAGACCAAGTTCTGGAACGATTTATGGTTCGGTAATATTAATCTGGCTTTGGCTTTCCCTACCCTCTACCAAACGGCTTCCAACCCCTCCGCATCGGTGGCTGATTATGTTACTATTCTCAATTACCAAAAGTTCTGGTCTATACCTTTCAGTACTGTGCTGCCTGCGCCTCTGGCGAATGAGCTTCACGAGCTTTTCGTCAACCTCAACCATTATTCCTGGCATCCCACAGAAGATTTCAAATGGCGATGGACCAGTACTAGAAATTATTCGGTTAAATCTTTCTACAATTTTCTCAATTTCGGAGGTATCAATTCCTAGCTTGCTAAACCCTTATGGAGTAGTTACGCTCCCCTGAAAGAAAAAATTCTCACCTGGCTTGCCCTTAACAACAAACTTCTCACTGTTAAGGTTCTCAATAAAAGGAACCAGGCTTTAGGCCAATTATGTTCGTTGTGTTCGGCCGAGCATGAGGACGTCGATCACCTTTTTCTCCGGTGCAACTTCATCCAACCGTTGTGGATGATCTGCGTCCTTACTTAGCAAGCTCCTACTATCCCCAATGTCTTTATGTCTTGTTGGAAGACTCATTCAGGAAAAAATTTCGCAAATCTTGGGTCCTTTCCATTATTGCTATTATTTGGGTGATATGGTCTGAAAGGAACAAACGTGTTTTCGCGCACTCCGCTTCTACGATCGATACCATCATTGGTGAATTTTTATTCTTCATCAAATTTTGGCCGTCCACTTTAACGTATGATAAAGTGGCAGCACTGCATCGTGATCGTCTGGATGAGGCGATCCTCTTTTTTCGTTCTAATTACATTATCTCCTTTTAACTTTTATTCTTAACTAAATTATCTCCTATTTCTCTTCTCCTTTTCAGATCTGAAGTGGAAGTAGATGTTCCTTCCTCCTCATGAGGTTTTTGTTTCATTTGAGCGTTGCCACAGTGCTCGTGCTAGCATCTCGCTTCTACTCTGATCTGGAGTAGTTACTTGGGTTCTTATGGTTTGTTAGTTCTTCTCTTAATGTTTCATGATATTATTCTGTTATCAGGGTTGGTTGTTCTTGGTCCGGTGATTTTGTGGATGTATTTATGACTCTTTTTGAGGTCGTTAGCTTATTCTGGAACTTGGGTTTAATCTCTAGTTTGTGATTACTCTGTGTTCCATGTTTCTATTTTTGTTCACTGTGATGCCACTATATTTGCCTTTGGTTGTTGTGATTTTGTTTCTTGTTTGGATTTAGTTCGATAGTTGCCTGCTCTTTGGCTGATCTGGGGCTGTATTTACTGACCCTGACAGAGCTTCGATGTTAGCTATTCTTCATGGGTTAGCTTGTTTCGGTGTGGTACTCTATGTTTTTTAGAGATGCGTTATTTCCGTTATGGTTCTTAAACTGGCGGTTATTGCTTTCTTTGTTCATTGTCCTTGGATAAACGTATTTCGGGAGCTTCGATGATTCTGCTCCTCCCATCGGAGGATTGTTTGGTGTTTGGACTTTCCTGTGGTTTCCTTTGCTGGCTTCAGAGCTCTTTCTGATTGCTGCTCTTTGGCTGCCCTCGGTCTGCATTTACAGTCCCCGCCAGAGCTTTGATGTTAGCTATTCTTCATGGTTTAGCTTTTTCACGAGTGGTTCTCTTTATTTTTTTAGAGTTGTGTTGTTTCCGCTCGTTGTCCTTTGATTATTGTATATCGGGAGCTTCGATGATTCAGCTTCTCCAATCGGAGGATTTTTGGCTGTTTTTCTTTACCGGTGGTTACCTTTGCTGGCGTCGGAGCTTTTTCTGTTTGTAGTTCTTATCTCGCAGTAGCTCTGACTTAGCTTTGAGCTCGTTCTCTAGCTTTGGTTTTAGGCTGTTGTTGGCTCTCCCAGCCTGTTTTGGCACGTTGTTGGCTTCACAGATTAGACTGACTCTTGTTCTTCCCTTCGCTAGCAGGTGTAATACCCCGCAAAATAGCATATGGCTATTTTGCACTATAACCCGTGCATTGACTAAATATTGCACACGATTACATTTTCTCCTAGAAATTATCAGTTAAATTGAGAGATTTCAGACATACGGGCTGTTCTGAATCCGATGAAGTAAACTCGGAACATCTTCTCAATTAAACTGTAGTTTCGTCCCGATTGTTTCGACCAGACAATTGTCGGGAGGAAGCTATGATTTCTACAAAACCTATATTTTATAGATTTTAATATATGGGTTACTTTCAATTAAAGCTAGTGCTTAGATTAAATATAAATTGTATTTGTGCACTAGGGTTAGAATAGGAATATGATGACCTAGGGTTCCTTGACCTAACCTAGGGTTAGGAACCCTAGCATCACATCATGGCTTAGATCTTGATGAGATCCAATGGTGGGATTAATTCACCATGTGTAGGTTGACTTATGGAATAAGAAGTTTCCTTGAAGGTTCCAAGGAAGTTTCCATGAAACTTCTTGCATGGTGTGTTGGCACTCAATCTACCCTTCATTCCTTCACTCATTCTACTCTCCATCTCATCCCTACACCTCATCACCATCCACCCCACACCCCCCCTCCAAGGCCGGCCCATATAAACCCCACCCCCATCTCACTTCACTCCGTTTTTCAAACTCCATCTATTCTCCTCCTAAGCCTTCTCCATTCCTCTTTGTTCAATATATATATATATATATATATATATATATATATATATATATATATATGTAGGAAAAGGAAGAAGTCTATTAGAATAGAAGGAGTAGTAGAGAAGGAGAAGAAGTGTAGGAGAGGGTGTAGGCCAAGTTATACAAGTGCAAGGCAAGCAAGCTAGGAGAAAAGCTACAAGGAGATTTTTTTGCAAAACTTCAAGTGGGTGATCTTTTGAACTCTTTGGTATTTATTTTGTTTTGGTATGAATAGATGTGTAGTGGTGATAGTTATGATTTGGTTACCATGATTGAGTATGAGTAGTGCTAGGAAAAGATAAATTGTATGGTAGAGAATTATTCTTTTGAGTTTGATTAAGTAGCATGATTGTGAGGGTATATTGGGGAATTTCTTACGCCCAAACGGTTTGGAATCTTGGGCTAAAATTCTGGGGTATTGTTTTTCTATGTATTTAGAGTATCCATGATTTTTTTTCATAAATTTTGGATGCATTTTAGTAGCCCAACCAGTGGGTCCAAGTATGGACAGTAAGCAGCCGGAATGGCTGCTGGCTGTGATGATTTTTGGGTGTCTTTCCGATTTTATATCTCGGAAATGACAGGGCATTTTGAGCTGGAAATTTTTGTGGATGCTTTCGTATGTGTCTACAACCATAGTCTTAAATTTCGTAATTTTCCGAGGTCGTTTGATGCCCCGAAAAAAATAGTAGAATGCGACTGGTCCGTAGGTGTCGGCTGAAGCTGACTGTGCTTTGTGTTGAAGTTCAAAAAGCCATAACTTCGTGTACGTTTGTCTTTTTGCTACGAAATTTTGGGAGTAGCTTAGGGTATGAGTCTATTTGATGAATCTCAAATTTTAGAATTTTTAGAAGTCGTTTGATGAGGTTTCAAGGGTAATTAGTGAGGGGCAGTAAACACCCTGCTGGAAATAAACAGCTGAAATGTAGTTATGTTTGCGGAGTCGTAGATCGTTGTGTGAAATGAATTTGAATGTGAATTTTGGACACGATGAAATGGTATATGTGTAGATAGAGAATCTCAACTTTCATGATCGTT
Source organism: Hemerocallis citrina (assembly GCA_017893485.1). NCBI lineage: Eukaryota > Viridiplantae > Streptophyta > Magnoliopsida > Asparagales > Asphodelaceae > Hemerocallis > Hemerocallis citrina. Next base: position 82,673,727 of record CM030358.1, read on the forward strand.
AGACTTAGGAATGATTTACTAGTGAATTTTAAAGTAGGGTACGTTCAGCCTAGTACGAGTTGTCTAGTTCGTAGAGATAGATATTCCTAGACTTATCTGTTAAGAATTTGGGCGACCAGCCAACTAGAAACTGGCAGTAGGGAATCATAGCCTTCTAACCCAACTGGGATTTCGAAATTCCAGGTTGTAGGTTGGAAGTTATGATTTTCCAAAGCGGGACAAATTTGGCCTTGTCGAGAAAATGTGTACTAGAGATATAAACTTTTCCCTTGTTATGCACCCAATGAAAATTGGTATCCTTGAGAACATTAAGAATTGAATCTGAGGACGTGTCCAACTAGGAAGTTAAAGTAGACAATCCCACCTTCCCATAGGATCCGGAATCGAGTAATTCCGATAACTAAGTGAACTCTTATGATATTGGACAAATGCAGCAAGTGTGAAAAGGAACGTACTACTAAGAGTATATGAGGGATATTGGATGTCGAGATGATTGAACTTGAGGAAGTAGTCAATTGAAGAATTGTAAACTAGGGTCTTACCTTTCCAGAGTTAGAGATACCAAGCAATTCTGACTTGTGTGCTGAAAATTATGGACATTGTGAGTTTAGCAACCTATCGTCTAGACTGACTTCAAGGTTTGAGTTAACTCGGGGACTTGAGTCCTTTAAAAGAAAATTGAGGGAATCATCGACTAGGGGATGGCAACGGATCTCCTCACCTTCTAGGAAATTCTGAGCGTATTGGTTTCCGATGAGTGTAGCTGGGATCACAGCTACTGGTATTTCTTGATTGTTCCATCGGACAATTGATGAGGAACCCTCTGCCTACCGCAATATGGTGATCGTGAGCTATCAGATTTAAAAGATGGATTTTTAGCATTTTATTCGGAACTTAGGCAAGTTCCTGTGCATGTACTTATGGTGGACATGAGTGAGTTGGGATATAGCTCTGTTGGATTGTATTGGGTGTCTCGATGTCTGAGTCTGTCAAAAGTCCAGAAAGGATAATTATGTGCGTACTTACCTTCACTAAATTATATTACACCATCAGGGCGCCGTTGACCACTCGCTGAGGGTCACGGGTCGAGATTATTTTGGGTCGCTGACCTATGAAGGTATTGGGAATCAGTGGATGTGATTCCGGAATGGTTGTTACCTTGACAGACCAGTCAGGCTCGACTTTATTAATTGACATCGAGTATGATTGAGTAACAACTTGTTTCGGTGAACTGCATGGATTAGTTTTTCTTTTATTGTTTCGCTTGAAGACCGAATTGGTGTTAGGGGTGATTCCCTATAATCCAACTTGTTCTGAGAGTTAGCACTAAGTTGTGATACTGGTTGTCTCTTCCTGTCATTAGGGATACGCACTGCGGTGCGTATCTTGCATTGTTAATTCCTGAAGTACCATGGTAAGAACGGGATGCTGATATCCTGGCGGATCGGGGGTATTTTTAGGACCTTCGAGGTCGTCATGTTCTATGTTGGTGGACATGAACGGATCATAAAGGATCTTTGCGCAATGGATATACCGCGGTATATCTGTAAGTTTGTCACAGCTTTCGAGGATGGTTCGACGCAGTAATTATTGGTGACTTCGGGGTAGCACCCCGCATTATTTATTTTATTTTATTTTCACCTCCTCAACCATATCATACTATCAGGAACAGGAAGTAGACCAAATTAGAATGCATTGCATAGCGAGGGTTCTAATCCCTAAACATGGAGACAACGGCTTGATTTGGAAAGTATGCAGTATGGGATGCATACATTTCCAAAGTCTCGCTTGCATTAGACTAAGTACGTTGGCTTGACCTGGGTCACATGTAGTATGGGATGCATGTGTATCCAGAATCTTGCTGACATTAGATTAAGTGCATCTGTTCTATACTCTGTATTATTGCATTAGACTCAGGTCATGACATACACGAACACTAGGAAATCAGGATGCACGTTGAATTTTCCATTCAAGATGAATTTGTGAGTGTGATAGTTTGAGGATCGCTGTTTCCTTATCAGCATTGCGTCAGTAGAATTACTGACGTACCCCACCTTTTAGGTACATAGATATCAGGTCACGAGTATAGGAGAGCACAAGATCAGCAGGGCATCCAAGTAGTGGCAGTATGCACATCTACCCTTCGAGCGGGTGCAGAATTGTCAGGGTCGCGTAGCAGAAGGCTCAAGCCGAGGGACAGGTCCCAGAGGGGGCAGATAGACCACTCAACGGAGTTTCGGCAGTTACCAAGGGATTGCCGATCTAAAAGACAGCTAATGGCTTCACAAGAAATATTTAAGTATTCTTGTAGTCAGTTGTAATAAAGTTATGTAATTTGTATTCCTGGTCCAAGGACAGTTTGATATTTGTAATTATTAATGTAACAACTCTGATGGCAATAAAAATGTTTAAATTTCCACGTTATTTACTGTGTTGAGATGCATTTGAAGGCAATGATCTTGGTGATGTCACGGATATCCGATAACGGGGATCCGGGTTGTTACAGCAGGGTTGTTACTCGGTGGCCTCGACGCCGTGGTTTCATTGAGTTCCGGTTCCTGTTGGAGTACCCCTGCATTGCTATTGTCAGGAGTTCCGCTGCTATTGTGTTCGGCCGGAGCCTTTAGGGTTCGGCATTGCTTTTGTCTACACCCTTGCTCTGATTGCCTCGGTTGTGACCTGGCCTCTGGTGCTGCTTTCTCTTTGTGTTGTCCTGTTTTGGCAATGAACTCAATTGCTAGTGTGTTTTGTTATTCTTTGCCTTTGTTGTTCGTGTCTTGTTTACTTTTGGTACAATTGTATCTCTTTGTAATCTACTTTAGTTTAATCATTTATAGATTGGGCTGGAATCTAACAATTCTATCCTCGATATAAAAAAAATAACAATAAATTGTAAACTTTCGGATATTCTATAATAAGTTAGCCATAAAGAACATAAATAGTTCGCAAAGTCACATGTTTACAGGTTCCCTTTTATTTTTCTCTCTTTTTTTTTCTTTTCCTGTTTGCAGCACTGATATAGTAATAGTAACACATAAAGAAAACAGTACAACCAGGTCGAGGAAAAGAACATACATATAGAAAGAGATCTAGCAAACTCAAAAGAGTAGTAGTAAACTGGAAGAAGACTCCATGATCTAACTCCTGGAGCAGGTCAGTATGACAGTCACCTGAATTGGTAAGAAGTTGCATCTCCACAGCCACATCAAATTCCAAACATTCCAAAGACCACCATGAAGTACTATCTACTCATCAAAAAAGAATGCACCTTCACTACTTATCGCATTCGAACATCCTGATCTTCTCATCAGCGAAGAAATGCACCTTCACCACTAATTACATTAGAACATCCATTGTGACTGTCAAAACTCATTACGACATACTGTTGGGATTGGCGAGTCAACGAACGCCCGTTGTCGCAGCGGAATTAAATAGAGTAATGAGGAAGTCGAAGTAGATGAGACAAATCAATTGAGCAAGCAAGTAGATCCACCAATCTAATACAAACACAACGATGATTTATCATGGTTACCTTTCGCTTAATCTGGGAGAAAATATAGAGAGATCTGATATTCAACTAAAAGAGATTACAGGGAGTTACTGATTCACTCAATATAAGGAATTAAACTCACTCACCAAGAACTATCTCTTTCTCAAGCTTCTCTTTACAATGGAGAAAATATCAATGAAGTATTCTACTCTCATATTGGAGGAGTTTACAATATATATAGAAGAATAGAGAACCCTAGGTTTAATCTTGATTCTCAATCGTCCGATATAACCTGGAGAAGAAGTAACTGAATAGGAGTCGTACAATCTAACTTGGAGTTGAAGGTTGTGCTGAAATGACCTAACAAATCGAGGCCCAAAACGAACACAGTGTCGCGGTCGATCGACCGTCCAACAAGACCGGTCGACCGTACTCCTCTGGGTCAAACCCTGTACAACTGCGAACGGGTGTGCGGTCGAGGGGTGCAGTCGACCGTCTTCCAGGACAGTCGACCGCAACTCTGCCGCACCTTGCTACTTCTGTTTACCTTCTACTCTCTTCGACGCTTCGACCTCCGTGCTTAATCTTACCTTCTTCTAATCTGAACCACGAGTATTCAAGAAACATTTCTAAGAAACTCCACCTTAGATTGCACACGAGTTTTATCACATGATGTGATTATTCATCTCCAAACTCTAATGAATTCCACTTGCAAAAATACTTAGAACAGTAGCATCTTCTTCTAGTTGAACAAATCTCTACATAATCTCACCAATTAGTGTACCTCTTCAAGGGCACACCTCCGTAGGCGTACTCTTAGAGTTGCCAACCTCCGCATGAACTCCACCTACATCAAGGCACTCTCCACCTCCCGATGATTTTCGAATGTCGTAGTCTCGCTTCGATGATGCTAGTTGCGGCAAACTAGATGAGCTTGCGGGAATAACGGAAAAAGAAGTAACAACACCTACGCAGGTATTTCGAATCCCCAAAGCTTGTAGAGTTTATTTTGGCTTGATCCAACCATTCTCATACCTCTAATTACCTTACGACGACCCTGAAAAACAGACAGAATTTTACCTCGAGCTGTGTACCTATAACCCCGTGCATCAAGAGTTTCCAAGAAAATCAGATTCTGTTTCAGCATAGGAATATGCAAAATATCCTTTAAAGTGAACATATTTAGACCTGGCATCCTCAACTCAGAAGTCCCCTCACCTACTAATATACAAATCTCTCCAGTTTCCGTTCTCACACAACGCCCTGTAGTTGACTTATAAGTATAAAACACTCCCTCTCGGAGCAAATATGAGGAGAACTCCCTGAGTTAAGAAACCAACTAGAATCCACTTCTAAATAATTTGACACAAGAAGACACGAATCACCTGAATCAAATGCACTAACCGTATTAGCAGTTGAATTTCCATTCTTGGCACTCTCCTGATTCTGCAATTTTCAACAGTCTTTCTTGATATGTCCTAACCACTTGCAATATCGGCAACGGATCGAATCTTTTTGCATAGCACTTTGTCTTCCCCCTAATGACCTTCCACTGCCAGACAACTTGTGGGAATAGACAATTTTTTAGTCTCCTTCTAAGTTGATTTTCCTTCAATGCTTTGATTAAACCATCTACCGAAATACTCTCATTGGCAGATTTACCATGTAGTATGGTAGTGATCAAAAGCTCGTACTGTTACAGGTCCTCAGCAGTGCAGAGGTGAGGTGTAGATCTGTAGAGTGGAGTTCTTACTTTTGAAAATTATGTATAATTTTAGTTATGTAAATAGTGAAAGTTATGGTTTAAATTGTATTTTGGATGTATAAATACATGGACGACAATGATGAGTATAGTGTGGGGTAGTATGGTATGTTCTCGACCTGTACCCATCTTGTTGTTGTGTACTGGGCCCTGTGGTATGTTTTACAAAGATTTTTCTAAAAACTTTACCTCGTTTTCAAAGAAATTTATGGTTTTTATTTGATATTTGATATTCTATTATGAGTTTGGCCCCCAGAGCATATATATTGATTGCCTGTATGTCTCTGCTCATTTTGGCCTAGGGAGCGCGTGAAATTATTGCCTGTGATGTGAGCTACGAAATTTATAGCATGATTCCTTAAGCTTTTTGTGTTTCAGGACAGAAATTTCAGGGAAAACTCTGCCCGAATTTTCTTTGAAATATAACTATTTTAGTTTATGTTTAAAGTGATATAGAAATTGAAAGAATTGAATATGGAGTCAGAAAGGGAGCATTACAGTTTGATATGATAAATTGATATTCGTAATTATTGATATATTAACTATGATGGCAATAAAAGTGTTTTAAATTTCCGTGCTACTAACTGTGTTGAGATGCATTTGAAGACAAAGATTCTGGTTATGTCACGGATGTCCGATGACGGGGATCCGGGACATTACAGAAGTGGTATCAGAGCTGACTTCAAATTGTAATCTAACACAGTAGGAAATTAAAATCTTAAAGTGCCAGGTCAGAGGCTCCTGTGATCATATAGTTCGAGCAACCGATATATATCTGGGATTCCTCTCTAACCAAGACTGAACTCGTTGCATTTTGTAGAATGGTATTCGAAGATATCTTCATCAATCATGTGTCAGTAGCGACAGATGAACCAATGCCTACAAATGGACCGACGTCAGTGATCAAAGGAATAATGGAATTTCACAACAGGCCGAGAATGAAAAATGACTCACCCCCACCATCATCAAGGCCAACCGTGGAGCAACATATTGCACACCTGAAGGAAGTGCAAAAGCAACTTCAATCATATATGACACGCTTACAGGACCATTGGAGGGGACCCCATGAAGACTTTTCGGTATGCTACTTCCTAGATGAATAACTTTCCTTCTAATTAAAGCTTAGTGTCGGCAGATATGATATGATCATAAATCATATGGTAGCGCTTTACAACTTATGATTATGATCTTCCTTATATCTGAACCAGTCTCAGTGTACTTCATTTTACTAATGAGCTTGGTGTAGTCATGCTCAGTAGCGGCTAGTCTGTAACCAGACATCAATGGAGGCAAACCTGCAACTGGATATTGGAAGGCAAATCTGCAACCGAATGTCCAGAAGGCAAATCTGCAACCGGATGTCAAAAAAGCCAATCCGTAACCTGATGTGCAGGTAACAAGTCTGCAGTCAAACGACAAGTAAGGGCGAATGGTAGAACAAAAGTTGAGAAGGGACGATAAGGCCGCACTGACAAGCTCAATATCGAGACAAGAATTCTCGACATACCAAGAAAGGCATTGGTAGAAATTAGCATGAACCAGGTGCCATCACCAGGAACTAATCAAGACTAGGCTCGAGGAAGGATCTGTCAACGATCAACCCCATCATTCTCAGAAGTGGCAGAGTTCTCCAAGATCAGCTTATGATTAAGCAACCACCAGGAGCACGCCAAGGAGGAAATCTCGCTCAGACAGAGGACAATCATGTTAACAATTCAGCAACGTCACCAAGAGGAGCTGCTGAGGGGCTGAAGCGGCAATGTGTGACTTTGTCCTTTTTAAGGAGGGAGTAGTCACCAACCAACAGGAGTCGTAATCAAGGTGTAAATCAACATCACTTGTAGACAAGAATAGAGCAAGGTAATGCAGCCACTGTCTACTCCAGAGCATGAGCAGAAGAATGTCAGTATCAAATTCATGGTGGGTCTGTCCAGAAGGCTGAAGGACAATAGTTCAACTTGGTAGAAAACCAGTTTTTCGAGAATATCACTCGATGAATTGGAGATGGTTCAGGAAAATATTTTATGAACCATCGATGTTTGTGTTTTATTTTCCTCTCCACTAGCAACGTTCTGAGGACAGAACGATTCTAAGGAGGGAGTGACGTAATACCCCGCAAAATAGCGTATGGCTATTTTGCATTGTAATCTGTGCACAATTAAAGAATTGCGCGCGATTATGCATTTTTGTACTGTTCGTATTATTAAAGTATCGAGTTGGGGTTTATTTGAAATATTTTGGAGATCTGGGGGCCTATTTGCAAATATCCCTTTATAAATATATATTTATATTATAATAATTTTATCTATAAACCCCCTCCCCCACCTTTTCCTCCTTCCTCCTTCTTTCTTCCCCTTTCCTGTTTTCCTTCCCGATCAGACAAGAGCGTCGAAACCCATTGGCCGATCACTTCCCCCGCCCTAATCCACCCAATTCCTTCGTCATTTTCAAATTAATTTGGGGGTAATTAGAGGGTGCTCTAGCTCGTGGTAGCATCGATTTTTGGAGAGGGCTTCGAAAAGGTATACCCTAGTTTATTTTGTTCGTATAGAATTGAGTGCTTTCAATTTCTATTGAGTAGAAATATGGTAGTAGGGAGATTAGGAGGGGTTGGGTGTAATAGATACAAGAAATTAGCAAGTTATTAGAGAATTTGCAAGTTCTTAATAAATTAGGGTTTTGGGTTTATAAAGGGGGAGTATATATATGAGAACTTGTCTCTTTTATAGTAATAAAAATTTTGTTGAGACATTAGGTTATTTTAGGGGTGATTTTAGTTATTGTTTGGGGAATAAAAATCCTGTAGGATTTTGAATATCCCATGCTTCGCACGTGTGCATCCCATGCATTTAATTAAACGCCTGCGGGATGTTAGGATTTGTGTTATTACTATGTGCAACTGGTTTGCATGCTTTAAGCTTTAAATTGACTTGAGATTTGATAATAGGATATGTTAGCGACTTTGGATGCGAGGTGGTGTGGTGGCGCTTCGAGTCTTCGAGAGATATTTGGTGAGTATGATCTCTTTTATTTTTATGTACATGGTGTGTTATGAAGATTTTAAATTACGATTTGCTGTGTATTTTCGATTTCGTATCTCAATGTAGCCTGGATGTTTTGAGCTAAGAAGTTGTGTGGACACTCTTATATGTGTCCACAACTATAGTCTAAATTCCATAAATTTTCGAGATCATTTGATACCTCAAAAATTTGTGGGGTGCAGCTGGTCTGAAAGGGCAGAGCTGAAGTCGATTGCTTTTGGATTGAAGTCCAAAAGGTCATAACCAGTTGTGTACGTATGATCTTGCTTTGAAATTTTGAGAGTAGCTTTTGGTACGAGTCTATTTGATGATTCTCAAGTTTTAGAATTTTTAAAGGATCGTTTGATGAGGTTTCAACAATAAGCCGTATACAGTGGCAAAAACCCTGTTGAAAGAATGGCTGAAATTGTGTGCTATGTTTGAAGAATAGTAGCTCATTATGTGAGATGAATCTAAATGTGAATTTTGAACACAATGAAATGGTATATGTGTAGATTAAGAAACTCAAATTTCATGAGCATTGGACTCAAGGTTGATTTATTATTGACTTTCAAGTTGGCTATGTTCAACCTAGTACAAGTTGACTAGTTTGTGTAGATGAAAATTTTGGAAACTATTGTTAAGAATTTGGGAAATTGACCAACTAAAGAGTTGTAGTAGGGAGTCATATCATTCTAACCCATCTGGAATTTTGTAATTCCAGTTTATAGGTTGAGAATTATGATTTTCCAAATATGGAACGGATCCAGTCTTAGTTAAGGTATTATTGGCTAAGTAAACCAGTTCCTCCCTGTTTGTATACCTGATGGAACTTGCATTTTCGAGAACTCAAATGATAGTCTGAAAGAGGTGTTCAACTAGGAAGTTGAAGTAGACACTCCTACCTTCCCATAGGATCCAGAATCGAAAATTTCCGATGAGTGAGCAAACTTTTATGATATTGGAAAGGTGCAGCGAGTGCAAGAAGAATATACTGTTGAGATTATATGAGATTTTATAGTATCAAGATGATTAAATTCGAGAAAAGGGTTAGTTGGAGAGTTGTAGCCTAGGGTTTTATCTTAGAATGGGTAGTATCAAGCAATTCCATATTTTGTATGTTGGAAGTTATGGACGACTAAACTTCAAGTTTAAATTGACTTGGGGACTTGAGCTCTTAAATATTTGAGGGAGTCGCCCACTAGGAAATTACTGTGGATCTCCCTACCCTTCTAGAAGTCTAATTGTGTTGAATTCCGATGAGCGTAGCTTGGGTCACAGCTACTGCATTACCCTGCGTAGCTTGTGTTGAATTATCCTTCTAGAAGTCTAATTGTGATGACATATGTTGTAAGAAATGAATGAATGCGACGTTATGTGATATGAGATTGGGAAAGAACATATTTATGAACGAAGATGAGTACGAAAGAAAATAAGTTGTGAGTCTGTAAATGCAAATGAATGATAAATGAAGTGCAGTTTATGTGGAAATAGAGTTGTTTGTGAATATAAAGCTTTATGGAAAAATATATCTATAGGAATATTTGTGTAAAGCATAAAGTGATGGGCGTTAAGCGACTATTTTGTGAATGATTTTTCAACTAAAGATAAGTATGTTATGAGCGGGTACGGATATACCTACAGGTAATGACTCAGAGAGTATTTGATGTGAAAATCTCATTTATGATGTTTACATGTTCAGATGTCAAGTAAAGTTTGATTATCTTGGTATTCGTAAGTTCGTTCTGTTTTTACTTGTAAATTTTGATTTATTTGCTTAATTAGTAGATTATACTCACACCAAAAATGGCTAACCCCTTAGTGTTTGGGGGGTTAGGGAGTCTCTGGGCTACCCTAGACCTCTACTGTTACAGGTCCTCAACAGTGCAGAGGTGAGGCATAGATCTGTAGAGTAGAGTTCTTACTTTTGAAAATTATGTATAATTTTCGTTATGTAAATAGTGAAAGTTAAGGTTTAAATTGTATTTTGGATGTATAAATACATGGACGACAGTGATGAGTATAGTATGGGGTAGTATGGTATGTTCTCGACCTGTACCCATCTCGTTGTGGTGTACTGAGCCGTGTGGTATGTTTTACAAAGATTTTTCTAAAAACTTTACCTCGTTTCCAAAGAAATTTATTATTTTTATTTGATATTTGATATTCTATTATGAGTTTGGCCCCCAAAGCATATATATTGATTGCCTGTATGTCTCTGCTCATTTTGGCCTGGGGAGCCAGTGAAATTATTACCTGTGATGTGAGCTACGAAATTTAGAGCAGGATTCCGTAAGCTTTTTGTGTTTCGAGACAGAAATTTCAGGAAAAACTCTGTCCGAATTTTCTTTAAAATACAACTATCTTAATTTATATTTAAAGTGATATAGAAATTGAAAGAATTGAATTTAGAGTCAGAAAGGGGTGCGTAACAGTTTGATATGATAAATTGATATTCGTAATTAGTGATGTATTAACTCTGATGGCAATAAAAGTGTTTTAAATTTCCGTGTTATTTACTGTGTTGAGTGCATTTGAAGGCAAAGATTCTGGTTGTGTCACAGATGTCCGATGACCGGGATCTAGGGCATTACAGTTGGGGCAGGCGCGTTACAACTACAGATGCTCTAATGACCGTGCATGTTAAATACTGCACATTTTCAAAATAAATTAAGATTTTGATCGTGATGTACCTTTATTTATTTATTTATTTATTTATTTTTTACTTTAATACCCGATATTAGGGGTGTGCACGGGTCGGGTCGGATCGGGTCAGGCAAATTTTCAACATTTTTCACCCGACCTATATTTTTCCTCAAACTCAATACTTACCCAAACCCGTCGAGTTATTTTGTTTTAATACTTAAAGTTGGATCCATGGGTTTCAAGTTTTTTCAGGTGGATTTAGGGACGGGTCTGTTTTGTCCGATAAAATCGTTATTTAATTTGATAATTATTTTATTTGTTCTTTTTTTGCCATTAAAATTAAAAATTGACCAATTGAGAGTAATGTCATGAGAAGATCAGGAATTTGTAACCTTCTACCAAGCAAAAATGAGTGATCTGATGTAAATATATTATAAGTTCCTAATTTATGTTAGGATAATTGATAGTTATAACATGTACATATAAATACCATATATATAATATTACATCAGGTATGAGATGGTTCGGTTCGGGTTTGAGTAGTGGGTTTCCAACAAAACCCAAACCCGACCCGGATTTATAATGGATATTTCTAACCCACCCATTTGGGTTTGAACAAGTTTTCATAATAATAAAAAACCAGACCTCTTTAGGTTGGGTTAGTTCGGGTTCGTGTCAAACCCGACTCAGTGCACACACCTACCTGATATAGTACACTCTCTGCAATGAGCCATAGAAATCTCAATTATAAGGGGTGGTTTGGTTGGATGTAAAGGAGCTGTAAAATAAAATCCTTGTTGGAGTACTATAGCAGTGCTTTGGTTGGGTGTAGTTGATTTTTTTCTTTCAATTATAAGGGGTGATTTGGTTGGATGTAAAGAGCTCTAAAAAATTAATTCCTAGGGGGGAGCACTGTGGCAGTGCAGTAAATTCTTTGGGGGAGCACTCTAGCAATGCTTTCGTTTGGTGTAGTTGAACTTTTTTCGTGTATTTCTGTCTTACACTCTCTCTCCACTTCTCAGTTTTACTTTGTCGTCCCATACACTAACAAAAACCTATTTAAACTAACCCATGCTCCCTTGCCTGGCCGATGTGGGACTAAAGTACCCACATTCAAAACCCAAAAACTGGTTTTTTTTCCTGGGTTTTATATTTCGGTTTTTTCGTGGTTTTTTAAATTAAGATAATCGAGTTAACCAAAAAAATGGTTTAATTTGGTTTTATTTTTGTTTAATTTAGTTAACAAAAAAACTAGTTAATTAGGTTGATTAGATTAGATTAATTATTTCAAGATTAAATTAGGTTAGATTAGATTAATTAAGATTAAATTAAAACAGGACTAAAGTTTCTAGATTAATTAATTAATACTAGTAACATGCACATGCGATGCACGTTTTAATTAAAAAATTATTTTTTTATTTTTTACAGAGTAAATAATAATCCGTAATTTGTCATCAAACCTGAGACATCCGTTTACCCTCACAGTCAAGCTCCTCCCCCCACACAACCCAAGCTCCCTCCAAACCCAAGCTTGCTCACTGTCTTCATCCCGAAAATAATCAAAGTAACATTAGTTCAACACTATACATTTCTTGCATTTACTTACATATGAAGGTGCTTCTTCTAGACATTTAGATTCATTTCAAGATCCCTAATTGTTACGCTATAAACCAACATGCCAATCCAAATCCTACATATGTCAAATTAGCAAAACCAAAACTACAAACATAGATTATATACCTGGTCAATCACCGCATCGGTGATCAAATCCCCGGCCACCTCCTTCTACTCTGTATCCACCATCAACTCATCGACCACCCACTTCCTTCCACTCCCCACTCCCCCCACCACCGCCCCGACAAACCTCACAAATAACTATTTTAACTATACTCACTGTTCTTTTGATCTTTTAGGAGGATAAGACCCAGCCTTTTTCCAATCACAAATAACTAATAAATTTTCTTTTACATATTCTCACGAATAAAAGCTTACTAAGATTAAACTTCTAAAATGAACAGATTACTGGGAAAAAAAAGAAGAGGAGGACCACTCCAAGGAGCAGGCACTATTGAACTATCTATCCCTTTCTAATATGAAGTTGTAGGGCTTCCAAATTGATTTAAAAGGAAATAAATTCAAAAGAATAAAACATTTCCCTGTAGAGGGATTCAATCTCTTCATTAAAGGAGGTGATGGCAACTCATCCTGGTAGAATGAAGCATTTAGGACAGAGACAGGGCTTGGTTGTTCTTGTTCTCTCTTAGCTGTTACAAACTCCCGAGTTGAAACCCCTTCACTTAAACTAACTGAAGACTTCTGAATAAAAGAGGAAATGCACACTACAAGAAATTTGCCATATACCAACGGACACCTATAGTGACGGATCACTAAAACCATGGGTACAGACATTGTATACCCACAGACGAATAGTAAACTGTGGGTATAGGTGGGTATATTCTATAATTCATTTTCCCCCCAACTTTTTCATTTTCCCCCCAAATCTCATATATCCCCAATTTATAGAGTAGGTCTCAGTCTCAAACCCATCTCTCTCTCTCTTTTCTATTTCTCCTCTCTCTCTCCCGCTCATGAACCCTAACCGCCATTCCCCGTCCCCGTTCCTGTCCCCGTCCTCTGTCGTCGTCGACCGCAGCCCAGCGTCGTCGTGATCTTCGTGCTGCCCCTACGTCGCCGTGCTCCGACCATCCTAGCCCCCACGTCTCTCTCTCACAAACCCTAACCCCGACCACCATACCTCCACGTTGCCGTCGCCCTTCCCGCGCCATCACTCTGGTCATCATCATCTTCCTCCCTCTCTAAAAAATTAGGGTTTGTGGAATTGGGGAAAACTCATTATACAAATTAATGTCTCTTTAATAATCTGAATTTCTTCTCTTGTTTTTTAGATTCGAGGTTCCATTCCACTTCTCTGGGAGCAAATTGTGGACTTGAGTTACAAGCCTCGATTTAACATAATTACCCATGAAGAGACGGTAAGAATCCTGCTCTGAATTGTTGCTATACAATTTGAACTGGTACTAAATTTCACAATTATAGTCAAAGGTTGTGGAGCGCCATTTTCATTACTTGTTACAAAGATATAGGGAGACAGTCGTAGTTGACTTAACTGACAAAGTAAGTTTCTTCATTACATATATAATATATTGATTGTGTTAAATCAGCGGACATAACTTTCATCCAATCTTCTCTGTTTACCCAAATTATTTATATACCATGAAAAATGAATGGAATTAATTTACAACTAAAGTTCAATTTTAAAAATTACTTGCTCCATGTACTTGTGTTATCGATATATCTTTAATCAAATGCATAGTTAAACTGGTTATTCTTTTATTAGGTATATTATTTCCCATTTATAACCAATTTGTAGTTCATGCTTCACCGCTTCGTCAATATTCAAAATTTACCTCCTATTTACTTTGATACTGATGTCTTGTGTAACTGATGTTGGTTAAAACATTGATTTTCTACAAAATATAGCGAAGTATTGATTGTTGACATGCTTTATCTTGCTATTCTTTATTAGTGTAAATGACCATCAACTGTATTTGTTTAATTTTTGTCATTCTTTTAACCGTCATCCTCACATTTCACTTTGCTGTCAACTTTTTCACTATTTATCAAGGGGAACATGTACTGCAACAATACACCAATGATTTTGATAATAGACTGAGCTGTAAACTGCTGCTCACCCTCTTATTCACCACTTTTCTTTTTTCATTGTGCTGTAGAATTGTACAAGGCTCTATATTTTTAGTTTCCAGGTCTGAAGGGTTTTATGCTAAGCTTTAGCCTGTTCTATGCATTGTTATTGTTACAGAGAGAATTTTTGTGAGTTTGTCTCCTAAATCCTAATATAAGAGAGAATTTTTGCATTTGAATTTTCATTTACCATTTGTGTCAGTATCACATGCCATCTTAGCAATTTATTTATCACAGGGGAGTGGATGCTAGAGGCCGGAGCCCTTGTGTTAGCTGATGGAGGACTTTGTTGCATGGATGAGTTTGACAGGTTTGTCCAATTAGAGCCCAAGGAAAACTTCTAAGTACATGACAAAAGTATGAGCGTGCCAGAATCTTGGGCACACGTGACTGCAGATAAGGTCTTCTGTTTTTCCCTTGGAAACTTTTTTACATGCTAATGCTCTCCAATGTTGCATTTTACTCGTTTCTTTCTATCTTTATTTTTGCTCATCTTAGGCCATGTATAAACAGCATGAATGCACCAGTTATGGTGGAGCTTGAAGGAGAGACTGATCCCCTCGAGGTAAAATTGTTGCTAAAACATGTATTGGTTCTCAGTTTTGATTGTGATGAGTATTTTGGAAATTGAAAACTGGAAGTGATTTTTGGATATCAGCCTTGTAATCAGTCTTGTTATGAGGGTTGATATGGAAAACAGGAATTAGAAGCCTGATTTCAGAAAGCAACATCCATCATTTCTTCTACAGGGGTTTTCCATAACGGCCCTCAAACTCATTTGTAATTCCATTTTCATACATGTTTGGTTTTCATGTTAACACATGGAATTGATCAGTATTGGACAAATTGAACTCTCTGTTAGCCAAGAGGAACATTCAGAGCATGTTCCCTAATGCATGTTACAATCTGATAAGAAATAAATGTTTTCCCTATACTACCCTTCGAAGGGGCTTCATTCTTTGATTGATTTATAGCACACTCTTCCTTTCAAGTGCTACTTTCATTTTCACTGAACCCAACCTTCAATTGATTTATATAGCCCATCACGTGCATCATTCTTCAACCTATCTTCTTCTCCCTTGGCCTTATTAAATGAAGCTTGAAAATTTTGGGAGCTTGCACACATGCATTGTTGCATAATTTTGTCACAAAAAACTGCCCTCACAGCCATCCTATTGAAGAAACTGGAATAATTGCAATTTTCAAAATTGTCCTTGTGGTACTCTGTAGTATACTGTTGCTGCTGCTGTTATTTTCTTCTAAAGTTAAAAATAGCATGAAGTATCTATATGATTAGCTAAGCTAAGTTAAGCCTACCATGGTTATTTTGTTGAGTGAACGAAGGTATCAACATATTTACAACTCTACTATAATGTGTGCATGGATGACATTTTGTTGGTTGTTGTTATGCTTACAGCTGTCAGAAGAATCTTTAGAATTTTTTTTTTAAAAAAAGTAAAACTTATCTTGTTTTTGCCATGCGATGTCACATGGATATAATATATATCACTTCACCGAATTAATATTGAGATAGTCCAAAGCAAATCCATTTTCCTTCGTTAGTAATTAACGTTTGTTTTTTCCCTGTTACTCTTGCTTTATGTTTCTTTTTTATGTTTACACTTATAGAAGACTTTTTCTCAGCAAGTCACCTAGTTTGCTCTTTCTGTTTTTATTATTTGCCATGCTAACTTTCCCTGCTGCAATGCCAGATTGCCATGAAGGAGCTACGCTAGCGCAAAATACCATTCACAATTCGATGGTATTTGCCTGATGGAAGGTGCATACCCTTATTTTATTATTTTTTAATCAATTGCTATTGAACTTTATCACCATGAACCTAATGTTGATTGGCCTTGATATTTAACAGTTATAAGGATTGGGGAGTTGATGAGTTAATTGTGGAGGACTCTAGGCAAATCGGTGGTGACTGAAATTGATAGTATATTTTGAAGCTTTAATGTTTCTTCTGGAAAGTTGAAATGCCGGGGTTTATGAAAGAAACTGGAATTATACTGTTAAATTATAGAACAACTTTTAGTCTGGCGAAATCCTCTACTTTGTGAATGTTTTTTTTTTGATAAAAGATAACTACTGTCCCTTGTTGAGTGTTTGCTTGGCCAGAAAAGATTCATTTGTCCCTTGTTGTTTTCAGATACCAATATCTATTTCATTTGTCTATGTTCCTGAATTTGATTACATTTATTATACAAAAGTTGTTTCATTTGGCGATTCCACTTTTTTGCTAGATGGGCAATGCTGCTGCTGTGGCAGCTGCATTTGGTGGGGGCTTGCCTCCTGGGATAACTGGTACTAACATAGGCTGCACCATCATAGTGTCTAATTTGGATCCTGAAGTAAGTTCTACCTTTTTATTTTGATTAAATTATCTCAACATTTTGTAGTAGTTTCATAAAATTGATATCCTTTTGTAGTCTCCTACAGAAAATTGATGCTGACATGATCTTCAACCTGTTTTCCCAAAACAAATCATTTTTCTTCAACTTCTCTCTTCTTTTTAGTGTGCAGAATACAAATTTCAAAGTCTAGCATGATCACAAAATACATCAATCAATGTGGTAAAGTGACATTCACTTCATATGATAAAGCGATGTTCACTTCATTTAGCCAAAACATTCATCTAGTTACTTATGTACAGGTATCTTTTGATTTTGATTGTTAACAGATAAAAGAAACTTCATACACTCGGACTCTGCCAGACCAAGAAAATCTTGACAGTGAATGGACAATTTCTTGGACCAACTATTAAAGCTCGCAAAGGTGACACCATAATAATTACGGCTTACAACCAAGCACACTACAATATCACTCTTCACTGGTATGAACCTTGTACAGGGGGAAAAAAAGAAAATCATCCAACATGTTATACCAGAAAGGACTTTTTTGCTCTGAAGTTGATGCAGTCAATGTTTTTTTTTCCAGTCAATTGTGTAATTGTGTATCTTGGTTATTAACTATTTTGTAATTTGGGATGCTTGTAATACTTCATTAATTTTTAATATGATTGAAGTTTAATTTTATCTAATTTTGTTTCATAAACACATTTATCTATTTTATTGTGTATTTAGTTAATAATTGGATTAATATTATAAAAGAAAATATTAAATTATCATACGCGTAATTAATATATAAAAAATTGTATAGAGCGATGGGTATATATTCAAATAATTGGATGTGAAAACCATCGCTAAAACCTATAGCAATGGAATTTCAACCGTAGGTATAGGAAAGCAAGTGATGTCCTTAAAACCTATACCAACGGTTACGAAACCGTGGGTATAACACCGATACCTATACCAACGGGTGAAAAAACCGTCGCTATAGGCTATAGTGACGGCATTTTGCCGTGGGGATAGCTAATTAAAAACGACGAAAAAATATGTCCGTTGGTATAGGTTTTACGGGCTATACCAACGGTTTTTTGCGCTATACCCACGGTTTTTTGCTGTCACTATATGTCAAATTCCTTGTAGTGGCATAAACAAAATTCGCTATATGATTCAATAACTTATTTTGTTTAATAAACAAAATAAAACTAACGAAACACCTCGACAAATCTATGAAAAATATAGTATCATAGTAAGAGTATACCTTTTGTTTTAGGATGATATCCAGCTGTGATGCTAAACTGATGGTACTATCTGACCTTTGAGAAATATCCATCACCTTGATAACCAGAGTTCTTGCTTTCAATCCTCTTGCCCAACTGCTCGTCCCTGACAGTGAGGATGGATCGGGGTTGGGGTTTTGGGAGGGAATGCCTTCGAACTCGTCCTCGTCCCACTCGTCGAGGGTGGGGTTGTGGGATTCGGCGAAGGAATCAGACGGCTGAGATTGGACAGGAGGAGGGAGGGGTGATTCATATCCGGTGGTGAGGGTTGAGATTGAGGATGAGGTTTGGGGGAGGGGGAAGGAGCGGTCGTCGTCGTCGTCGTCAAGTTCATTGCAGTCGAAGCCTTCAAAGTGGGCGGTCGCAGCAAGGAGGAGGAAGAGAAAGAAGATGGAGGTTGGTTTCGCCATGGCTAGAGAGAGAAAGAGGAGAGAGGGGGGATTAGATTGATCTGGATTTTGAGGGTAGTGGGGATTTTGAGAGAGAAGGAAAGGAATCGAAGGGAGGGGGAATTTTTTTTTGAGAGAGAGAGTTTGGTTTGAGTGAAAATTACGGTTGTGACCTTTTTTGTGTATGGTTCAGAGGTAAAATTTGACAAATTTAACCCTACATTATTTTTTAGGTGTGTTATGTTTATGAGGGCATGATAGTAAAAACCCGCCAAAATGGAACTTTGCTTAATAATAGTATAGATTAATTGCTAAAGTACACAACTAACCCATACTACATTTCAGATGCAAAAAAAAGTAGTTCCCAATACCATCTAGTAGAATTTTTAGTCTTTCAATCCCCTTGTGAATATAGATGTTAGGTGAGGTTCCTGAGGTGACTCTGATACCTTAAATTTGATCATTTCGGGTCATAATTTCAACTGACATCTTAACTTTGATTGTTTCGGGCCAAAATTTGGAGTTAAGTAACTTCCAATTATCTCAGCTCGCTTCGGGTCATAATTTGGACCAACATCTTAACTTTCATCATATCGAGTCATAATTTGTAGTTAAGTAACTTCTAGTTATCTCACCTCAAACTCGTTCTATTTTGTATAGTTCTATTTTGTATAGGTATGCAAGCTATAGATTGTATTTCTCTACCTCTACTTAAAATTGTTCGATCATACCCTACCTTTGTTTCCCAAAAAGGTCTTAGTAGCTAATAAGTATTATTTTATTCCACTGAATTTTCTTTATCCCTTTATTTTCTTATGTTACAAAAACTGGATAGATTTCTCTCCATCAACCTAAAATTCATCACATTAATACATTACAATGTTACATTTTCCACTTAAAAAATCTCACAAAAACTCAAACAAAAAATAGCATATCCCCCAGAATCCTTAACCACCACAATCATAACAATTCATTAAACCTAATCCAAAACAAATCTAAACTCTTTAACCATAATTATTCCAAACCGCGACTAAAACAACCCATCTTTAAAAATCCTAACTTTAAAGCCAAAGACGGTCAAAAGGATCATTTTTTTATCCAAAAAAATGAACCCAAATTCCCCCCCCCCACACGCACACACAAATAATTAAAAATTAAAAATAAAAAATCAGGGCATTCTTTGGAGAAGAAAGGATTGATACCTGAATCGAAGAAGAGGTTGTGGTTGGGGTCGGTATTCATGGCGGATGATCGGAGGAATTAGGGTTTCACTCCGGCAGCTACGGGGAGGATGAAGAAAGAGGGGCGAAGAGTTCTATGCGATAGTAAAAAGCCTTAATATGTAAGATGGAGGTTGGTTTCGCCATGGCTAGAGAGAGAAAGAGGAGAGAGAGGGGATTAGATTGATCTGGATTTTGAGGGCGGTGGGGATTTTGAAAGAGAGGGAGAGGAATCGACTGTATATTGTTAGCAACAACTACAGTATAACTATAAACAGCAACTACATATTATATAAACAACAACTATAGCATACAATTATAAGATAATATACAAAGCATTGAGTCATACTTATTTTTATTCATGACATCGTTTATATTCGAAAGAAATAACACATCCATCTTTGAAAGAAATAACACATCCAGCGTTTATGTAGTTGATGATCTTGGTAAGCATCAACTACATAATATACACTACTGTATAATAATCATCAAATATAAGATAATAAACAAAGCATTGAGTTTTACTTATTTTAATTCATAACATCGTTTATATTCGAAAGAAATAACACATCCATCTTCGAAAGAAATAACACAAACACAGCAATTAGAACAAGTAAAAATAGTTAGATAATAAATTCTTAATTTAAAACAGCAACAACTGTACAGTTAATTAGCAACTGTTTATAATATAAACAACAACTACATATTATGTAAACAACAACTACACTATACTACATATTGTTAGCAACAACTACAATATAACTATAAACAGCAACTACATATTATATAAACAACAACTACAGCGTACTAAATAGCAACTCTTTTATTAGCAAACAAAAAAATTACTAGAATTGAAAATAGCAAATACTGAATAGCAAGATACATAGATATAAACAGCAACAATAGTACAATTAAATAACTACTTTTATCTAGCAAACAAAAAAACTACTGAAATGAAAATTCGCAAATACTGAGTAGCAAGATTTATACTTCTTTTATAAATCTTATTTGATATAAATGTCATAACAACGTTTATATTGATTTTGTAGTTGGAAATAAAATTATTCCAGTCCACGGTTGTACCTGTCGATATCGCCCGGATTAACTGAACGCCATATACCTCATTGCGACAGTGACTTGAAGCCATTTGTCGGCAAGCAATTTGCTGATATGAATGACGGGATAAAGTTTTATACAGAATACGCTGCAGCTTGTGGTTTTGATGTTCGGCGGGGTGGCGACAAGAGAAAACGTGGTTTAATTACACACAAGTGGCTTTACTGTAATAGGCAGGGAAATAAGAATACCGTTAAGTCTGATGTTTCAAACAACCATCTCGATAATGATATTGTCGAGGAGAATATTGTAGAGGAGAATGATCCGGTCGATAAGCCAAAAAACAAGAGGCGTCGGGTGTCGAAACGGCTAGACTGCAAGGCTCTTATGCTTTTAAAACACGAAACAAATTCGAACTACATTGTCTCTAAATTCGTCGAGCATCATTCGCATCCGTTAGTTCTATTGGTTCACAGACAATTCCTCGACGCGAATAAAACATTAAACCCTGGTCATCAGAATTTCATTCTTAATTGTGCTAGAGCAAATATAGATCCGATGAAGTCTTACAGGTTGTTCAAAGAGGTTGTTGGATCTTACTCCAATATCGGATGCACAAGTGTTGAGTTCAAAAATTTCTCGCACGATCTTAAGGCATATGCGCTTGGTGTTGATGCTCAAATGGCTTTGGACAGGCTTTTCAAGAAAAAAGAAATAAGTCCAGCCTTTGTTTTGGAGTACGATGTCAATGAGAAAGACCAGCTGACACGTGTCTTTTGGGCTGACTCAATATGCCGCAGAAATTATGCCGTTTTTGGTGATGTTCTGAGCTTTGATGCTACTAATTCAACTAATAGGTACGAGCATGCTTTTGTTTTCTGATTTTAAGTAGCCACAAATATTACATATATTAGTTGGAAACAATATTAATATTGCTTGTTTCTCATTTCGCAAATTTATGTACTACATGATGTGAATTCACTATATAGCAACTGAATGTATTATTAGTAGATACAACTAGTTCATATTTAGCAGGAACATATATAGCAACTTAATGTTTTTTGAAGATGTTTTATGAATAGCAACTGAATGTTTTTTGAATAGCAAGTAACTGCATTGTACGTAGCAATAAATATTTCATATTTAGCAACAATAAAAACCGATTGTCATATCAATAATATTAAATTTACTTTTCATTCTGTCAAACAAAACAGGATACTTTTAGATTTTTTTTTTAATAAATATGTCCACAATCAAGTTTATGCTAATTTTTATATATCCATAGGTATAACATGATCTTCACTCCGTTCACGGGAAAAGACAACCACGGCGGATGTATAACTTTTGCTGCTGCGTTGCTCACTAAGGAAGATGTCGATTCTTACACTTGGGTGCTTGAGAAATTTAAAGATTGCATGGGTCATTGCCCCTCAATGATTATTACAGACCAAGACCCTGCATTGAAGATTGCACTTGAACGCGTATTTTCTGGTGTCAGGCGACGCCTGTGCATGTGGCACATCATGCAGAAGTTGCATTTGAGGCTACCAAATAAAGTGAAAGATGACATTTTCAAATCGATTTTGAGGTTGATTGTTTGGACAAGCCTCATTGAGCCACCAGAATTTGAAGATAAGTGGGTTACATTAATGACCGAGTACGGAGTTCTACACGACAATTGGTTGAAGTCAATGTTTCAGATACGTCGGTTTTGGATCCCAGCATATTTTAGGGACTGCCCTATGAGCGGCTTGCTATGAACTACGTCAATGTCTGAAAGCGAAAATAATTTCTTCAAAATACACTTCAACCCTCGATCAAACTTGATTGAGTTTTTCATGTTTTTTGAAGGGACTTTAGAGAAACAGCGAAATGAATACGACAAGTTGAACAACAAGAACATTTTATCTGTCTCCATTCTCATCACCCAATTGTTGATCGAGAGGCATGCTAGCAAGGTATACACGTCAACAATTTTCAAAGAAATGCAAAAGGAGATCATCTCTGCATGTTATCACTGTAGCATTGTCAGTATGACAAAAGGCTCATTAAGTTCCACATATGAAATAAGTAGTGGCAGTAGCGATATAGCAACTGTCACACACAACAACACTGCTGAGGATGTGACATGCACCTGCAAGAAGTTTACGATGATGGGCTTACTATGTCGGCATATTTTCTGGGTGTTCAAAGAACAAAAACTTGAAGCTATACCTGATAAGTATGTTCTCGGCCGATGGACTAAAACAGCTGAATCGAAGCCAATACACCAACTTGACGACAATGTCCTTAACGACTGCGCAATCATCGATGAGCAAAAGTCTATCATGAATAATTTAATTTCAGATTTTTACTCGTGTATTGGTCTTCTTGATGGTAACATCGCAAAGATGTCGATTTTCCACCGCTGCATCAAAGAACAAATGGCCCTGCTTAATTCCACCGAAGACCCACAAGCTGGTCCGTCTACCAAGAATAGGATGTTCGAAACGCATTTCGAAGCTCCTGCTCCTGAACAAGTCTCGGTGCATCCACCCACCAAGGTCAGCACCAAAGGAAGTGGTAGTAGGCTTGTTTCTCGTCAAGAAGCTGCGATTGAGCGTAACAAGAAACAGTTGCGTACGTGGAGCATATGCACGAAAAAGGTTAGACATGATGCTAGAAATTGTCCTGGCCGAACAGTTCTCGTTGAAGAAGACATCGGAGTCGAATGATTTTATGGAATTGCTATTATGAACTCAATCTATGTTCATAGTTTACTGTTAATTATTTGCTATTTTAATAACTTGCAATTGCTATTTTGTTTCTATGGATTTGCTATTTTAATATCAAATTTGTAACGTTAATTATATAGTTACTTTGAGTTCGAAATAAACAACATAAGTTTCTATGTACTTGCTATGCAGTTGCTAATTAATTGCTATGCAGTTGCTATTTACTTGAAATATTGAGTTTCTAATTAATTGCTATGCAGTTGCTAATTAATTGCTATGCAGTTGCTATTTTGTTTTGAGTTTCTATGCAGTTGCTATTTTGAGTTGAAAATATTTATTCCCAAATTAATAGTAACTGCAGAATCATTCACCATTTCGTTCCTTACAGTTACTGTTTATTACAGTTGCTATTTATAATTATTACAGTTGCTGTTTAAGTGGTCAGGTATTGCTGTATAATTATTTCAGTTGCTAGTTATAGTTATTACAGTTGCTATTTATAGTTATTACAGTTGCTATTTAAAATTAAAGTAATGATGATGTAGGTTTGTAAATATCAAAAATATTCTTATTGTGGAATAAAATTTGCAGTCATAATGATCATGAAAATAAATAAACCAATCACAACGTGTAAAATTGAGTTTCAAGGGCTAAGATTTCTTAATTATGTTCAAAATGAGTCTATATCGATCAAAAACAACATCATTCATTAGTATACAAAAGAATCATACTGTTTTGCAATTTCAATATCATTCATTAGTATACAAAAGAATCATTCATTAGTATACAAAAGAATCATACGTCTGACTACTATAATCTAACGACACTCAGACCACTTTAGTCTTTGGTCAAGTTAGTTGGCGGCCTGTAATTAAGCAGAATGGGCCCCAAATCTATTGGCCCATCCACACATTGCTGCTGATAGTGGAGGTTCGATGCTGCATCAACTTGATCCTTTAAGGTATTAACATCAGATTTCAAGATGGCAGCACAGTACTTTACCCTCAATACATTAAGCTGTCTCTTATTGTTCTTTTTTAAGCCACTATTCCAATTTTTTTCTCCCCCGCCATGATATGTCTCCATGTGGCGCATCAGAAACACTCCACAATCCTCCTTGTTCGTGTCGTCCCTCCAAGGCATACTCAGCCTCCGGATATTTACATTGCGCAGTTCTATGGACTCCTTAATTTTTCCTTTTGACTCCAAAAATAGATTAAACAATTGGTTCTGCAAGAATGTTTAAAACAATATTAACTAAATGTATAGCAATTAATTAGCAATTAATGTAGGCTGCACTCACAACATTATAAATTTAGGTTTGCAATTATCATAATGTTCGTACCAGTGATCCGGGAACATCGCCATATTTCGTCTTCAACGAACCAGTATCCATCGCCGATGAGTTATCAATAAGATCAATGCACATATTCTTCAAGTCATATACCATCATGTAAAAATGACTTGCATGTATTATTGGAAACACAAACTGCATATGCAAAACGAAATATGCATAGTCGTCAAGTCAACAATAATATTATATACATGAGAATAGCAATTTTTAAGTATCTAAATAGCAATTTCTAAATTACTAAATAGAAACTTCACATAACTAAAGTGTAACTAACTGAATAGGAATTTCTAAATAACTAAATAGCAATTTCAAATTAACTAAATAGCAACAAATTCTTTTACGTCACAAATTGTAAAATATGCCCAACATTAAAAAAATTAATAACCACCAAACTTACGATGTCAATGCTGCCCAATTTCATCCACTTCGTATCAACGATTTCCTCATCGAGTCGCTCGAAGAACTTCTCTCCTCGTCTATTCATAGTCCATTCTTTAATAGGGTTCACAGCAGTGAATGTCTAACCGTAAATTATGTTAGGCCGAAATAGTGGTGAAACAAACAAAAGAATGCAAAATAAAAAATAAAAAATAAAAAATAAAAAATAAATAAATAAATAAATAATTTCAGTCAGACTCACAGTTAGGTATGTAGATGCGAAGAATCTACATGGTGAACCTTTCGACCGAGACATCTCCTTGTGATTGACTATCATACTCCAAATATCAATAACTGATGCTTCCACATAAACAGATGGCAAAAGTGAAATCATTTGTTCCCTCCTGAGCTGAAACTGTCCGGTGTAAAATAAGATCTCCATCCTACATCAATAAATAATAATTCAGCTATAAAAATCCTGAGAATTTCATAATAACTTGCAAAATATTGCATACGTTAAAGAAAAACTTACATATCAGCATCAGCATTGTGCATCACCCAGAACCCAATCTTCTTTTCAGCATCAGTCCATCCGTCAGTCAACGCCACTTCCCTACGGACGTATGGGAAAATTAATTTTTCAGTCTTCTTCTTTTCTGTTTGTTTCCGGCGTACCATGTGGTGTGCAGTCTCAACAGGGTTTTTGGCTTTCAAAATATCAGAATTCTTCTTCACCTTATTAATCTCCACGCCCAGGCTGTCTTTGTTCTTCTTTATATTTTCACCCTCTTCTGGACTTTTCTCAATTAAGTGTTCCCCTCCATCAGTCGGAATATGCGTCTCGATTTCCTATGAAGTGTTGGTAACAAATATTCTAGTTAACATCATTCAAAAAATAGCACAACAATTGAAGTTAATCTTAAAAACAACAATCCCAATACCTTGCCACTTCTCAGATTTATCTGACGCTTTTTATTTCCTAGATCCGCACCTCGAACAACCTTCAAACATAAATACTACTCCCATAAGCAAATGCAGCATTATTATACAGCAACTGTAATGATTATAAATAGCAACTGCAATACCAATACCTGACTAGGAAATCGACGTTTTCTAACAGGATTTCGACGTTTTCTAACAGGAATTTGCGCCCATTCAACATTTTGTTGATAATCATTTGTTTTCCCGTCCACCATTTTCTAAACACAAAAAAAGGAAAAAAACATTATGGTTCTTTTGTATACTAATGAAAAACATTCATTATATGTTTTTTTATTTTCATAATAAAAAAATTAAATTTTATTCCACAATAAGAATATTTTTAATATTGACAAATATACATTATCATTACTTTAATCTATGACATTTTAATGTAATGAGCAATTGCATAAGAATTAGACTGTAACTGAATAATATCAAATTAGAAACTCAATATTTCAAGTAAATAGCAACTGCATAGCAATTAATTAGCAACTGCATAGAAATTCAAAACAAAATAGTAACTGCATAGCAATTAATTAGCAACTGCATATAAACTGCATAGCAATTATTTAGAAACTCAATATTTCAAGTAAATAGCAACTGCATAGCAATTAATTAGCAACTGCATATCAACTGCATAGAAACTCAAAACAAAATAGCAACTGCATAGCAATTAATTAGCAATTGCATAGCAACTGGATAGAAAATCAAAACAAAATAGCAACCGCATAGCAATTATTTAGAAACTCAATATTTCAAGTAAATAGCAACTGCATAGCAATTAATTAGCAACTGCATATCAACTGCATAGAAACTCAAAACAAAATAGCAACTGCATAGCAATTAATTAGCAATTGCATAGCAAATGGATAGAAAATCAAAACAAAATAGCTACTGCATAGCAATTAATTAGCAAGTATATACATTAAACGTAGCAAAAAAGATAACATTTGTAAGGTATGACCTGTGCATTTTTTCCTTCCTCCTTCTCAGTGCTCTTATTGTGTGCCTACAAAATACACAAGTCTTTCAATTAAAATAACTTTTCGTATAGGGAAAGTTGAAAAGGAAAAATATATAATTCATTATTTATAAACCTGCAACAAGGGATCTTGAACCTGCTCAGCTCCCGTATCATCGTCACCTTTCAGTTGTGTTAATCCAAGGCTGAAACTTGGATCATTACATCCCAATACACTCATGTCTGGCCGTTCTGTTTTAGCGGCCACTTCTTTATTAAACGCAAAATGCTTAACAGCTGCTTCCTCAAGCACCTTTAACTGATCTAATATATCATCCTGGGCCCAGAAGGAATCGTACATGTTCTGTGTGCTACCAGCTTGCTGATCTGCCAAATTTTCATTTTTCTACTGCTACATTGGCTGTACAACCCAATAGTACTTGAGCCTTATCAACCATATTCTTGACATTCGGATCAGACAAGATCTCTGCCGGCGCATCACGGACCATTGACATTAGATCAACCATCGTATCAGTCATTATTTTCGCCTTGGTAAGGAATTTATCCGCAAACAAGCGAACAGCGCCTCCGGCTTCACTACTTTCACCATCGGTTGACATTTCCGTACGCTTCTCAGATCCTTTTTCAAGAACTTCAGCATCCTTATCTTCTTCAAATTCCTCACTCGACCATTCGAATCGGTCGCAAAGATGTCCTGTCCCGAAACCTCCGTGTTTCTTTTCATCCTTCTCCCGCTTGAACATATCACTAAACGTCCAAACCTTTATTAACGGAAAACATCTTGGGACGGTTCTTCTCAAGAACACAACACGATCGAGGTAAAGAGCCTACAAAAGATATGAAAAAATAATACAATTAAAAATAATATCAAAAACACGACTCGATCGAGGTAAAGAGTTGAAAAAATCAATTAACCCAATATTTTATTAGTTGCAACTTATAGCTATTCATATTGCTAATTACAGTACACAAAATATATATTTATGAAGTACGAAAACCCACCACAATGAACAATGTCGGGCCGATGAAGTTTTTCGTTTTTTTCCCCTCCCATTTCAGCTTCCATTCTATGAGGCATCTCACCATGTAATCACCCCAATCGTACTCCCTTAGCGTCGACATACATTCCAAGTTGCTCAATATTTGGGAATTCACATACCCATTACCTAGATTTTCAAATAGACAAGCTCCTAATAAAACCATGAAATGACGCTTGAACCATACGCCACCGTCAACCTCGCCAAGCATCTTGTCCTTCAGAGTATTGATTAATACTTTATCTTTCCCAATCTGCTGTTTTCACTCCATAACCTTCGGACATACTTCCCTTTTCCGCTTTCTATCTAACTGGCGCTTACCTCTCGGCAGTCCGAAAATTAGTGCAGCATCATCGGATTCCACATGAAGTGACCGTCCATTATCCATCTTCAATTCGCAGCTCCTAGGATCAAAATGATCAAGAACCCAATACGCTAAAGAAGCTGGCACCTTCGTCGTTTTCAAATGCAGGATGTTACCAAATCCCATCTCAATAACAGCACATCGCTGTGCATCCTTCATGTCTTTAATAGCATTCACCAGAATACGGGAGCATGTCCTACTAAGTACAACTGGGTCATCGGTGACGTTCTCAGCCGGCTTCCCATTACCCCTTTTATTTCCAGCATCTACTTCGACAAAGTCGTCGTTTACATTCTTCTGACAACTTTCAATATTTGCTTTCTTTCTAACACTACGTGCGCAACTTGAACTTGTTTTCGAAACACTTTCACATTCGAAAGAAATAACACAAAGACATCAATTACAACAAGTTAACACATATAGATAGCAACTTTTTATTTTAAAACAGCAACAACAGTACCATTCACTAGCAACTATTTATTGAAACAACCATAAATACAATAAAACATAATTAGCAACTACCCATTATGTACACAGCAACTACAATCTAATAAATATCAACATTTACAACATTTACATCATTATATAATATCAATAAATTTCTAATTAGCTGGAATATTATCATCAACACATAAACAACAACTAATTAAACTAAAACAGCAACAAGTTTACATTTCAATAGCAACTGTTGAATGCAAAAACCACCAATAACATAATACATAAACAGCAACTACATATTATATAAACAACAACTACAGTATACTAAATAGCAACTATTTTATAGCAATTCCAAAATTACTGGAATTGAAAATATCAAACACTAAATAGCAAGATCCACAGATATAAATAACAATTAGAGTACAATTAAATAGCAACTTTTTTTAGCAAACAAAAAAATTAATGGAATGAAAATTTTCAAATACTGAATACCAAGATCAATACACATAAACATTAACAACAGTATAATTAAATAGCAATTCACTAAAAAAATAATTATTATTATTTTTTTAGGCCCTATATAACCCTCTAATTCGCCAACAATAAAGCCAAACTTTTAAAACATTTCAAAAATCATTTGACAGGAAAAATTATCACGAACAACATTCAGAAATTTATAATTAAAACAACAAATTGTTCGGGGATTCAATTAAGTAGAACGAAATACAAGAAAATAAAATAATAAAAGGCGACAGCGGAACAATTTTTTTAAAAAAAATAAAACTCACCGGCGCCGGCACCGTCGCAAATGAGGCTCTTCATGTTCTTTTTCGGTGGCATCTCTATCCAAATTGAAATCGCCTAAACTACAATCTCCTAGGTCTTATCGCGAGAGTTTAGTAGTTTTCATTGATGAAGGAACGAATTCGTGAGGAAAAAAAACTCCAGACTCTTTTTGTTGTGTAATTATTAGGGTTAAGGGAAAAAAATGGTGAATGATTCTGCATTTGCTATTAATGGGATACAAAATCTTCTCCCATATTTTCCGGGAACCAAATATTTCTCTCTCCAATTTGAAAAATTTACCTTAACCGTCACACACCAAAAAAAGTCTATACATTAGGATCTATTACCATTTTTTGTAGTTGCATAATCTCAGTCATGCAAAATGATTTGATGAGTGGTAGGGAGAGGCCATTAGGTTCTCACCCGAACCGACCCCTATATATATATATATATATTAAAAAATTCGAAGTTGTCTAATATCGAACCTAAGATCTCCTTTATATTAGTTATGCATGTGCACTGTACATATTTATTAGGTTACAATACACGTATTTGTTTGGTGACAAACTCTCCCATTAAAATAGTAGGGATGTATAACAAAAGTTTAAAAAGTATTTTAAATTACAGTCGCTACAGTATTTTACAACTCAAACAAACTAATATTTTATGAAAAACTATTTATACTACACTAAATTTGCATCCAACAAAAATTATTTAAGATTGATCTTGCTAGAGTATTTCTCACTCTTTTGAATTTTTTTTTTTATAACCAACCAAACCACTCTCAGGAGTAGTGCTTCGGTTGTCCTGCTTGGGAATAGTGCCCTGCACATCTCAAAGCAATCGAAAACATTCATTGTTCTTTTAGATTGGCTCAACCGGTCACTAACTCTACTCTAGTGAGCACGTGGTTGCAGGGCCTAATATCGATACAGTACAATAATGAGTGTACTTTAACTGGATCTGGAATACCAAACATGCTCCCATCTAATTCACCCAAACGGCTAAACCGTCTTTGAGAACAACACCCACTTCCGTCCATCTCCTCTCTTATCACTTATCAGTTCTCACTGTCAGCTTCAACCCACTCCTCCCTTTGCCTCAATATTCCCTTCTATCAATTTTTTTTTTAAAAAAACAATGTAAAGGATTGAAGCACATTTACGGACAATCCAATTGAATCAACCTCCACTAATGGCAACCAATTTAATTCACCATTGTGTTGCACAAAAGCAAACCCCGCAAAATAGCCATCCTCCTCATCAGCACTCCCTCACGTGACCTTCTCGTCCCGACTTAATACCTTTCAAAACTAATCGGGTTCAAGTTTGGTTTAAGTGGACACGGTTGTGTATCTCGAATACTGAGAATAAGGATTTTAGAATGGATTCCAGGTTTATACTAAGGTAGTGTTTGGTCCAGCTTAAAATTAGCTTAGCTTCTCCTTTAGAAGGAGAAGCTGGGCCAAACATACATTTTGAAAAGCTCTACAAAAAGAGAAGTAGCTTTTTTTTATGAAGAAAAAGAAGCTCTAAAAGAAGCTACCAAGATCTACTTCTAGCTTCTAGCTTCTAGCTTCTAGATCAAAACCAACAAAGAAAAAAACAAATCAAAAAAACTACACTGCCCCTCCACCTGATCCATCTGCACATCAGCCACCCCCAATTCAGGACCGGCATCAGCACCAGCTGCGGCACCATCGTTGGCGGTAATGGTGGTAGAATTGAGGTCCTCGATGTGGATGAAGGGGGCCGAGTTGGCAGAGTCGGTGGAGGCGTTGAGGAAGTCTTCGCCGGTGCGGAGGAGGGACGAGTCGACTGAGGCCCATCTGCAATCCCAATAACACCCACGTAAAGTACACTCTCTATCTCCGACTAAGCAATAATGAACCC
Source organism: Hemerocallis citrina (assembly GCA_017893485.1). Lineage (NCBI taxonomy): Eukaryota > Viridiplantae > Streptophyta > Magnoliopsida > Asparagales > Asphodelaceae > Hemerocallis > Hemerocallis citrina. Next base: position 82,705,590 of record CM030358.1, read on the forward strand.
ATACTCACATGGCAAGATCACTAGGATTAACAATTTCCTAGTTAACCTAAGCTCTGATACCAACTCAATGTAACACCTCGAATTTGTAAAATACCGAAAATGCCTGTTTTTATATATTTGGAGTGGTGAAAAATTATTTTTGATATATTTTATTTAAATATTGATATTGGTATGGATATTTGTGGTAAATTGGTATTATTGATGTATTGGAGTTATGAGTTAGAGTTTTATGTGAAGAAATATTGTTCATTGTTATTTTGTAATTTTGGACGATTGTTTTGAGATAAATTATGCATTTTGTATTGTGATTATTATTAAAGTGTAGAGTCTAGGGTTTATTTGTAATATTTCGTTTATGAGGGGTTTATATGTAAATGTTACTTTAAGACCATTATACTAATATTTATTTATTTATTCATTTTCAAAAAAAAAAAAAACCCATTTCTTCTTCCTTCTTTCTTTCCTTCCTTTCTTCCCGATCGTATCCTTCGGCCGAACCCATTCGGCTGGCTTTTCCCCTTCCCAAATCCGATCCGTTTTCCCATTATTTTTAAATTAAATTGAGGGATAGGCTAATTGAAGGATTCTCTACAACGTGGTAGCATCGGATTTTCGATCGGATGTCGAAAAGGTATACCCTATTTTATTTATTCGTATAAAATTAAGTGTGGTTAGTTCTATTGAGTAGAAATATTATAGTAGAGAAATTTAGAGAGGTTGGAAGTAGTAGATTGGAGGAATTGGTAGATGGTTAAAGAAATTGTAAGTTGTTGATAAATTAGGGTTTTGGGTTTGTAAAATAGAGATATATATATATATAAGAATTATCTCTGATATGGTGGTAAAAATTGTAGTGAGTCATTAGAATAAAATGGGGAGTAGTTATTTTGGCATAAACTCGAGTTATAGAGTTTATGAAATCGGGTAGAAAACTCGATCCAAATAATTGTAGAAAACGCATATGAGGGTGTAGAGTATTATGAAAGTATTAATATAAATTTAGGAGGAATTTTATAGGCTTCCAGCTCAATTAAATTGAGTAAAATGGATTATAGGCGAAAAGTGCACGCCGGGTGTTCGGTGAAATGCCCGCGCGATATAGAGGTGAGAATTTGATGAATTCGGAGGTGTAGTTGAGTCTCATTATTATTATTAACCCTAATATGCGAGGTTAGGAAAAAGAGGATTAAAGAAATTAGAAAATAGGAAATTTTCCTATGAGAAAGCCTCAGATCAATAAGGGAGTGTTTGTATTAGAACCCGAATTCGAAATCTATCGATGTAGCTCACCTACATATGTCATTTGTGACGTGTGGGTGAAGACGGATTGAAATTTGGAGGTCCAAAGGTTGAGTTTTGAGCCTTAAACTAATCAGTTCTATAATTTTTCAATTAGGAGGAAAAAGTCGAACTTCGACTGGCTACAGGACGGACGTGGGACATCGTTTGCTCGATCCGTCAGGTGAGTATGTTGTATTTATAAATATTTTATATTGTGGCCGAATTTTGTGGCTTTGTGATGTATTTCGTAGAAGTTATATTAAAAACTGATTTTGAAAGAAAATACGGATTTTTAAGGGCCCGAAACTGAGTTTTTGTGATATTTGAGGAAATTAACTATTTTAAGTATACAAAACCTATATTATAGGTTAATGTGACGTGTTGAAGTATAAAAATTAAATATATTAAATCGTTTATGCATATATTTACCCCGTGCATGTTTTGTGCATGTTTTTGGGGTATATAGGCCGATATAGGCAATCGGGTATATGCGGAGCCCGGTGTATGGGCTAGCATGCTATGGATGGATGTTATAAGATGTAATTAGACGAAAGTAGTGATTGTGATCATGTTTTGAAGACCTGTGTAATTATAGTACACGTTTGTGCATGTTTTGGGGCATATGAGCCCTTATAAGTGATTTTACTTATATGAAACAGGATGTATGAGCTAGTATGCTATAATTAGATATTATAAGATTTAATTAGAGGAAATAAGTGGTTTTGGCCCCTTATGATGGGAAATCCGCCCGTGTGGTGTTTATTGTAATATATATATAGATGATTATGATGTGTGATGCAATAATTGAAGAAATTAATAATTGGGTACATATTTACATTTTAATTATGTTTGAAATGAATTAATGGGCAATAATATGACATGCTGGTTTATATGATGAATGACTTGGTGTATGTTTATATGGGATTTAATAAAGTAGCGAATAGCATGGTATTCATAATGGGTGATGTTATGGTAAATTAAATAACATGATGGTTTCTATGATAAATGACATGGTGTATGCATATATATATATGATACAACGAGATGATAATCAATATCGTGGACATCAGATGTGCATCAAATGCAAGATAAAAGGTGAGATGGTAAGTGTTAATAAAATGTGTTATTATTCTTTTGATTAAAGTCAAGGATGTGGCTATTGTTGAATTAAAAGCTGTGATGCTTTATGTTGATAAAGTAAAATGGAAAGATGCAATGATTAATGCTAATAACAGATGATTTTGTTGACCAGTACCTACAGCAATCCTGGGGGTTTGGGCTAGACCTCCTAATACCCAAGGACCGGCTTGGGGTGCAGAGTTTATTACCCAAACAATATTTGGGGTGCGGAGTTTTATCGCCCAAGCTATCGGCCTGAGACCCGGTTTCCCTCGATGATAGCTGTCGCGAGGAAGTACCCAGTTTACCTGGGGTGTGGAGTTTTTCCCTCCTGGCTGTCGGCTGGAAGGAAGTACCCAGTTTACCTGGGGTGCGGAGTTTTTCTTTTTTTTTTGTTTTCCCTCCTGGCTGTCGGCTGGGAGGAAATACCCAGTTTACCTGGGGTGCGGAGTTTTTCTCTTTTTGTTTTCCCTCGCTGGCTTCGGCTGGGAGGAAGTACCCAGTTTATCTGGGGTGCGGAGTTCCCTCGCTGGCATAGGCTGGGAGGAAGACGTAGCCTCAGACGAGTAAGACTCTGTGTGAGCATCGGTCCGCGTGTTTTACTGGGCTGTCGGCTTTCAGTATATTGGGATACTGTGGCTCACTGGTCGACAAACTAATAAAAATAACTAAGTGTAAATAAATGTAAGAGTAAAGAAAGTGAATTGTGATAGTAAAGAAAAGGAAAATGAATTGTGAATATGAAAGAAAGTGGTTGTGAATGAAATGAATATGAAGAGATACGAGTTATGAGTTCTGTATGAAAAGAAATGATAATTTCAGTATGTGGTTAATTTAAAATGAAAGTAAAAGAGGCATGTGTTATTACGAGCAGTATAAAGTAATTGTATTACGTATGGGATCATTAAAGTAAATACAGATTGATATGAGTTGTACCTTGGAATTGTGTCAAGGAACTACCTGCCCGCAATTTCTGTGAAAATTGTGGGAACTACCTGCCTTGGCATAATTCGCAGGGTGAGTGGATATAATAGTAGTAATGATTGATAGAAATGAGAAATAAAGTGAAGTGAAGATGATAAGTGATTGAAGTGAATTGATAATCAAGCTATCGGCTTGAGATGTGATGTGATATTACCCAAACTGTGTGTTTGAGGTACAGTGATTATTACCCACGCTATCGGCTATGGGATGTGATATGTTGTGGCCCCAGATTGTGTTTGGAAATTAAGTGAAAATGATAATAAGATATATTACTTATAAGAATGAGAATTACTAAAGTGATGTAATGAGATATTAATGAGCTATAAAACATGGTTTTGATACAATGAGTATGAGTATTCTAATTAATGCTGTGATACTTTTTATAACACAATAAAATAAATACCTGTATTATGAGATTGGGTATGAAAATGGTAATTAAAGAAAGTATGTTGTGATATGAGTTTGTGTACCTTGGAAGTGTGTCGGGGAACTACTCGCCTGCTATTTCTGTGGAAATGGTGGGAACTACCTGCCTCGGCACAACTTCCAGGATGAATGTGTGTGTTGAGGACATAATATAAGTAGATGAAACGCATGGCTAAATAGAGTTGGAGAAATGATGTAATAACATCATGTAGTTATATTAATATAAATAGTGAAATGCTGATATAACGATAAGTATGAAAAGATCAATATTCGTATTAGGTGAATGTAAGATAAGTATGTATATATATACACGAGGTTGATGTGAAGTGTATTATGAAATGTGGGAAGTTATGGATAATTAAATAGTTGAATGCAGGTTTGGCATAGTTGATATGTCATTGAATTGACGATGTTGTTGTATTCAAGATTCAGGTTACCTTGTTTTAATTCGGCATTCGTAAGTTTAATTTATTTTCTTTATACTATTTTAATATATTATTTGATTAATAACTATACTCACACCAGAAATGGCTAACCCCTTAATGTTTGAGGGGTTAGGGAAGTCTGAGGACTACCCTAGATCCCTCACTGTTGCAGGTTCTCATCAGTGCAGAGGTGATGCGTGGAATGGTAGTATAACTTTTTATTTTAAAAATTTGTATTATTTAGTTATAGGAATAGTAAAATTTATGATTTAAATTGTATTATGAGTGTATAAGTATGTATATGATAAAGATGGGTATAGTGTGAGGTGATGTAGTATGTTTGTGACCCGTACCCACCTCGTTGTGGAGTAACGGGCTCTGTGGTAGGTTTTAGAAGGATTTTTCTAAAATTTTGCCTCGTTTTTCGAAGAAATTCATAGTTTTTAATTGATATTTGATAATCCGTTGTGAGTTTGGCCCCCAGAGCATTATATTATATTGCCTGTGTGTATCTGCTCATTTTGGCCTGGGGAGCCCATGAAAATATTATGTTGATTGTGAGCTACGTAATTTTTAGAAGAATTCCGTAAGCATTTTGTGTTTCGGGGCAAAATTTACAGGGGAGACTCTGTCAAAATTTTTCCTGAAATATAACTTTCTTAGTTTATGATTAAAGTGATATAGAAATTGAAAGAATTGAATTTGGAGACTTAGTTTTAAAAAAAAAAAAAATTGGAGTGTTACACTGTCTTATCCTCTTTTCTCCAACTTCAAATACTCCGTGCCTAACTGTATTTAAGGCCATAATCCTAACAAGGATGTGGATCGATAAGTCCCTATTGTTGGTCACTTCAGGTATCCCTCCATGCTATGTTCGTATTTTGGAGGGTGAATAGGTGAAGTTGTCTCGGGTAGCAAATGCAGGTGTGTTACATGATTGCTACGGTTGAGTATATGGGCAGGATATGGTAGACTCAGGATTATGGTTGGAAGGTTTTGGTCCTGATCGATGGGTTCAAGGAGCATATTAGTCTCATGGTTTGTGCATGGTGCGTCACTGGATAATGGGTGAAGGCGGTGTATCTTGCAGGGTTAATTGAGAGAGAGGTTTGCACATAGTTTGATCGATGATCGGTTGATCGGCAAGGTGTTGTGTGGATGGAGTTCAACATGAAGGAGAATCCATTTCATAAGGTGACCAGGTTGTTCCAACGGAAAGGTTTCGGCTGGAAAAATGTCCATCCAGATTCTCACATGAGAAAGCGGTTTCGACAAATGAAGTTCTTAAGGGGAAAAAAGAGGATTAAGTATAGAGGATTAAGGAAATGCATGTCAGGTATCCGATCTCATGTGGAGTTGTTTGAATATTGTCAAAGTTGGAGATTTTTGAGTTATGACCTGGACTGAAAGCAAGAAGAAGAGGAAAAGTAGCAACAACAGCAAGAAGAAAGAAAGCAAAGGCAACAGTAGTCGATTGCAAAAAAGTATGGTCGACTGCGTTGGAACAGAAAGCAGTTGTAGCAGCAGTGAGAGCATTCGACTAGGATAGTCAACTACAATTATCTCTGACTGCAAAGGATAGTTGACTGCTCTTTTGGGCAGTCGACTGCAATTTGTCAGATTTGTGGATATGAGCTATTTTCTGCAGGTTTTATTGGGGATCCAATTAAAGATCTATATATATGAAGGGATGCGTATTACTAGAGTCAACTAAGCAAAACTAAAGCCAGAAAAAGGGTTCGACATGCGACGGTTGCTCTAATCCCAAGAGAGGTACGGCTTGGGTTCCTCGGGGGAGAAGAAAGGGGATCAAGACATGCCCATGGTGTTAATGTCGTCGTGAGATTCCGGATGGCTTCAAGGTGAACCCTAATGATTAAGTGAGATCTTAGAGGGCTTCAAGGGAGGTCAAGATCTATTCTCAGATTTAGTGGTTAATGGTAAGATCTCGGATTACGCATATATACTATAAAGTAGTGATCTTCTTCAAGAATCAATAAAGTCTCTCCTCTTTTCCATATATTTTTTGTGCGGTGTTTGAGTTATTTTTGTGCTTGTGGATTGGTTTACAATCGATGTCGTAGGATAAGGTGTTGTAGAGTAAGAGATGCCACAACTCTCAACAAGTGAGCACTGATTCAAACTAAAAAAGGAAGACATACACTTGATTTTAATGGACTTTAACTTCGATATTCGTAAATGATTTGTTGTAGATCCATTTATAGAGAGGCTTTCAGGAGTACATATGTGCATGCATACTTGAACATGATCTTACTTCACAACAGAAACCAGTGTTTAGCTGGCAGTAAGCACATGTATATTGTTTAATATAAATGCACATACGTATTCCAGGATTCCCCTATAGCTTGGCTAGACCAAATTGTTTTGATACAAGGAAGTTAAAGTCAGTTAACATCAAGTGCATTTCTTCAGTTTAGCTTCAATGAGTTCAACCAAAAAGCCAAAACATAACTGACAGATAGCAGGTTCACTTAGATGTCCATAACAATTAACGTACTAAGTAAATCCGGAAGCAAATAAATAATCTTAACTTCGTTGTATAAACTTCTTGTATAAACTCCTTCTACCACTTCGTAATATAAACGGCATAACCTCATTTCCTCATTCAGTACAGAAAAAACATCTTCCAAGTAGAGAAATTCGATCGGTTGGTTCGAACGTCAACAATTTAAGAATGTTTCTCTGGTGTTAACTGATATCCGAAAGATCTTTGATTCATGAAAAATATGCTCATATGCTTATCTTGCAATATAACAGGAGAATACATAGACTAAATTCAAGAATGCATAAGCACCTTTTTCGAGTAAATAAATGTCAAAACTACTCTACCCATGAGGTGTATGAGAATATGCTAACAAAGACAATGAGTTCCCAAGTTTTTCAGCAAAATGCCATTTAACAAGTTACATATCTTAACAAAGATTATTTACACTCTCTTAGTGAAGTTGTCGGAAAATGAGTAAACTTAAAATGCTGATTAATACTGTAGTCGAATCCTTTCCCTAAGTAGTTCACCTTGCATGGAATTGATTAGTCTGTTATATTATTAACCAAACAAAAAAAAAACTCACAACCAAAATTTTATTCAAAAAAAGGGAGAGTAGAACTATAAAACTCATGTATTGAGTGTACAAAATCATAACAATAACAATATAAGAAGCTTGTAAAGGACATTAGAGTCGGACACACGAGGTCAGTAACAAGAAGCTATCAATGACACCAATACGGATCCACGAAGTGGATTAGACTTTTCATTCCAATTCCCATACTAAATGCAGAACGACGCCTGGTGGGTAATCTATCTCTATATTATTTAGTATATGCTCGTCAATTTCCAAAGTTGCTCAAGATTATTAGTAAGAAAAAACTCAAAAAAGTATGTGAAATGTATGCGCTAGAAATCTTAAGATGACTTTAAAAGAACATAAAAGCTATAAAATTGAGATAGTAGAGTGATAAATACCTTAAGATTAACTCAGCCTTAATGAGGTTGTTGATAGTAGAGCATCCCTGAGATGCTTCTTCCTTACACATGATAAATGTTTGATCCCTCTGCTTCTTATCGCATTATACAGGTTCAGCACGTGCTCGACTGCTGGTTTTTCTCCTCCTTCACCAACTATCTAGTGATGTCCTGTCATCCTCATTAGCACTGCACGCGAACATTTACATTATTAAGTAGTAAAAGTATCCATATTTACTAATGATACAAAGAAAAAAAGAAATGTAGATGGCATCTTACCATCAATATGTAGGACTAATTCAAGTTGATTGCATTAAATTACTATCATGCTGAACTTAAGGGACCACATGATCAGCCTAACTGCCTATCGGACACAGAGAAGAGAGAGACAATCAGTTGGTTCTTTAATTGCAAGTGTGTGAAGGAAGTAAAACAAACTAACTAATCAACAAAATCACATTCCCACTCAACTTACCTCTTCTTCTCTGCTTCATTTATTTGATCCCTGAAATTCCCCAATTTTCACTGTGCCCTCTCAAATCCCAAATTTTCGGATAAGGTAGTTGACTAGAAATTGAAAAAAACAGAGTTTTCATGAGAAATAATGAAGTGGAAATGAACGAACACACTTACCAATTGCAGGGACCACATGACGTTATATCAGCCTAACATCTCTGTAATTATCTGTAATTATCAGCTGAGTATAAATAGGGGAGAGAAAATGTGTGGGAAGAAAGTAAAATGAACAATGTTATCACACATTACCTTATTTTATCACACTTTCTTCTTTCCTTCATCTCTTTGCCTTCCTAAATACCAACTTCTACCATAACCTCTGAAATCCAAATTTTTTAGGATCTTGGGACTAGATTGAGAAAATAGAGTTTCGTGAGAATAGACACTGATTATAAAGGTCAAATAATCAGTTAGATATATGCATGAATGCTTGGAAAAGATATATAAACCTACGCAATTTATGAGCAAGAGACATCAGCTATGAAGCACGGATACTCTGCGGGGAGTCGCGTATCACGTACCCGATACGTATCGGACACGATACGCGTACCGTACTCATCCGATACGTACCCGATACGTATCGGAATTAATTAAAAAATAAAAAAATTAAAAAAATATCCGATACTCTTCCGATACGCGGGGATACGCGTATCGGAAGGGCAGGATACGCCACCGATACTTTTTTTTTTATTTTTATTTTTTTTCGATTGGATCGGCCCAACAGGCCCATTCACCGTTCTATCTTCTGCCTCTCTCTTTCTCATCCCATCGATCAGAAGATTCAGAATACATTTATTGATTATTAGTTCCGTAACAATTGGATGAGTGATGACGATGGACAATTGGACATAGTTATTCAAATATTGAAAACGACAGATAAGAAGTATCCCACTCAGGTACGTATATTTTTATTTAATGCAATTTTATATTGTCTATGTATAACTTAAGGAATTCAATTTTTATTTATAATATATATTATTATTATTTTTTATTTAATTTATTTAAGCGTATCCTAACGTATCCGTATCCTAGTTTTTGAGAAATCGACGTATCCGCGTATCCGATACGTACCGTATCGGATACGCGTATCCATATCCATGCTTCATAGGACATCAGTCCTTTTAACTTTTAATGCAGAACCTGAACATGCACTCATCCCTTCCAGCTTGCCTACAAATGGCTACTCACTGATGATAGATAGTCTGCACAAATAACAACAAAATTACTCTAAGCAACCCTTATATATTCCCCAATTCATATGGAAAAACAAGTAAAAAGGATGGATTTACGGAGGGAACCAAGTAAACTGCGACTTCTCAATCCTGCAACCCCCACATTTACAATTTTCGATCTGGCATCGCAGTGGACTGAAGAAATGTAAAATTACAACCTTAAATAAAGTGATAATTGAGGTCCAAGGATTACCATAACAAAATTGGTTAGTTACTGGAAAGACAGTGAAAAGTTCTACTTAAACTCGCCTCGAAAGTTAAGCCATATGATAATGACTAGATCTCTAATTTTATCAGCTTATACCTAATAGTTAATATCCGACTAAGATAACCGTCAAAGAAAGAATCATCAACAGTTATTTATTAAAGTAGAAAGTACAAACAACCTGATGCTGCTTGTTTTTGGGTGTGGGGGCAACAGGTGTAAGTTCTTGTAATTGGTGAAGCGGAAGGGACGGCAGTGCGTTGGTCTGACCCTTGGGCTGTACGTTCGGCGCGGGAGTAGCAGGAAAGAGGTAGAGGTTGGGTGCTCGGCTTGGATCTTAGTGGCTCGGCTCGTATCTTAGTGGCTCAGCTCGGATCTCGATACCTGCACAATGCCTACAAATATCGGGAGAAATCCTGGCGATAGGCCCTTTGACGATCTAGTCAGTCACTGGAATAGCAACAGTAGCTAAGGTTCAGATGGGGAAAAGTCTACTACCTTTAGAAGAAAAGAGGGAGTCTGGTATTTATAGGCAGTCACTGGAATAGCAATAGTAGCTAGGGTTCAGATGGGAAAGAGTCTATTACCATTATAAGGAAGGAGGGGGTCTGGTATTTATAGGCAGGGACTAACGGATCTTAGACCTTGATGGGCCGGGTCGGACCAGTTAGCCAGTGGGCCTGAACTGGCTAAAGCCCGTTGGACCTGTTTGACTCGATGATCATGGAGGAGCGAAATCTGAGGAGATCGTATGGCCCTGATGGGGACACGTCATTTATACCATATCATAAGCCCCCCACTCCTGAAGGGCTGTGTAAACCAGCCATGGAGTAGTTTGTCTTTAGGGGAAGAGCGGAGGGGAGTACATGGCGAAGGTGGAATATTGAGTCCCTGAGAAGTAACTGGGATCAGCGTCGAGCCGAGCGTCAGTACAGTCAAGGCATAAAGCGAAGAGCGAGGCCGTTCACGAGAGGGAGCGGTTACGGTGGTGGGATGGAAAAATCCCTTGGAGAGCGAAAAAAGAAGCCGAGCGTAGAGGCCGACCTTTATGGAGTCAGACCTCCGAGCGTCAAGCGTCGAGCCATTGCAGCTTTGTAAGAGAAAGTTAGGGCCTTTGCTTGAAGTCCATTCCGAGCACCGAGCGTCGAGCGTCAAGCCACCACAACTTTGTGAGAGAAAGTAGGCATTTGCTCGAAGTCCATGCCGAGCGCCGAGCGACGAGCATCGAGCATCGAGCCCTTACAGCTTTGTGAGAGAAAGTTAGGCCATTGCTCGAAGTCCATGCCGAGCGCTGAGCGTCGAGCCCCTACAGCTTTGTGAGAGAAAGCTAGGCCTTTTCTCGAAGTCCATGCCGAGTGTCGAGCATTGAGCATCTATAGCTTTGTGAGAGAAAGTTAGGCCTTTGCTTGAGTCCATGCCGAGCGTCAAGCATCAAACCCTTACGGCTAGTGAGAAAGCTAGTGCGTTGCTCGAGGTACATGCCGAGCGCCAAGCCCCCCAGCTTGTGAGAAAGCTAGGACTTTGCTCGAGGTACATGCCGAGCATCGAGCACCTACAGCTTATGCGAAGCTAGTGCGTTGCTCGAAGTACATGCCGAGCGTCGAGCACCTATAGCTTGGGAGAAGCTAGGGCTTTGCTCGAGGTACATGCCGAGCATTCGAGCACATACATCTTGCGAGAAAGCTAGTGCGTTGCTCGAAGTACATGCCGAGCATCGAGCACCTATTGCCTGTGAGAAGATAGGGCTTTGATCGAGGTACATGCCGAGCGTCGAGCACCTACATCTTGCGAGAAAGCTAATGCTTTGCTCGAAGTAAATGCCGAGCGTCGAGCCCTTTCAGCTTGTCAGAAAACTAAGGCTTTCCTCGAAATACATGCCGAGCGTCGAGCACCTACAGCTTGTGAGAAAGCTAGTGCGTTGCTCGAAGTACATGTCGAGCATCGAGCACCTACAGCTTGCGAGAAAGCTAGTGCGATGCTCGAAGTACATGTCGAGCGTCGAGCACCTATAACTTGTGAGAAGCTAGGGCTTTGCTCAAGGCACATGCCGAGCGTCGAGCACCTACAGCTTGCGAGAGAGCTAGTGCTTTGTTCGAAGTAAATGCCGAGTGTCGAACCCTTTCAGCATGTGAGAAAAGTAGGGCTTTGCTCGAGGTACATGTCGAGCATCGAGCACCTACAGCTTGTGAGAAAGCTAGTGTTTTGCTCAAGGTACATGCCAACCGTCGAGCACCTACAGCTTGTGAGAAACCGGTGCGTTGCTCGAAATAAATGCCGAGCGTTGAGCCCCTTCAGCTTGTGAGAAAACAGGTGAGTTGCCCGAAGTACATGCCGAGCGTCGAGCACCTATAGCTTGTGTGGCTAGGGCTTTGCTTGAGGTACATACCGAGCGTCAAGCACCTACAGTTTGCGAGAAAGCTAGTGCATTGCTCGAAGTACATGCCGAGCGTCGAGCACCTATACCTTGTAAGAAGCTAGGGTTTTGCTCGAGATACATGCCGAGCGTCGAGCACCTACAGCTTGCGAGAAAGTTAGTGCTTTGCTCGAAGTAAATGCCGAGCGTCGAGCCCTTTCAGCTTGTGAGAAAACTATAGCTTTGCTCGAGGTACATGCCGAGTGTTAAGCACCTATAGCTTGTGAGAAAGCTAGTGCTTTACTCGAGGTACATGTCGAGCGTTGAGCACCTACAGCTTGTGAGAAACTGGTGCGTTGCTCGAAGTAAATGTCGAGCGTCGAGCCCTTTCAGCTTGAGAAAACTAGGGTTTTGCTTGAGGTACATGCCGAGCATCGAGCGCTTACAGCTTGTAAGGAAGCTAGTGCTTTGCTCGAAGTAAATGCTGAGCGTCGAGCCCCTTCAGTTTGTGAGAAAGCAAGAGCTTTGCTGAGGTACATGCCGAGCGTCGAGCACCTACAGTTTGTGAGTGAGCTAGAATGTTGCTCGAGGTACATGCCGAGCACCGAGCCCCGTGGCTTGTGAGAAAGCTAGGGCTCTGCTCGAGATACATGCCGAGCGTCGAGCACCTACAGCTTGTGAGAAAGCTAGTGTTTTGCTCGAGGTACATGTCGAGTATCGAGCACCTACACCTTGTGAAAAGCTAGTGTGTTGCTCGAAGTACATGCCGAGCGTTGAGCCCTTTCAGCTTGAGAAAACTAGGCCTTTACTCGAGGTACATGCCGAGCGTCGAGCGCATACAGCTTGTGAGGAAGCTAGTGCTTTGCTCGAAGTAAATGCCGAGCGTCGAGCGCCGAGCGTCGAGCGTCGAGCCCCTTCAATTTGTGAGTAAGCTAGCGCGTTGCTCGAGGTACATGTCGAGCGCCGAGCCCCCCAGCTTGTGAGAAAGCCAAGGCTTTGCTCGAGGTACATGCCGAGCATCGAGCACCTACAGCTTGTGAGAAAGCTAGTGGTTTGCCCGAGGTACATGTCGAGTGTCGAGCACCTACACCTTGTGAGAAGCTAGTGCGTTGCTCAAAGTACATGCCGAGCATCGAGCCCTTTCAGCTTGAGAAAACTAGGGCTTTGTTCGAGGTACATGCCGAGCGTCGAGCGCCTACAGCTTGTGAAGAACCTAGTGCTTTGCTCGAAGTAAATACCGAGCGTCGAGCACGAGCCCCTTCAGTTTGTGAGTAAGCTAGAACGTTGCTCGAGGTACATTTCGAGCGCCGAGCCCCCAACTTGGGAGAAAGCTAAGGCTTTGCTCGAGGTATATGCTGAGCGTCAAGCACCTACAGCTTGTGAGAAAGCTAGTACTTTGCTCGAGGTACATGCCGAGCATCGTGCACCTACACCTTGTGAGAAGCTAGTGCGTTGCTCAAAGTACATGCCGAGCATCGAGCACCTACACCTTGTGAGAAGCTAGTGCTTCGCTCGAAGTACATGCCGAGCGTAGAGCACCTACAGCTTGTGAGAAAGCTAGTGCTTTGCTTGAGGTACATGCCGAGCGTCGAGCACCCACACCTTGTGAGAAGCTAGTGCGTTGTACGAAGTACATGCCGAGCGTCGAACACCTCCAGCTTGTGAGAAGCTAGTGCTTTACATGTGTGATGTTGACATCGAGGGGGGGAGAATCGAGGTATCGAAATCTTATCAACCGTTAGATTTCGATGATCAAGATTGGACGGTTTGAGATCCTTTTGAGGATTTCGAGGCGTCTCCAGCTTCTCTATAAATCTCACCCCCTTCTCATTTCTTCACTTTGCTTTCTCTCTCTAGCTCTTGGAGCTTCTCCCTCTTGCTGCCGGCGACGTCCTTTCCGGTGACCATTTCGTTAACGAAACCCAGGTTAGTATCGTTTTTGTTATGTCACGGTTTCAGTCCGGTTCCAAAGCGAGTGCCTCTGGTCGGGATGAGGAGGATCATCTCTCAGTCTCCACGTCATGGGATCTAAGCAACAGAGCCTATGATGTAGTACCGCTCCGCAACCACAAGCCTTTTGTGGTGGAGTCCAACGATTCCGAGGGTGAGGCAGAGGTAGCAGGTGGGGAAGTTGAGGAAGGTGTGGTGGATGAGGGAGCCGAGAGTACCCTTGACGGGGGTAGTGGGGACGATGCTGCAGAGGTTGGCCCCATTCTTCCGCCCCTGGCGACACCATCTCCTCCGAGGACTCCTCTTGTCCGAAGGAGGAAATGGCATCTCCCGGGGAGGAAATGGCATCTCCCGGACAGTCCGGAGACGCCAGACGAGTTTGAGCCTAAGCATGAGTTTGACGTCTCGTACTTCAAATAGCCCCAATCTATAAGGATGTACCCTGATGACATCGAAGATTTGGTTCGGTTCGGAGTGGAAATATCTTCGCCAGGTCGAACCCAGATCCAGATGGACAAAGTTCAGTGTGTTTTGACGGCTGACCACCTGCCCGTGATAAGGGCTAATTACTTCATAGGGCGGGAGTATGAGCTGATGATTCCCAGTGCTGGCCTCTGTCTGACCACTGAGTTGGCACCCGGCTACTGTATGTTTCCCGAGGATGCTTTTGCCTCAGGGCTAAGGTTACCGTTGCACCCATTTATTAAGAAGGTGCTGAGGTGGGGGGCCCTCTACCCGATGCAGTATGGGCCCAACTCTTGGAAGCAGTTGGTTTGCTTCATGTTGCTCTGTGAGGAGAGAAAAGTGCCCTTGAAGTTGAATTACTTCAGGGCCGTTCTAGAGGTGAGCGTGTTGGGAGAGCAGGAGGGCATATATTATATATCGCCTCACCCCCACAAGAAGGTGGTGCACGGGCATCCAGACTCCATAAAAGGGTGGAAAGGGAAATAATTCGTCGTCCAAAGTCCGGTGCCTTGATAAATTCCTACTGCTTGGAATTTTTACAAGCCGAACTACAAACCCCCGAAGCGGAGAGTTGACGAAAGTGGAGTGGGCTGATGTTGATCGGATCGTAGGGGTCACAGCATCGGCTGGCCCAATGTGACCGAGTTGCACTTGGCTCGGATCGGACTTGTATGTTCCGTTTCTTTTTTATCAAACTTTATGCCTTCGTGTTAACAGTCTTCTCTTTCCTCTACAGCGATGGACAAGGCCAAGATTGACGCACAGAGGGATCTGAAGGACCTGGCCAAGAAGAGAGCAGCCGAGCAGCCTAAGCAGAAGTCAGGGTCCCCTCAAGGGGGCTCCGAAGGTCCCTCAGAACGCACTCCCAAGATGGCGAAGACCCTCTCCGTCAGAAGGCCCGTGGGAGCAGGAACCGAGCACTAGTAGCCGAAGGGTTACTGAGGCTCTGAAGAGAGGGGTCCCCCTAATTCATCCCGACGCTCAGGTTATGGTAGGTAAGGAGGGGCTCAAGCCATGGGCCCCTAACTGGTCGGTGAAGGTTGCCGACACTCTGGCCGAAGGGCCAGTATTGGTAGAGGAGGTGGACTGCCTTGCCACACCACGCGACCGGGCTATCTTGGCGACAAAGACCACCGAGACGTGTTATATGAGGTGGGCTCAGGCCCACGTGATGGTAAGATCCCGCTTGTCTGTTAGCTTTATACTAGTGACATTACTTTAGTTTGAAAATAACAACTCTTGGCTCCTTGTTCTCAGGCATCCATGGTCGGGGCTCAGTAGAAGGGTGCTACGAAAAGGAGCTTAAGAGGGAGGTGAGGAACGCTCAGCGGTACGAGAGCGAGATGAAGGAGCTGAAGGCGGAGCTGGAGGCGTCCAAGGGGCGCGAACAGGACCTTCAAACCGACCTAGTAACACAAGCGGATGAGCAGCTACGCGCCCTGGCACAGGTCAGGGGGAAGGTAGACGCAAAGTACCAACAGATGGAGGCCGCAGCCATGGACGAAGTGATCGCGGCCCAGGACGAAGCTTGTGATCGGGCGAAGGAGCACTTCTTGTTTCTTTACCCCGGGGCCAAGGTTGATGAACTCCACTACGGCTGGAAGTTGCCCGACCATCCGAAGACGCCTGGGGGAGAATGCGAGGAGGTGGAGTTAGGGCTGGCCCTTGAAAAAGAGGCAGGAGGAGCAGCGGAAGTTGATGTTCAGGGGGCGGCCAACGAAGAGGTGCTGATTTCTTCTAAGAAATAGTCTTAATCTCCTCCCCTTCTTCTTTTTGTATTTGCCAAGTGCGGACTGGCCACCGCTATATTGTAACAACTTTTTGGGATAATGAATATATATTTTTTGCCGAACTGTATGACTTGTTTTGAAAGCTTGGAGTGAACGTTTCCCCTTTTTGTGTCAGATGGACGAGACCCTTAGAGCAGACCTCAGTTCAGCCGAGGTCAAGTGCTTTCGGGACAGGCTGGAGTCCAAGGAGTCTGTCTTAATGCGCTATCACAAACAGGCCCGTGATCGGAAAGCTATCGTTACCTACTTCATGAATAAGTCTAAGGAGCTGAGCTTGGAGGCGGCACGCCTGAAGAAGGCTATCGCCGACTGTGACTGGGGAGCGCCGAGACGGCGTGGTCGATGTCCAATGCCTCCACCAAACGGCCGACCTCTGAGTCCTTCCTTCGCGAGATCGTGGAGGAGCTAGAAATTCAGAGGATGAGGGTCATGTTGGGTATAAGCGGATCTCGGCTTCATTCTCTCGGGGGAGGTCGACCCTCCATCATGGGTCCATCCCCGACCCTTCGCGTAGAAATGGCGATATTGGGGAACGCCCAGAGCTCCATTGCTAGAGTATCTACCTTGGCGATGCCGACGGGGCCAGGCAAGCCCGTCAAGGAGCAAACACGCTCGGCGGGGCTTGAGTTGGTCTGTGTGATCCCAAAGGGCCCCTGAGAAATACTTAGGTTGAGGTGATTGTCGTTGTAATAAATCTTATTGTACTGTGGCCTCCCGAGCGTTGTAATAAAATTGATCTTTTCGATTTGCCTTCACCTATTTTTTGAGGATGAGCATCAAGGGCTTAGGTGAGGACGAGAGATCGAAGAAATCTCCTGTCTGTCACCGCCGACTAGCGAGGTCGTGGGGCCGATGGTTGAGGACTTGGGAGATTGAGAAATCTCCCGTTTGTCGCTTGTAGTCCCCTCCGTGTGGCAGAGTCGTGGGGCCTAGGAGCCCCTTTTGGCTCGGGAGCCGAGCCGAGGGTTGAGAACTTGGGAGATTGAGAAATCTCCTATTTGTCGCTTGTAATCCCCGCCGAGTGGCGGGAACGCAGGGTTGAGGAGCCCTGTTAGGCTCAGGAACCAAGCCGGGGGTTGAGAAAATCAGTGCCTTGCTCGAAATCACTGCCGAGCGTCGAGCAACACCAGCTTGTGAGAAAGCTAGTGCTTTGTTCGAGGTCAATGGCGAGCATCGAGCATCCAAGCCTGTGAGAAAGCTAGTGCCTTGCTCGAGGTCACTGCCGAGCATCGAGCGTCCAAGCTTGTGAGAAAGCTGGTGCCGAGCATCGAGTACAACCAGCTTGAGAGAATGCTAATGCCTTGCTCGAAGTCAGTGCCAAACGTCGAGCATCCAAGCTTGTGGGAAAGCTAGTGCCTTACTCGAGGTCACTGCCGAGTATCGAGCACCCCCAAGTTTGTGAGAATACATAGAAATTTGAACAAAAGGGGGAAGAAATAAGATTACACTTCATTCTTTCTACATAAAAAGGGGCGGCACGTACTACCGATTACAAAAGATCGATTACACAAGCTCGGTTACACAAGATGTCTAGTCCGGTTACAGAAGAAGTCTGGTCCTCTCCCTCGAGGAACTTGATGAGGTTCTCCGCATTCCAGGAACTCTTCACTACCCTGCTCTCTAGGTCTTCGAATCGGTACGTGCTGGGGAGTACCACTTCGGAGACTTATATGGGCCCTTCCAGTTGGGGCCAGCTTTCTTCTTGTTGGGATCGGATATAGCTAGTTTCCTGAGCACGATGTTGCCTAGCTTGATGTTGGTGAGACAGACCTTTTTGTTGTAGAATCTCTCGATCCGTTGTTGGTATATGCTTCTCCTGACGGCGGAATTTTCTCTGAGCTCGTCGATCAGATCCAAATTTGCTCTGAAGTTGGTAGCCTGATTTCCAAAGGGATGACCGCCTCGATTCCGTAGGTTAGGTTGAATAGTGATTCGCCAGTAGGGATTCTCTGGGTTGTTCGGTGCGACCAAAGAACGCTCGGTAGCTCGTCGACCCACAGTCCTTTGAGAGAATTATCCAACCGCTTCTTGAGCCCGTCAAGGATTTGGCGATTGTCATTTTCTACCTGGCCGTTTGACTGGGGGTGAGATATCAACGAGAAGCGCTGCTGGATGCCCAATCGCCAGAAGCCTAGATGACTGGATATCAACGAGAAGCGTTTGTTGGATGCCTGGCCGTTCGCAGAATTTCTGAAAGTTTTTGCCTTCGAATTGGGTTCCGTTATCAGTGATGAGCACCTGTGGGATCCCGAACCGACAGATGATGTGCTTCCAGAAAAATTGTTGAGTTTGATGCTCCGTGATCGTGGCTAGGGGTTCCACCTCGATCCACTTGGTGAAGTAGTTGATGGCCACTACCAGGAACCGCTTCTGGCCTGTGGCTTTCGAGAATGCTTGGTGAAGTAGTTGATGGCCACTACCAGGAACCGCCTCTGGCCTGTGGCTTTCGAGAATGGGCCGACCAAGTCCATCCCCCACATGGCAAATTCGTTTCACCGAGGAGTATCTCTGGCAAGGGCTGCACCTTTTGACAAGGTCCTGGGCGTCTTGTAACATGGTCTGCCAGTAACAGCCGTGGTTCAGGACATTTCTAGCGAGCAACCTGCTCCCCATGTGGCATCCTTCAATCCCCTCGTGTAGTTCCTTCAGTGCGTATTTGGCCTCATCACGGCCCAAACAGCGGAGATAAGGTCCTCTGTCCACCCTTGTGTACGAGCGTTTGAAGAGTGTCTCATCGATCATAGTGAATCTCTCTGAACGGATTCTGGTCCTTGTCTCGGCCCGATCCTCAGGGACTTCTCCCTCTATCAGAAACTTTCGAATGGGAGCCATCCAAGAGTCCGATTGAATCTCAACGGCGAGGCAAAGGGCCTCGGGGATGTCGATGCTAGGCTTTAGGAGAACTTCGATTAAGACGGTGCGGTCGAGGCCTTCAAAGGACGATGAAGCGAGCTTGGACAAAGAATCAGTTTGAGCATTCTGCTCTATCGGGATCTGTTCCACCGAGGCAACGTCGAAGGCGGTTAAGAGTTGTTGGACTAGTGCCAAGTATTGGACCATCCGAGTGTCACGAGCCTCATACTCCCCGGTGATCCGGTTGACCACGAACTGGGAGTCACTGAAGGCTCTGATTTGCCTTGCCCCTGCCTTATGTGCCAATGTGAGCCCTGCAATCATCACCTCGCATTCCGCCTCGTTGTTGGAGGCGGGGAAGTTTAGGCGTAGGAAATACTGAAGAACGAAGTCGTCGGGGCCTCTGAGTATGACGCCCGCACCGCTTCCGACCTCGCAGGACGAACCGTCGACAAAAACCTCCCAAACTGGCTCCCCTTCCTGAAGTTCAGAATACTCGGAAATGGTGCGCTCTGTGATGAATTCGGTGAGGGTCTGCCCTTTAATAGCCGTCCTAGGTTGGTAGCTGATGTCGTACTGGCTCAACTCGATCGACTAGATGATTAAACGGCCAGAATTCTCCGGCTTGTGGAGGACTGCCTTGAGGGGCTGGTCCGTAAGAACCTGGATCGAGTGGGCTTGAAAGTATGGGCGGAGCCTCCGTGCGGCCATGACCAGAGCGTAGGCGACCTTTTCCAATTTTGCTTAACAGGTCTCGGCTGAGAGTAGGACTTTGCTGACGTGGTAGAGAGGCTTCTAAACCCCATCCTCCTCTCGACCAACATGGCACTGAGTGCTTGTTCCGAGGCCGAAAGGTAGAGGAAGAGGGGTTCGCCCAGCTCAGGCTTGCTCTAAGTGGAGGGTTGGCGAGGTAAGTTTTCAGTTGGTCAAACGCCTGCTGCTGAGAGTCCCCCCATTCGAAGCCTTTCGCCCCTCATAGAGCCTTGAAAAAGGGGAGCGACTTCTCCCCAGACTTGGAGAGAAAGCGGCCGATGGCCGCCAGTCATCTCGTAAGCCGTTGAACTTCATTTACATTTCTTGGAAGGGCCATATCGATTATGGCCTGAATCTTCTCGGGGTTTGCCTCTATGCCACGCTGGCTCACCACGAACCCGAGAAATTTTCTCGAGGAGACGCCAAAGGTGCACTTTCCGGGATTGAGCCTCATGTTGTGGAATCGGAGGACGCCAAATCTTCCTCGAGGTCGGCTACATGATCCTACCCTCGGCAGCTTTTGACGAGCATGTCGTCGACGTACACCTCCATGTTCTGACCGATCTATTTTTTAAAGACTCGATTGACGAGCCTCTCATAGGTGGCACCGGCGTTCTTTAGCTCGAATGGCATGACCCGGTAGCAGTAGAGATCCTAGTCGGTTACAAAGGCTATCTTGGCGATGTCCGGAGGGAACATCCTAACCTGGTTATAGCCCGAAAAGGCATCCATGAAGGTGGTCAGTAGTTCGTGACCCGATGTCGCATCAATCAGAGTGTCGATACTTGGGAAGGGAAACGGATCTTTGCGGCACGCCTTATTGAGGTCCATGAAATCTATACAGATGATCCACTTTCTGCTTGCCTTCCTAACCATCACGATGTTAGCTAGCCACTCGGGATAGCTGACCTCTTGTACGAACCGGGCAGACAGAAGTTTGTCCACCTCCTTTTTAACTGCCTGTTGCCTCTCGGAAGCGAACTTAAGTCGCTTCTGCGGGATCGGCTTGGAGCCCAGGTGGATGCTTAGTTAGTGCAAGATGAGGTCTTCAAAAATCCCGGGTATGTCGTATGCCGTCCAGGCGAAGAGGTTGATATTTTGTCGAATACACTCGATAAGGGTCGGCCACAGGTCTGGAGACAGAGATCGGTGCACGCGGAACCATTTAGATTTGTCTTCCGCCTCGATGGAGACCTCTTCCAATTCGTCTACGGGCTCCGAGTTGGATTGGTTTCTTTCGGGCGGAAGTTCCACTGCATCAAGGGGGATACCCCACCCCTACTGTGGTCATATAGCACGAGCATGCAGACTCATGGCTTCCCCGGGCAATACCGACTCCAAGGTCGGTGGAGAATTTCAGTTTCAGGTGGTAGACAGAGGGGACGGCGTGAAACGAGCAGAGGCCGGGTCAGCCGAGAATGGCATAATAAGCGGCCTTGACATTGACTGCCATGAAATCCATCCCGGTGGTCACATCAAGTGTGACGATCCCCTTAATTTGGACTGCAGGGCCGGAGAACCCGTGAAGGGTGTACCCGACCGGCTTTAACTTCTCGCGGGAGAGCTTGAGGTTTTCGAAAGCTTCTAGAAAGAGGATGTTAACCGAGCTTCTGTTGTCCACGAGAATCCGGCGAACTTCGTGGTTCGCCATGCCGATGCTGATGACGAGGGCGTCGCAATGCGGGAGCCGGACGTCCTCCAGGTCTTCTCCTAATAAGGATACCACTTGCTGCTGAACCCTGGGAGGCGGTTGGTCATGGACCGAATTTATCTCCCGCAAGAAGGCTTTACGGGAAGTGTTGGATTCCCCCCGCATGGGCCCGCCATGGACACAGTGTAAGATGGCATGCCCCCCAGTTTCTTCAGGCTCCGTTTCCTATTCGGGTTGTCTACTGACCGTTCGAAGAGGAGGCGAAGACCTCGGATTCCTCGGGTCCCTCCAGTCTCTTGGGTTGGTCCGAGTGAACTCTCTAAGGTACTCTCTCTGGATGAGGGCTTCAATCTCATCTTTAAGGGCTCGGTAGTGGTACGTCTCGTGCCCGTGGTCTCAGTGAAACTGGCAGTAGAATCTTTGGTCTTGTTATTTGTTGTTTCTCGGTCAGGGAGGGTGTCGGACAATCCCTTTGTCCTCGATCTCCAAGAGGATAGCTGCCACGTTATGGGTCAGTGGTGTGTACCTTTCAAAACGGGGTGGGGGGGTGGGGGGGAGGAGCCTCTTCTGACCAGATGCGTCCTTCAGGGTCTTCTTGACAGGCTCGGAATCGTCCACTTTTCGCTTCCCCTTGGCAGTAACTTCTTTAATGCCTTCGGGGTGCAGAGCTTCCTCGGCCCGGATATACTTCTCGACCCTGTCGAAGAGGTCGGGAAAGTCGAGGGGCGATTTCTTGGCTAATAAAGCCTTCAACTGGCCATGGCAAACATTGTGCCGAAAGGCCGCAGAAGCAACACCTGCATCGAGGGAGGAGACCGCCCTTGCCTCGGTGGTGAACCTTCGCACGAACTCTCTGAGGGACTCTCCCTCCTTCTGCTTGAGGTCCAGGAGGGGCACGCACGTCTTCTCGACCTTCCTACTGGCCACGAAGTGGGATAGGAAGTTTGCTTCGAGTTGGTTGAATGAGAAAACCGAGCCGGGGGTGAGCTTCGAAAACCATTCCCAAGCCGGACCGCGCAGAGCGGCAGGAAAGGCACGGCATAGGAGAGAATTCGATGCGTTGTGAATCAACATGAGGGTTTTGAACCCTTCCATGTGATCAGCTAGAAAACTTTGGCCATTGTAGGTCTCGAATTTGGGCGGCCTAAAATTTCTGGGAATCTCGGCACCTGGATTTGAGAGGAGAACGAAGGTCGGTTCGGCCAGTTCCTTTGCCCAGATTGTGGTCCGCTCTCGCCGAGGTGGACGAGGCGATTCTCCATCTCTTGGAGGCGCCAAAGGACGGCCTCGTCCTGATCCCGTGGGCAAGTCGAACCATGAGATTCGCTGCACTGGGCTTCTGGTTAAGAACCAGTGTTGTACGCCTCAGTCCTGGGACCGCCCCGGATGCCTGGACGACCCCATTTCTAAAATTCTGGAACTCGACTCTCGTGATCGGAGTCTGCTCTTCCTGACCTCGCGGAGGCAGGTGCTCCCGAGGCGAGTGACTGTGCGTCGGTTCCCATTCTTGGGTCAGCTGCCGACTATGGTTCGAAGCCGAGTTGGAAGCGGCCCCTCCCTTCGGCCGGCTAACCTGCCGATGCTGAATGATGTGCCGTAAATCAAGGGAAACTGAGCGTGAAGCGCTCAGTTCAGGTCCTGCTGCACCATTGGCTCGTGGTCGGTTAGAGCCCTGGGTATTCACATGGCTGTGAGAGGGAGGGGGATTTGGGCGACGTCCAAAGGTGAAGACTCTTCTGGCTTTGGAAATCATGGTGAGGGTTGGCCTCGAGATGACGACCTAGGCCGGGATCGGATCGGTGTCAGTGACGTGCAGTTCCCACAGACAGCGTCAACCTGATGCTGCTTGTTTTTGGGTGTGGGGACAACAGGTGTGAGTTCTTGTAATTGGTGAAGCAGAAAGGACGACACTGGCGTTGGTCTGATCCTTTCGGTTGTACATTCAGCTCGGGAGTAGCAAAAGAGAGGTAGATGCTGGGTGCTCGACTCGGATCTTAGTGGCTCGGCTCGGATCTCGATACCTGCACAATGCCTAAAAATACCGGGAGAGATCCCGGCGATAGGCCCTCCGACGATCTAGTCAGTCACTGTATTAGCAACAATAGCTAGGATTCAGATGGGAAAAAATCTATTACCTTTAGAAGGAAGGAGGGGGTGTTGTATTTATAAGCAGGGGCAAACGGGACTTGGACCTTGATGGGCCGGGTCGGACCCATTAGCCAGTGGGCCTGAACTGATTGAAGCCCATTAGACCTGTTTGACTCGGTGATCATAAAGGAGCGAAATCTGAGGAGATCTGATGGCCCTGATGGGGCCACGTCATTTATACTATATCACAAACCATCTTGAACTCCAAGAATACGTACACACTGATCCAATAAATAATAGAATCACAAATGAGAAACAGAAATTAGAAATTCTAAGATAACATAAGTATGAACATGCTTATGTAGATGAATAAAAATGGTAGCTCGAAAATGATACCTACATAAGCTGATATAGTTTGCCCCAACAAAAATGGTAGCTCGAAAATGATACCTACATAAGCTGATATAGTTTGCCCCAACAAGAGTCAATCACCCTAACAGAGCATGAAAACACACTATATTGTCGAATCCTCACTTAAATGCCCTCTGCAAAACTCATGCAAGTCACCCTCTACCCTGACCCTAATTCAATGCAGGTAACCTAATGGTGGGAGCATTCTACTTCAGGATGTGACTATGATGCTGATCAACAGCGGTAAGGTAAGGGACTGCAAGTCTTAGGTTATGTTTGCAGTTCGTGTCAGTAAGTTTTGTACTTTCGAAACTAAATTTGCAAGATAAGACTGAAGTAAAAGCAAGATGCTCCTAATGAAAAAGACGATAGAATACAGGTAATGAAAAACATATCACCGTATAAAGATCTGAGTTGGCATCTGGGCCAATTGCATGACCACATGGCATGATATCAGCCTGACTGCCATCTCAGTCATCGATTCTCCCGATAGGCCACAATTAATGCAAGCCCCGTGAACTCACCCGCTCGTCTATCGCAAATTAGCCGCTTCCATTACGGTCGACCCTGGGTTAAAGTGCTGCTTAGTGTAAATAGAAGAGAGACAATCAGTTAGTTGTTAATTTGTAAGTGTGAAGAAAGTAAAACAAATTATCAACAAAATCACATTACCTCTTGTTCTTTGCTTCGTCCATTTTATATGTCATATTACCATATTACCAAAACATTGAAGAACAGGAAAGAACTGCATTGGAAACGTATAGATGCCATATTACCATGCATAACATTCAATAACTGAGTTGCCATCTGGGCCAGTTAGTGGCCATTTCTGTGAGTAATGCGTGTAAATACAAGAGAGAGACAACCATATATTTGTTTGTAAGTGTGTGAATAAAGTACAACAGACAAACTTATCAACAAAATCACATTCCCTCTAACCTCTTCTTCTCTGCTTCAACTATTTGCTCCATCTCAGTTTCAAACATAGCCTCACAACTCCAAATATTTCAGATCAGGTGAAATTGAAGAAATAGAGTTTCCATGAGAAATAATGAACAAGTAGAAATCGATAAATACGTAGACTAAATTCAGTAATACATAAGCATCCCTTTCGAGTAAATAGATGCCAGAGTACTCTACCTATGAGATGTATGAGAATGTGCTGACAAGGAAAACAAATTTCCTATGTTTTTCAGCATCAATGCCACTATTGCAAGTTACGTGTTTTAGGGAAAGATTATTTAAACTTTTTCTTGATGAAGTTGTAGAATAGTAAGTAAATTTAAAAAGCTCAAAGAATTTAACTAAATTAATACTGTACTTGAATCCTTTGCCAAGTAATTCACCCTGCATGGATCTAATTAGTCTGTTATGTTACAAATTAATAACAGATTCAGTCTTTTTCCACCAAAACTCCTCATCAAAGAGATTTTGTTTAAAACAAGGAAAAGTGGAACTATAAAATCTCTTCTATATATTGTACAAAATCATAATAATATAAGAAGCATGTAAGATATCAGACACATGAGGTGACAACAAGCTGTTAATGACACCAATGCATAGATCCTTGATGTGGATTACACTTTTCTTTCCAATTGATATACTACAAGCAGAACTACGGTCTATCTTTCTATATGGTCTATATGACTCAGTCAAAGAGCCTTATTTAGTCTATGCTCGTCAATTTTCAAATTTGCTTATGTCTATTAGTATGAAATAAGTATGTGAATGTATGCACTAGAAATCTTAAAAGTTCATAAAATCTATAAAATTGTGATAGTAGAGAGATAGAAACCTTAAAATGAGCTCAACCTTGATGAGGTTGTTGACAGCAAGGGCACCTCTGAGATGCCATTTCCTTGTAGGTATGATGAATATTTTGATCCCTCTGCTCAACAATTGGGCTTTCTCCACTTCATCCATCTCTTTAGTGAGGATCCTCAGTTGCACCGCATCCCGACAAAGACCTAAAATTCCAGAGATATTACTCATTAGGCAGTAAAAGTTTTCATCTTTCCTCAGGAAATTGAGAAAAAATGTAGATGCCATCTTACCATCATCAAATTGCAGGACTGGTTTTAAGTTGAGCAGAAAATGTAGATGCCATCATAATACCATCATGGCCTAACTGCCATCTGCAGTGTATAAATAGAAGAGAAACAAACAGTTACTTGTTTAATTTTAAGTGTGTGAATTGAAGTAAAACAAACCTCAATAAAATCACATTACCTCTTACCTTTTCTCATCTGCTTCATCTATATGCTCTTTGGAAATGTTTCTACCATGCCCACTCAAATCCCCACTTTGTTGAACCAGGCAGGTGACTATTTATAGAGGAAACAGAGTTCCGATAAGAAATAATTACCATGTAGAAATCAACAAAACAATTACCATCATATAGAAGGACTAAGTTAGATCTTCAGCTTACTTACATGGTTACTTCATCTGGGTAAATTGGAGGGAACACATGACATATTGAGAGATAAAACTGAAATCAATTCTTAAATCCCCACTTTGTTGAACCAGGCAGGTGACTATTTATAGAGGAAACAGAGTTCCGATAAGAAATAATTACCATGTAGAAATCAACAAAACAATTACCATCATATAGAAGGACTAAGTTGATCTTCAGCTTACTTACATGGTTACTTCATCTGGGTAAATTGGAGGGAACACATGACATATTGAGAGATAAAACTGAAATCAATTCTTAATCATAAGATTTAGTAAGAGATAAAACTCAACTTCTAAACCCCATGAAATGAAATCCCATTTCTTCTTACAAAACAAAAGATGCTTAAAAGTGTACTTTTTTGTGACATGCCAACTATTCAATAAAATATCTGAGGGAGAATTACTCCTTAATTAAAAGAACCAATAGATGTATGCATAATTTCTAGTAAGAAAGGTATTTACCTGTGGCATATTTTGAGCAATAGACTTACATAAGTCCTTCTAATGCCGAACCCGAACACATTCTTATCGGCCAACCAACAAAATGGCAACTCACTCCACTGTTGGAATCTAATGAAGGAGTCTGGACCAAACAGCAACAAGAAATATTGTTAGCAACCCTATTATATTCACCAAGTCATATAGAAAACAAGAAAGAGTATTGTCTTTACCCAGAGAGACAAGTGAACTTATCAGAGTTGTAGCTACATGTATCAGCTGAGCTAAGGGCGGCCTGGTGCAGTATGCAGCAGGTTCATCGTATGACTTCATGGGATCCCTAAAAGTGGCGGTGGAAGCATGCCACTTCAGGATGCGAGTCTGATGCTACATCAAAAACCGGACGTCTATCTTAGTCACAAGCTGATCATGTTGTGAACCTTTGGAGATGCTAAATTAACTTGTGCATGTAATACAAGGTGCCTGTCATGATTTTACTATATCAAAACTGTAAAAGCATGGATGATGTAAGAGACATGCATGTTTGATATCAATCAACCTAACCTAACTAACTGCCACTTTTGCGACCAACCGAGTCTAAACAGGACATACACAAGTAATTTTTTATAAGTATGTGAAGAAAATTAATATAAAGCATCACAGCACAATACCTCTTTTCACGGTCTTTCTAGACTTCTTCGACTTCATCTCTCTTCCTTCTGAAATCCCATCTCTCTTCCTTCTGAAATCCCAGTAGTGATTAGGTGCACAGAATAAGTAGGAGCAAGACAATCAGGTGTCTGTAAGTGTGACAATCAGGTGTTTGTAAGTGTGTGAAGAAATTAAAGAAAGAAACAAACTTATCAAGAAATGATCGCATTTCCCTCTTACCTCTTCTCCTCCGCTTCATCTATTTGGCATCTATTTGGCATCTCTGTAATTATCTGGTGAGTATAAACAGGAGAGAAAGTATGTGAAGAAAGTTTTAAAAAAAACTTTTAATAAATCAATAACGCTCACATTACCTCTTACTTTTCAACACTTTCTTCCTCATCTCTCTGCCTTCGAAATCCCAATTTCCACCACGACTTCTGAAATCCTTACTTTTTGGATCTAGGGACTAGATAGAGGAAATATAGTTTTCATGATAACAGACAATGATTACAAAGGTCAAATAATCAGACAGATATATGCACGAATGCTAGAAAAAATTATATAATCTATGCCATTTGAGCTCACTTACATCAGTCCTTTTAATGCAGAACCTGAATGTGCACACATTCCTTTATTCCCCAATTCATATGGACAAACAAGAAAAATGAATCATGTCTTCACCAAGAGAAACAAGTGAACTGCACCTTCTTGATCCTGCACCCAGTTGGAATTTCACATCTACAATGTTCAAGAGATCATATAAATGTAAAATTACTACCTTAAATACAGTGATATTTGAGGTACAGTGATTACCAAAACAAAAAAATAGGTTAGTGATTGGAAAGGAGTGAAATGTTCAACTTAAATTAGCCTCAAATGTTCAACCATTTGATGATGAGTAGATCTCTAATTTCATCAACTTGTACTTAACAGTTAATAGTTGACCACAGATATTCTAACAGAAAGATACATCAGTTATTTATTAAAGTAGAGGTACCCCATCTTTAACTCCCAGAATACGTGCACACTACTCTTACAAATATTTGAATCACGAATGAAAAATAGAAGTCAATATTAGTTCTACAAGTTCTATGAACGCTTTTCGAAGAAGATTAGAATTAAGATTGGAAAGGAAAATGCGTCATCTGCGGATGTTCCTAATCTATTGCTGGACCCTCCTTTTTCTTCCACCTCCCATATCACTACTCTTGCAGCTTTGTAGCCTCCTAATATTTCTAACTTGATTGTGGATAGAGCGGTTTATACGAAGCACGTTTCCTATCTCCTGTTGGTATCCTCCTCGTCCCCATTCTAATTCTGTGGTGTCACCGGTGGGATTGATCTTCGATAAGGTTTATGTTTTGATTAAATTCTTCAACTTTAGGACTCGTGGTTATTTTAACTTCTCTAATTACAGTAAACCTAGAGTTCTGCAGTTTCACCGTTGAAGTCTCCAAATCTGGTTTGGATCATCCCTGCTCGTTCTTCCCAAACTATTTCAAAACCTCACATCTCTCTTCAACCTCTTTTAGTACTGTCCTTAGTACCCTCGTGGTTAATGAAGGCTCTTCTTCAGTTCCCCTTGCCAGGACTCCCAAGCGTCGATCATCTACCAAGAACATTGGTCGTGGTAGGACTCGTGGCTATTTTAACTTCTCTAATTACAGTAAACCTAGAGTTCCATTTGGAGGTACTGCGGTTTCACCGTTGAAGTCTCCAAATCTAGTTTGGATCAACCATGCTCTTTCTTCCCAATCTACTCCAAAACCCCCACATCTTTCTTCAACCTCTTTTTGTACTGTCCTTACTACCCTCCACTCTGATCCTCCCATTTTGCCAATTGTTGTGTCATCTTCCGCTCCTATCACTGCTTCGATCAATACAGCTCTTGCTCCCTCCTCTCTAGCTTCGGCTTCCATAGACTATCCCTGGTCTGCTTGGTTTGTTTATCCTAATTTCTCTTTGGATTGGGATAAACATTCTACCAACTGCAAGGTCCATATCGTCTCTCATCCTCCCTCCCGTCACATTTATTCTGTTATGGAGAATGCTTCTATTTATTCTTTACCTTTTCATTCCCCTACCATCTCTCTAGCTCATCAATTTAGCTCTCATGTTTTCAAAATGTATTCTTGCATTTCAATGTTGACGATTCTGCTCAATCAATAGTCCTTGTTGGTTATACTACTTTGAAGTGGTTATCAATTTTGAAGGTGGTCTATTTGTCCCCCCATCATCTTCTTTTTGTCCTTATGAATCCACTTCCCACCTACTTGTAGATCCTTTGCCACCCCTCCTTCATTCTTCGGCTATGATTGACAACTCTGATGAGTTATCTAACTCCGCAGGCGGTTCTATCTCAATTGCCTGCTCCCCACCTCTGTCATCTTCCCCTACATAAAAAAGAAAATATTCCAAGAAGAGTCATAAACCTCCACTAATTCGTACCAGCGCCCGTATCTGAGCCAAAAAGGATGCCAACTTAACCTCTTCTTCCAAGGCTTCTTTAGCTGCGCAAAATAGGAATCTCGAGATCCTATCTATCTCTAATAATCTCAATTCCAACAACCCTTTGGGCTCAGTCTATCAGATACATGTTGATTCCCTTTCTAATCTCAAGATGATAGACCTAGCTTCTCGTATGGGTTTTCTTATTATTCCCTCCAATCCAATGTTATAGATTCTATCCGAAAAACAGAAATTTCTAGAGCTGCTGTGTCTTACTCACATAATGATTAACGTATTCTGGAATATTCGTCAGTTAAATTGCACCCATTTAAAAGAAGCTATCTCTCAACTCATTTCCTCTTCTCATTGTGACCTCTTTTCGATTCAGGAGTCTTTAATTGATCCCTTTACCTGTCATTGTCATTAACGGGTTAAGTGGTTTGCACGTTTGCAAATGCTACAGTAGCGTTTGCAATGGAAGATTGCTATATATATATATATATATATATATATATTAGTTCTTTGTAATGGTGCATTTTTTTTAATATGACATAAATATGAACCTGAAACGAAGATGCTACACAGATGAATAAAAATGGTAGCTCAAAAAGATACCTAAACAAGCAAATATTGTTTGCTCCAACAAGAATAGTCAATCACCCTAACAGCACGAAAACACACCATATTGTTGAATCGTCAATTAAAATGCCCTCTGCAAAACTCATGCAAGTCACCCTCTACCTTGACCCTAACCCAATGCAGGTCACCTCATGGCAGGAGCACTCTACTTCAGGATGCGACTCTGCCGCTGCCTAAACAGCCGTACAGGAGCACTGGGTTAAAGGTACTGCAACTCTTAGAATATGTTTGTAGTGGATTCGTGTCTGTATGTATTTTTTTACTTTCAAACTAAATTGAAACATCAATTTTAAGTAAAAGCAAGATGCTCCTAATGAAATACTTAGACGAGTACGAAACATGGATTTTCACGGACCACATGATATAAATCAGCCTGACTGACTGCCTCCTTTCGGACTGAGTGTAAACTGGACAAACATAAGAGTTTGTACGTGTGTTGAGAAAGTAAAACAAACTTATCGATAAAATTAATAAACACTCACGTTACTGCTCACCGTCTTTCCATCACGTCTTGCTTGCTTCATTAGATTGCATTTGAGCCAACTGCCAACCATCTTACTGTAAATAGAAGAGAAAGACAATCAGTTAGTATTAGTATTTGTAACTGTGTGAAGAAAGCAAAATAAACAAACATACTAACAAATGATCACATCCCTATTACCTCTTCTTCTTCGCTGCTTCATCTGTTTGCTGTTTGAAATCCCCCAATCTTCGAATCATGTAGTTGACTAGAAATAGAGGAAACAGAGTAGTCATGAGAAATAATGAACAAGTAGAAATCAACATCACAATTGCCTTCAAATTAAGAATGAATTGATATCTTCAGGTCATGTCTGTGCCAACTACAAGTACCACATGACATGGTATCGGCCCAACTGCCTCTCTCTAATTATCTACTGATAATAAAATAGGAGACGGAGAGTGTGTGTAAAAATGTGAAGACAAACTTATTATTAAAATCAATAAATGCTTCCATTACCTCTTAAACTTTTCCGCACTTCATCTCTCCTTCATCTCTTGGCATTTTGAAATCCAAATTTCCACCATCTCCACTGCAATCCCCAAATTTCTTTGGATCCTGTGACTACAAATTTGTCAAAAGAGGAAGAACTGACATTGAATTGAGGATCTCTGTGTATAATAACAAACAAGTTAGAAATGCATGTCTGTGTATACTAACAAACAAGGAAGAAACCATTCCTCCACCCCCCACAAACGACCCATGACAGAGATGAAGAGAAGAGGAAGATGCCCACTACAGGGTTCAGAGCCATCGCAGCGAAGCTGTTGCTAGGGGCGAGGCCAGAGGGAGGCGCCGCTCACCTCTTCGAGAGCCGCGCCCAGGCCACAGAGGTTTGGCGCATAAGGAGTACGCTCACCAGGAGCATAGAGCTCCTGGGAAGGGAGAAGATCGAGCGCCAACTGAGAGGGAGAGAGAGGGAGACACCATGCTTCGACCTATAGAAGGTCCTACTTGGAGGCTACGAAGGGACCCCTAGGGGTATCCGATAGGGGAGGGCAGCGAGGAGGAGCACGATCACCGGAAAGAGAAGC
Source organism: Hemerocallis citrina (assembly GCA_017893485.1). NCBI lineage: Eukaryota > Viridiplantae > Streptophyta > Magnoliopsida > Asparagales > Asphodelaceae > Hemerocallis > Hemerocallis citrina. The sequence continues at coordinate 82,737,763 of CM030358.1, forward strand.
TCCGGTTTAAAAAGTAGACGATGATGGAGAATGGATCCTCGTCAAGCCAAAGCGCGTGAGAAAGGAAGAGAAGAAAGCGGAGAAGTCCGCGTCATCTTCAAGCTCAGCACCGGCGACGGGGAAGAAGAATGCTCTTTGTCACAAGTGTGTGGAGAGGGGCCATATCATCCACGAGTGCACAAATGATTGGTTCTGTTATGCGTGCAAGAAGTTCGGCCATATATCGAAGAGTTGCCCTAGTAGCTTGGTGTCGGGGAGTGCCCAGTTCAAGGCCAGCGCTGATATGCCTTTTGTCAGTGGTTGTAGCAAACCGATAGCGGCGGGATCGGAGGAGAGCATAGATGGTAGGCGAAAGGTGATTAGGGAGGTGATTACTCCTACTCCGATTATGGCCGAATTTGAGAGCCTCTTCTCGAACTCCATTCTTCTTAAAGTTCACACCGGGTATCCATCTTTCGAGGCCATTAAGGAACTTCTCTCCGATAGTGTGCGGCCAATCTCAAGACTTGACTGGGATGTTCAAAAGCTTAAGGAAGATGTTCTCATGGTGTTTTGCAAGACGAATGAAATCACGAGAGAACTCTTGGCCATTGGAAGCCTTGAAGGGGAAGATTTCTACATCACGATGAGCAGGTGGTCAAGAACGTTCGGCACACTGAAGTTGGATGCGCGATTGTCAATATGGTTGAGACTCTTCAACCTCCCGCATCAATGTTGGGTGCGATCGATCTTTCAAAACTTGGTTCATAGTATTGGCTCCCTTATTAGCATTGACAAGAACACAAACTTTCTTCTGAGACGAGAGTATGCGAGGATTCAAGTGGGGGTAGAGGACGTCAGCCTCATCCCCTCGGTGATCGTCGCTCAATTCGAAGATGAGAAGTATGAGATTAAGGTGATAGTAGAGAGGAAGAAGAAAGTGTCTTTCCGGAGTTCGCCGAGTACTCAGGCTCCAATTTTGAGGTGGGGTTCAAACTGAAGGGAAGGACGGAAGATGAACGACCACCGTCCGATCATTCGAGGATCAATCTCAGCCGTCAAGTGGGGGAACAATCGCAGCTCAAATCCTATGCTCACGATCAACCATCGGATAGAAGCAAAGGGGATCTCCACCGTTCAAAACAGCAACCAGCGAATATCCAACCACGGGATCAAAGAGACAGCTGTAAAGAAAAGACACAGTTTCGGACCTCTTGAGCAAGACAGGGACGTAACGATAGGGTCGATTTTGAGGTACTAGGTACTATGGACAACAGTAAGGAGAGAGAAGAAGACCAGATTGGTGAAAAGACCCTCAACCCTACTTTTCAGAGACAGAAAGAGGGCATCAATATAGGTCAAATGAAGCGTCAAGGCGTTGGGACTGATGGGAGAGACACGGAGCTCGAGGGGGATAAAGTTGAAGCAGGGGTACCTTCGGGGGGCCCACGCACAGACAGGCGGAAGTAATGGGCCTCTCTTCAACTGAATTCAAAGCGGCTTTGGATTTAGCTGTTAAATCGATTACACAATCGTTACTTCTTAATGGGCCTGGGCCATAGGCTACGCCCAACCAAACAGTGTCGGCTGTGGTGGAAACTCACAAATCAGGGAGCCCTTCGCGTGCTCCTTTAATCACTCCAATTAAGGAAGACGACAGTAAGATTGGGAGGGACGTGGCGGAGGAGGTCAGGGAGGAGTCTGAACCAGGTACAGGGGGCAGAGGAGTTGACGCTATAGGGGTGACTAATCAGGGGTTATTTGAGGATTTTACGAACGTGGATGGCATAATCGGGGCATTAGATGATGTGGACAAGGAGATAATAGATTCAGATGGCGAATTTGAGAAGTGGGAGAACGAGGTTAAGGCTCTAACACCAGTCATTCAGGATAGTGCGGAAACAGATAGTGGGGAAGCAGTAAAAGAAATTGAGGAGTCAAAACGAAAAAGCAAGAGGCAAATTGACAGGTGGGGTGCTAAAGGTCCTAGTGAGGGGGACCTGATTAGGTCGGCAGCTAAAGCCAAGGAGCTGATGTCAACCTGCGGAGTTGCATTTCCAATTTTAAGTTTTATTTCTGATGATCTGCTTCTTTACTATGCTACTATGTTTGGTCTAAATATGGGCTCTTCGGGTAGTGAGCAAAGTAGTAGAGTTAGAATCCTTAAAGAGGAAGCCTATAGGTTATGCTTATAGGGATCCCATGATAAGTTAGGTAGGATAGATGATCACTTAACTAGGTTTCCAATGAGTTACATCTTTTGGAATGTGAGAGGGATGCGCTCGAAGGTTAAGAGTAGATTGGTTAACGACACGGTTGCTAGGACTAATCCGGTTTTGTGTGCAATTCAAGAAACTAAGATCAATGGCCAACAGGGTAATAATTTTGTGGGTCTCAGGTCGTTATGAGATTTTGAATGGCGGTCTAAACCGTCTAGGGGATTGTCGGGTGGTATCGCGATAGGTGTCGACTCAAAAGTGTTTGATATTATAGATGTCTTCGTACACGATTTCTATGTGACCATTGTAATCAGGCGTAAAGAAGATGGCTGGGAACACATGGTTACCTCGGTCTACGGTCCATATAACCCGACTCAGAGACGGGGATTTTGGGAAGAGCTGCAAAATATTAGGGATAGACGGAGTGGCCCGTGGGTCATTGGGGGAGACTTGAATATCACTAGATTTGCTAATGAACACAAGGGGCAGGGGACCAAATGAGAGGGACAGGCAACAATTCAATAGAGTTATTAACAACCTTCGTCTCATTGAAATACAAGCGACGGACCGAAAATTTTCTTGGACTAACATGCAGGCTAACCCAACCCTAGCTAAACTAGATAGAATCCTCGTGTCCACAGAATGGGAGGAGTTATTCCCGCTCGCAACGGTTAGATCACTGCCTAGATTTACGTCTGATTATGTACCACTACTGCTAGAATGGGAGAATGACAGGAGAGTAAGACACCGCCAATTTAGATTCGAGAAGGCATGGATGATGACCCCTAGCATTTTAAACGTCATTAAAGAATCCTGGGAGTCGACGATGTCAGCATCCGACACAATATCGAGATGGATCATCAAGCTTCGTCACCTGAGAAAGCGCTTACAGAGATGGACAAAGGAGGAATTTGGGGATATCAAAGAAAAAAAAAGAGGCTAGGAAGGCGGATTCAAGAATTAGAAACAAGTGAAGAGGATAGAGACCTGCTTGCGCGGGAATTCGAGGAACTGGCGGCCAGTAGGGCAGAAATCCATAGAATTGGTGAAATGGAAGAGTGTTATTGGAGACAGCGGTCGAGGGTTCAATGGCTCAAGGAAGGAGATGCAAACACTGCCTTTTTCCACAGGGTCACCAATGGTAGAAGACGACAAAATCAAATCAGGGGACTAGTGGTGGATGATGTCTGGATAGAGGATGAATCTGTTATTAGAAACCACATTGATGGGTCCTTCAGAGAGCTATTAGGAAAGAGGAGAGCACTGAGAGGGGAGTTGAACCCGGACATGTGGAGCGAGGGGGCAATTGAGGGAAGTAAGAGACTAGAAGAACCTTTCACGGAGGAGGAGGTGGTTAAGCCTATCAAGATGTTGGGACAAGACAAAGCTCTAGGCCCAGATGGATTTTCGATTTGCTTCTACACAAGATATTGGTCAATCATCAAGAAAGATCTTTTGGACATTTTTCATAAGTTTTTCACGGGGAAAGCGCAGGTAGAGAGACTTAACTACGTGAATGTGGTCCTTATCCCGAAAAAGGCAGAAGTGCTCAGTTTTAAGGACCTCAGGCCCATCAGCTTGCTGAACGGGTCATTCAAGATCATCACGAAGGCACTGGCCAATAGACTAACCCCAGTGTTAAACGATATTGTAGGCGAGGCTCAAAGCTGATGTGTAAAAGGAAAAGATATCCTGGATAGCATTGCGTCGGCACATGAAATGGTGTTCAGAGGCAACAAAGACAAAGTAGACGGGTTCTTATTAAAGTTAGACTTTTAAAAGGCATACGACATGGTAGAATGGAAATGCATGGATGAGGCAATGAACCTCAAAGGGTTCGGAGAGAGATGGAGGCTTTGGATCAAGATGTGTATTAGGAATGGCAAGTCCTTCGTTCTATTCAATGGATTGAGAGGAAGGAAAATCAGATGTAAGAGAGGTCTGAGACAGGGAGAAGGCAGAAGTGCTCAGTTTTAAGGACCTCAGGCCCATCAGCTTGCTGAACAGGTCGTTCAAGATCATCACGAAGGCACTGGCCAATAGACTAACCCCAGTGTTAAACGATATTGTAGGTGAGGCTCAAAGCGGATGTGTAAAAGGAAGAGACATCCTGGATAGCATTGCGTCGGCACATGAAATGGTGTTCAGAGGCACCAAAGACAAAGTAGACGGGTTCTTATTAAAGTTAGACTTTCAAAAGGCATACGACACGGTAGAATGGAAATGCATGGATGAGGCAATGAACCTCAAAGGGTTCGGAGAGAGATGGAGGCTTTGGATCAAGATGTGTATTAGGAATGGCAAGTCCTTCGTTCTATTCAATGGATTGAGAGGAAGGGAAATCAGATGTAAGAGAGGTCTGAGACAGGGAGAAGGCAGAAGTGCTCAGTTTTAAGGACCTCAGGCCCATCAGCTTGCTGAACGGGTCGTTCAAGATCATCACGAAGGCACTGGCCAATAGACTAACCCCAGTGTTAAACGATATTGTAGGCGAGGCTCAAAGCGGATGTGTAAAAGGAAGAGACATCCTGGATAGCATTGCGTCGGCACATGAAATGGTGTTCAGAGGCAATAAAGACAAAGTAGACGGGTCCTTATTAAAGTTAGACTTTCAAAAGGCATACGACACGGTAGAATGAAAATGCATGGATGAGGCAATGAACCTCAAAGGGTTCGGAGAGAGATGGAGGCTTTGGATCAAGATGTGTACTAGGAATGGCAAGTCCTTCGTTCTATTCAATGGATTGAGAGGAAGGGAAATCAGATGTAAGAGAGGTCTGAGACAGGGAGATCCACTGTCACCACTCATTTTTGCAATAATTGCTAATGGACTGGCTGAAATGAATAAGAGAGGAATGGAGAGTGAACTGACTAAAGGGATTTCAGTTAAAGGGATCTCCAAACCTTTGTCCATACTTCAATATGCTGATGATACAATACTGTTCGGGATGGCTAAGGTGGAAGAAATAATGGCAATACATGTCCTTCTGAGATGTTTCGAATTTTGGTCCGGTTTGGCAATTAATTTACAAAAGAGTTGCGTTACTCCTCACTACAACAATAATGCGACACCCACGGATATTACGTAAACATTGCTTCAATGCGAAACTAAGGATTATCCGCTCAACTACTTGGGAACGCCGATCAGACCGGGAAAGCTGATTAAGGAAGACTGGATTTCTTTAGTGGAAAAGATTAAGAAGAAATTGGCAGGTTGGATTACTCCTCTCTACAACAATAATGCGACACCCACGGATATTACGTAAACATTGCTTCAATGCGAAACTAAGGATTATCCGCTCAACTATTTGGGAACGCCGATCAGACCGGGAAAGCTGATTAAGGAAGACTGGATTCCTTTAGTGGAAAAGATTGAGAAGAAATTGGCAGGTTGGAAAGACAAATCCCTATCCCTGGGGGGTAGAATCACTCTCATCAATGCCATCCTTAGTAGCATTCCAACTTACCTCATGTCGATCTATGAGATTCCAAGCTGGGCTATCGAAAGAGTCGACAAATGTAGGCAGAAGTTCCTGTGGAAAGGAATGCGTAATGACAACAAAGGAATTAATCTTATTAGGCGGGATAGGGTATGCAAGAAGAAATAGTTCGGCGGATTAGGGATCCTCAACCTTAGAGATATGAACAAAGCGCTATTGTCCAAATGGTGGTGGAAAATGCATAAACGCAAAGCGTGGTGGAGCAACTCATTCATGAGATACCGAAGGAGGAAAATTGTCAGATTTGGGGGAAAAAGTAAGCATGGGAAGGTCTCTGGCATATGGAAGGGTGTCGCAAAGGTAGGAGATATATTCCACACGAACACAAAGTGCAATATGGGAAAGGGGAACAACATTAGGTTTTGGAAAGATAAGTGGTGCGGGGATAATACGTTACAAGCACTCTATCCCGAACATGCATCGTCAACTAAGAAGGAGGACGCTCTAGTGATAGACGTATGGAAGAATAGAGATCTGAGATTGGAGTTCACAGGTAGCATTTCTAACGATGCTCAGGAACAACTTTTGAGCCTCAATGCGATGCTTCAAGAAGAAGGAACCCAGGAGAGGATAGAAGAGGACGACAAAGAATGGAGTCTTGGACAAAACAAAACGTACTCAGTTTCCTCTGTGTATGGATTCCTTAACGATGGAGGGTTAAGGAACTCAAATGCAATGACCATTTGGAAGACTAAAGCCCCTCCCAAAGTTAAGGCCTTTCTTTGGTTGGTACTAAACGACGGAATACTATCCAAGACTAACCTAAAGAAACGAAACATTCTGCTCGACGCTACGTGCCAACGGTGTAACATAGGGGATGAGGATATCACTCACATCTTTTTCGGTTGCCCTAGAGCTAGGTTAGTTTGGGAGATCATGGGACTGGGTTTTCACACCACCGCAATTCCGAATTGCATCGATCATCTGTAGGGGGTGGAGAACTACGCACATCAAAATAGAATATAGGGACCTCTGGGACAGTATGGTTGGAGCTATTGTGTGGAGCTTATGGCTAGATAGGAATGAATTCTGCTTCCGTAATACTAGATGTTCATTTCATATGTTAATCCATAAAATGCTAGTTCTAACAGAGGCTTGGACAGGTCAAGCAGGTACATGGAAGAAGCCAAGGCTGGAGGGAGCTCAGTAGATCATCGAGGTTCAGGGCCAGGAGACTATCAGCTTTGTAGGGGGGAAATCAAGACTGTCTGCTCGATTATTTTGGGATATTTATATGTATTCGTCGTTGTACCTTCTTTTACTTCATGTGGAACTCTCTTTTGTAATAGATTGGACTAAGGCCATTTTGTATTGGTGGGAACCTTATGTTTTGTTAATCAATCATTAATGAAACCAGTGACCTCGGTCACTTTTATTTTCAAAAAAAAAAACAAACAAGGAAGAAATGTATGATTCAAAATCTGAGATTTTTTTATGGCATGTTTTTTTAGAAGCCAATTTCTTCCTTGCTTGCAAGTTATTTACACTTTTCTTTTCAGTTTCCCAGACTACAAGCAGAACACTTTACTCTTCTATCTCTCTATAGTCTATATGACCTAGTCAAGAGCCTAATTTAGTCTATGCTTGTCAATTTTCGAAGTTGCTTCAGACTATTATTATGGGAATAAAAGTATGTGAAATGTAAGCGCAAGAAATCTTAAGATGACCTTAAAAGAACATAAAAGCTTGTGATAGTAGATAGACAGAAATTAACCTTCAGATGAGCTCAGCCTTGACGAGGTTGTTGACAGTAGGGCACCTCTGAGATGCTTCTTCCTTGCAGCTATGATGAATCTTTTTATCCCTCTGCTTCTTATCTCGTTGTACAGGCTGAACACGTGGTCGACTCCCAGTATCTAGTGATATTCTTCTTAATCCAGCTATTTAGTGATGTTCTGTCCTCCTCAATGACACCGCACCCCAACAAAGACATAAAATTCCACGCAGACTACTCATTAAGCAGTAAAAGTTTCCATCCTGACAAGGATATTGAGAAAAAAATGTAGATGCCATCTTGCCATCAAAATGGAAGACTGGCTTTAAGTTGAGAAAAAATGTTGATGCCATCATATGACCATCATGGCCTCACTGTCTTCTGCATAGTATAAATAAAAGAGAAACAATCAGTCAGTTGTTTAATTGTACTTGTGGACTGAAAGTAAAACAAACAAACTTATCAACAATATCACATTACCTCTTACCTCTTCTTCTTCTCTGCCTCACCAATTTGCTCTTTGCAATCCCCAAATTTCCACCATGGCCTCTTTATCTGAAAATTTTCCTGATCAGGTGACTAGAAATTGAAGAAACAGAGTTTTCATAAGAAATAATCAACAAGTAGAAAATAGACATTATCCAAAGAAGACGAAGAACAGACATTGAGTTAAGGTCTCTATAATAACATGCAAACAAACATAAAAAAGATTCCAACAGTAGAAGAACAGACATTGAATTAAGGTCTCTATAATAACATGCAAACAAACATAAAAAAGATTCTAACAGTAGAATAACAATGATGTGTATTGCTTCAACTTTCTATTAAACAGCTAACCATATCTTTCTTCCGATTACACAAATTATTTAAAGGAATGGATTAACAAGGATGGTTATGCTGGCAGTGAGCACATGATTCAAACTACAAAATGAAGAAATGCAGTAGGTGTTATAACCTCCTTATATGAAACAATCTGTTCTAGATTAATCTACAGGGACCTATGTGCAGGTATACTTAAACAAGAGTTGAAGTTTACATACCCAAAAAGACCAAAACATTAAGTGACAGATTGCTGGTTTTTATATATTGTAAATCCTGAAGCAAAATAAAAAATATAAATAGCAAATAAATAATCTTTACCTCTTTGTATAGACTCTTTTTACCACTAAGGAATACGGAAGGCATAACCTCATTGAGTACTCATACAGGCCCCAGACCTGCTGGATTACACAGAAAAGCATCTTCTAATTACAGAAAATTTGATCAGATCATTCGAATGTCACAGTTTAAGAGTGTTTTGCTTATTTTGCATCGAATAGAAGAACACAAGATTTACAGCATCTATGCCATCTTACAAGTTAAGTGTTTTAGCAAAGATCCTTTAAGCTCTCTTAGTGAAGTTGTGGAGTAGTAACTAAATTTAACATGCTCGAGTATTTGAGTAATTAATACTGTACTTGAACCCAGCATGGATTTCATTAGTCTGTTATGCAATTAATTAATAGCGGATTGCCCCCAAAACTCATTATCAATAATTATTTTATTACAGGGAAGAGTGGAACTATAGAACTCATAAGAAGATTGTAAGATATATCAGACACATGACGTAACAACAACTCAATGACACCAACGCATGGATCCTTGATGTAGACCAATTTCCCATACTACAAGCACAACAACTTCGGGCGGGCATCTATCTCTCTATAGTCTATATGACTTTTAAGTCAAAGCCTTATGTCTATGCTTGTCAACTTTCAAAGTAACTTAAGATTATTTGTATGAAAAGTAGGTGAAATGTATGCACTATAAATCTTAAGATGGCCTTAAAGGAACATAATAGCAATAAAATTGTGATAGTAGAGAGAAAAAGACCTTAAGATGAGCTCAGTCTTGATGAGGTTGTTGACAGTAGGGCACCTGACATGCTTCTACCTTGCAGGTATGATAAGTATTTTCATCCCTCTGCTTCTAATCTCATTGTACAGGTTGAGCACGCGCTCGACTGCTGGGCTTTCTCCTCCTTCATCCATCTCTTTAGCGATATCCTGTCGTCGTCAATTGCACTGCACCCCAACCAAGACCTAAACTTCCACAAACATTACAAATTAATGTGTAAACGTTTACAGCTATATTAAGGATAATGAAAAACAATGTAGATGCCGTCTTACCATCAAACTGTCTTTTCCCAGAGAAACAAGTAAACTCCATCTTCTTCTTCTCGGTCCAGACCCATGCCAAGTTGGAATTTCACACCTATAAATTTCAAGAGATCTGATATTGTAATGGAAGGCAAAATGTAGTTTTGATGGCTGTTTGAGCGTGAGTGTGTGTCGGCGGGGGCTGCATCTTGCAGAGTTCTCGCTCTATTTTCAGGCTGAGCTATGGATGACATGGTGCAGTCACGGCCGGCCCTGAGTTCCCGGGAGCCCGAGGCGAAATGCCCAAATAATTATTTTTTGGGGCCCCTAATTACAATTTTTTTACGCACAAAATACGTGTCTATATTTACAAGGGGGTACAAATTTGGGGGACCCCTAAAATTACCAAAAATCTGGGGCCTAAAGCGGCCGCCTCACCTGCCTCAAGGTGGGAGCCGGCCCTAGGTGCAGTATGCAGCAGGTTTATCGTATGACCTCATGGAATCCCTACAAAGTGGATTTTTTACCAAAATGACCCACTTTCGAAAGTATTTACCAAAATGACCCACTCGCTATCTTTGGTGAAAAAACCCTCACTTTTTGAGATAGCAAGTGTAAGCTTAGGTGTTTGGAGAAAAACTTGAAGAAAAAATATCAAAGTAAGACTCAATGTCTCAAACAGCGAGCGCAGTTGTACTACACTCGGTATTTGAGATAAGAAATCTGACTTTGAATTTTTTTTGTTAAATTGATTTACAAAAAATAAAAACAAAGTCAGGCTCGCTATCGCAAATAGCGAGTGTAGTACAACTATGCTTGTTGTTTGAGACAGCAAGTCTTACTTTGATATTTTTTCTTCAAGTTTTTTCTCCAAGTTGTGGAGAAACATTTAAGTCTACATTCGCTATCTCAAGCAGCGAGGGTATTTTCACCAAACTCGCTGTTTGATACAGCAAGTTTGGTAAAAATATCCTTGTTGTTTGACACAGCGAGTCTTACTTTGATTTTTTTTTTTTCCTTCAAGTTTTTTCTCCAGGTTGTGGAGAAACACCTAAGCCTACACTCGCTAACTCAAACAACAAGTCTTGCTTTGATATTTTTTCTTCAAGTTTTTTCTCCAAACACTCGCTATCTCAAAAAACGAGGGTACACTATCCGAGATAGCGAGTAGGCCATTTTGGTAAATACTTTCGAAAGTGGGTCAGTTTGGTAAATACTTTCAAAAGGTGGGTCATTTTGGTGAAAAATTCTACAAAGTGGTGGTGGGAGCATTCTACTACAGGATGAGTCTGATGCTAAATCAACAGCCAGATGTCCATCTTAGTCATCTGCTGATCATGTTGTGAACCTGAGAGATGCTAACCTGTACAGGTAGTACTAGGTGCATGTGCAAGCATTTATTCTATCAAAACTGCAAAAGTATGGATGATGTAAGAGACATGCACAAATGATTTAAACCAAGCCTAACTAACTGCCACTTTTAGGATTAACCAAGTATAAACTGGACAGACACAAGTAAGGTGTTTGTTAAGTGTGTTAGCAAAGTAAAACAAACTAATAGATAAAATTAATAACACTCACGTAGTCACATTACCTCTGCACTTCTTCTGTGCTTCATCTGCATGCATTTCTGTATACCTGCTTACATGTATACCTGTTTACAGTAAATAGAGAAAGACAATCAGTTAGGTATTTGTAATTGGGTCAAGAAAGTAAAAAACATTACCTAGCTAATTGACTGCCACTTGTGCGATAAACCGAGTATAAACAGGCATACAGAAGTAAGGTGTTTATAAGTATGTGAAGAAACTAAAACAAAGTTATCGAAAAAATAGTATAAACAATCACATCAGGAAACCCCTTTTCACCCTCTTTCCATAATTCTTCGCTGCTTCATCCTTCTTCCTTCTCAAATCCCAGTTGTGATTAGCTGCAGAGAATAAGTAGGAGCAAGACATTCAGGTATTTGTAAGTGTGTGAAGTAAAAGAAAGAAACAACCTCTTCAAGAAATTATCACATTTCCCTCTTACCTCTTCTTCTCCTCTGCTTCATTTATTTGCCATCTTTGCAGGGGCGTAGCTTAGTGAGGGCCCGGGGGTGCCCGGGTCCCCCCGGAATTTTCAAAAACCCCCTTCACACTATTTAAAATTTTATAAATCCTTCAAAAAAAATTTATAATTTAACCTATATGAAAACTAAATTTTATTGTTTGCCCCCCCCTAAAAATTACGAAAAAATTCTATATTTTTACATGTAATCATAGAATTTTACCCTAAACCTCCCGATAAAATTGTTCTGGCTTTCGCCCCTGCATCTTTGTAATTATCCTGCTGAGTATAAATAGGAGAGAAAGTATGTGAAGAAAGTAAAACAAACTTATTAATAAATCAATAAACGCTCACATTACCTCTTACTTTTCCACAGTTTCTTCTTTCCTTCATCTCTTTGCCTTCGAAATCCCAATTTCAGCATGGCTTCTAAAATTCAAACCATTGGGATCTTGGACTAGATTGAGGATATAGAGTTTTCGCGATAACAGACAATGATTATAAAGGTCAAATAATCAGATAGATAAATGCATTAATGCTAGTAAAAAATACATAAACCTATGCCACATTTGAGCAAGTGACTTACATCAGTCCTGTCCTTTCAATGCAGGACCTGAACATGCACATGTTCCTTTCAGCATGCCTACAAATAGCAAGTCATCCTACACCACTGCAATCTACCGGCAAATAGTCTGAACCAAATAACAATAAATTTACTGTTAGCAACCCAATATACTCCTCAATTTATATGGAAAAGCAAGTAAAAATCATGTCTTTACCGAGAGAAACAAGTGAACTCTCTCGATCCTGCACCCCCAGTAGGAATTTCACATCTACAATGTTCGAGAGGAATGATAAATGTAAAATTACTACCTTAAATACAATGATATTTTAGGTCCAATGATTACCTAAACAAAACTTTGCCTAGTGATTGGAAAGACAAAGAATGTTCCTACTTAAATTGGCCTCTAAAGTTAAACCATTTGAGGATGAGTAGATCTTAAATTTCATCAGTTGTTACATAACGATTAATAGTCAACTAAAGATAACTCTAAAAGAAGGAAACATAAACAGTTATTTATTAAAGAAGTAGATGTATAAATCCCCATCTTTAACTCCCAGAATACTTGCACACTAGTCTTAAAAATAATAGAATAACAAATGAAAAATAGATATCAATTTTAATGGTGAATTTTCTTAAGAAGACATAAATATGAACCTGAAACGAAGATGCTATGTAGATGAATAAAAATGGTAGCTCGAAAAAGATACCTAAATAAGTTGATATTGTTTTTCCCCACAAAAAGAGTCAACCCTAACAGTGCAAAAACACTATAGATTGTTGAATCCTCAGTTAAATGCCTTCTAAGCTCGTGCAAGTAACCCTCTACCCTGACCCTAATCTAATGCAGGTCACCTCATGGCGGGAGCATTCTATTTCAAGATGCAGCTCTGCTGCAACATCAACAGACATACACGGGTTAAAGGTAAGGGACTGCAAGTCTTAGGTTATGTTTGTACTGGATATGTGTCTGTATGTCATTTTACTTTCTAAACTAAATTTGCAACAAAAAATTGAAGCAAAAGCAAAGATGCTCCTAATGAAAAACTTCGATAATGAAGAGTTGGAATATAAGTAAAAACATATCACCTTATCAAGAACTCAGTTGGCTTGCAAGGACCACAGGCCGTGATATGAGCCTGCCATCTCTGTGATTAGCTGCTTACTGTATATGGAAGTGGGGAAAATTAGTTAGCTCATAATTTGTAATTGTCTGAAGAAAGTAATTATAAACAATTTTATCAACAAAATCACATTACCGCTTCTTCACTCACTACAAACCGCAAAGGCTTTTCCGGCATTTTTTTGGGGCTATCCCGGCATTTATAAACGCCGGGATAGACCATAGCGGCATTTCTGGAAACGCCGCCAGAAAAGCCGCAGTAGCGAGCGTCGGGACAGATATAGGGTCTATCTCAGCATTTTTTAGAAACGCGGCTATAGCCTATGTCTATCCCGATGTTTAATTGAAAAAACGCCGGTATAGAGCCTTTGTCAAGAAAAAGAAAAAGTAATCTATCCCGGCGTTTTTAGACAAAAATGCCGGGATAGGTTATTAATTTTTTTTTTTAAACACCCTATCCCGGCATTTTGTCTAAAAACGCTCGGCTAGATGGGTATTTTTTTTTAATTTTTTAAAAAAAATTTAGACATTTTTTAATAAACTACATTAAAAAAAAATCATATATAGGAAGTACAAGAGAATTGACATTAAGCCATACAATACAACTGAAAAAAGTCATCAATAGTTACAAATTTAAAGCCTATCAGCACAAGGGTAACAAATCTTAGCATCATCATCATCATGAAGCTCAAGAGAATGGACACCTCTTTCTTCACTGGTTCTTCCATCTCAGACAGAATCAGTTCAATATGGCATGGTGATGACATGTAAGCTGGAATGAAAAAATTGTAGATTTAGACTTGTAAAAAATGATAGAAAGGATAGATTAGAGGTAAAAGAGCAAATAGACATACGGTTAATCCGTCCATGGGCACGGTAAGTTCTGCGTCTCTGCTTCCTGCTTCTGAGCCTGATTCACCTGGATGTGAGAGACAACAAGTGCATCCACATCTAGACCTTTAACCTACACCATAAGAACCAGGGCAATGATTAGAAACATTCTATTACTAGAACTCCATAGGATACAAGGTAAATAAAGATAACAGGCAGTATGGACTCCTTCGGTCTTTCTTTCAGTAATGTGAAGAGACAACCAAACAAAAACCAAGATGGATACAGAAAGGAAAAACAATGGAAGAAACGAGCATTCATAAGCTTCTCTTTAAGTAATGTGAAGCATATCCCAGACTATGTATCCACCTAATATAGTATGAAGTAATGTGAAGAATAACGCAGATGATGTATCCACGTAATATAGTTTTCTTTACTTCGTTGAAATCAACATTACCAAAAGTCCTCATCAAATATGTGATATAGTAGTAATGACTATTGACTAACAGAGAACAAGCCGCTTGAATCCATGATCTTTGCTTGTTAGACATGGATAGTATATTGTGGTGATAAGATATCAAAATTCAGACAAAACTGGCTAATTTTTTAGTTATATTTACTTACATGAAGCATCAGCATATATTTGTAAATGAAAGATCTTTCAAACAGGCTCATCTAGGTAACAAAACAAGGTATAAGCAGCTATAATTAACAACCACAATGAAGGTTTAATAATCAGTTGTCACCTTTAGATACAGAACATTTTTTTCTTGCTTTTCTCTTTGGTTTTAGCTATAAACAAAACTGACAAATAACTCCAACCTTCTAAAGAACAGAATCAGCATACCATCAAATGCTTCTCGAGCCATCTGATAGCTAACAAATCCTGAGAAGAGAGTAAGCTGCAGTAATAAATGATGACCATGTCAGTACAAAGTCTCAGCTGCCATTCTAAACCACAAATGCTCTGTCCATAGTGAACTTTAAGAATTGCATTGACAAAAGAAATACTACATATGGTACTCAATAGAAGAAAAAAAACTAAAATAAAATAACTAAGGTGAGGTTCTGAATGTGCACCAATAATGATAGAATTGTTGGATATATTGGTATATTCTCTCTATATAAATATAGCACGTGCATATGTGTAACACGTGTAATGAACGTACAATTGATTGGATATTGGAACGCGGATATGTGGGCTTATAACCCGATACCCAAACCTGTATTTAGCTATAAATACTGGCTTGTGATAGCAGTCTAGGTATTCCAATCTTGATACCTAGGGTGAATATCTCAAGCAACTTAGATCTAGAGATAAAACCCTAATTTCCAATTGTTAATTTCTCACAAAACCTAACAAGAATAACATAGTAGTTCGACACCGAATGCCTTGTATAGCTGGTAACTGTTTCGCTGAACAGGACTATTAAATGGCATCATAATGAATATTTGCTATGTTTTCTGGTTATGAGGACTGAGGAGTAATTGTAGTTCAGATTGAAACAAATATACTAAAGGTCTATTTTAGGCACATTATTAGGAGAAAAAAAAGAACCGAAAGAAGAAAATAGCTCTGGTATAGAAATGAAGACCAATTTGACACAGGAGCTTTACTTAAATGGAAGAGTTCATGATAAAGTAGCAACAATTTTTATTTTCAATTTTTTCAAAGTTACAAGTCTAGATATAAATTAAGCCAAAATGATTAGATGAAAAACAACAGCAAAAATCCCGTGAGAACGCTTAATATGGTAAGAGAAATAATGTCAGTGCATCTTTCACGTGTAGTCCAAACCTCTGATCTTTTTTGAACATCAGAATCATCTGAATCATTTTCTACTGGAAAGGCAGCACCTCCATGTTCATTCAGAAGTACACAAAAGCAATGATCTGTTTCCAATAAAACCTGCAATAGTTGAAGGACCTTTTCCAGTTTAGTTGATACCTCGACATAGTCAGGTTTACAAGAGAAATGTTGAGGAAAGGTTAAGGCAGCATGTTGTTACTTGTTACTAATCTAAGACTAACACAACTTACGAAGCAGTTAACCGAGATGAATCGTAAAAATAATTCATGTGACTGACCCCAAACTTTGGAATAAAGGTTTCTTTTAAGAATATAACTGCGTGATATTTATGTATACTAGAAAAATACAACTAACTAATGGAGAAGCACCTTGTTATACATATAAAGACTAATAGTGATACACATAAGGATGTATTAGATTGAATACAGACATCAAATAAACACTAAAGAATGCCAAACACAGATTCCTTGCTGCAAATAATCTACTATTTCAATTAATGATGGCTTACCACAGCATCAAATGTATCACCAAAGTCGTCAGCTGAAAAACAAATATTTGGATATGCAGGTAATGTTTCTTCAGCCTGAGAACAAAGTAAATTAGATGCAAGCCAAGACAAAGAAGGATATTAAATCAAAACATTAAGTAACCTTTTTATGATCAAGATGAAAGTTTACACGGCTAGGAGATGCATAGAACAACCTGCTCATAATAATAACCATTATTAATATAAATATCAAGATATCTGAAAGTATCAAGCAAATGAGCTTTTGCCTCACATTATCTTTAAACCTAAAACTCATAGTACTTCAAAAGCAGGTCTTAGGCTCTTAGCATATTTGCATATAAAGGAGCATATGCACGAGCTAAAATAAACATCTGATTTCCTTTAGCATCTACAAATAAAATTATGATATTGCATTGTGGATAAACAAATCTCTCAAGAAATGCACAGACAACAATCCTTTTAACTGATTGTCGTTGATATAGAAGCAAGTTTATTGTTGTCTTCAAACAACAATAAAGGATAGCACCAATATGGTACTCATATATAAGAACTTGAAAAAAGTCACCAATAGTTACCAATTTAAAGCCTACAGCAACAAGGTTAACAAATCTTAGCATCATCATCATCATGAAGCTCAAGAGAATGGACATTGAGCCATGCAATGTAACTCAATTAGAAAGAGCAATAAATAAATCCACAAAGCTTAAGTTTATGCCGAACCACTTACATCCACAACTCCTCGCCAATAGATAAATCTCATCTACAATGCTGACCCTCAGCATCAAATGCATCATCAAAGAAAGGGCAGGCTCAGATTCTGCTTTAATCCATCACAAAAGTGAGAAATCCCCACTCTCCTTCTCTCTGCTCTGCTCTCCCCTCTCTATTGACGAGTGGCTGTAGCTGTTATAGCTACCTCGCCATCGCCGCGGAAGAGATTAATGCTAGATAAGAGAAGAGAGGAAGAAGAAAAGAAAAAAAATTAGAGTTTTCTCACTACATCATCATTGCCTCTTGCAGAAAGGGACAGAAGAAAGAAGGCGAGAATCATCGGCAAAGAAGAAGAAGAAGAGTACAAGAAGAAGGGGGTTGCCTATTTTTGGCAGCCATAACCCTTCTCTGCAACTTCCTCACTCCACTCCCAAAACAGCCTCATGCTTAAACTAATGAGAAATGAAACCCTGGAGATGACGACATCAGTGAAGAAGAAGAATGAAGCGACAAGATTGGGGTTTGGATATTTAGGGGATAGGATGTGTATATCTATCCCGGCGTTTTAGTAAAACGGAGGGATAGGTAGGCAATTGTTATAAAAAAAACTGCACTTTATCCCGGCGTTTCTACCCAAACGCTGGGATAGAAACGCCGGGATAGACATTGCGGTTTGTAGTGGGTACTACTACATACGTTTGCTATCCGAAACCCCAATTTCCAGCGTGGCCTCTCAAATCCCAATTACAACTGGATATCAGCCTAACTACTGCCATCTCTGTAGTTGGGGAAAAATTTAAATGGCATATTACCATATTACCAAAACGTTGAAGAACGGGGAGAAGTAAACTGGAACATATGTAGGTGCCATATTACCATGCATAACAATGAAGAACTGAGTTGGCATCTGGTTCTGTCATTACCTGCTTGTAAGTGTAAATAGAAGGGATAGACAATCACTTAGTTGTTTGTAAGTTTGTGAACAAAGTATAACAAATAAATTCATCAACAAAATCACATCCCCCTCTTATCTTTTCTTCTCTTCTTCAGCTATATGCTCCATCTCAAATCCAAAATTTTCAGATCAACAAGTAGAAATCAGCAAAAACACAGGAGGTATTGGTTTGAAAATAAATAATCTTCATGTACGATTCCGAAGAATACAGACTAAATTCAAGAATCATAAGCATCTCTCTTTCGAGTAAATAAGTGCCAGACTACTCTACCTATAAGGTCTATGAGAAAATGCTGACTAGGATTTCCATTTCCAGCATCAATGCCATCTTGGAAGTTCAGTGTTTTAGCAAAGATTAGTTAAACATTCTCTTAGTGAAGTAGTAGAATAGTAACTAGTAAGTAAATGTGAAGTAGTAGAATAGTAAGTAAATTTAAAATGCTCAAAGTATTTGATTACCCAAAACTCATTGTCAACAAATATTTTATTCACAACAAGAATACGTGGAGGTATAAAACATAAAGGTAATATAAGAAGCATGTCCGGACACACAATACAACAACAAGCTATCAATGACACCAAAGCCTTTACGTAGATTACACTCTTTTTTCCAATTTCCCATACTTCAAGCAGGACAATTCTAGCTGGGTAATCTATTTCTCTATAGACAAATGACTGTCAGTTAAGACCCTTATCTAGTCTAAGCTCGTCGATTTTCAAAAAGATTTCATTTTTACTAGTGATTCAAAGGAAAACATTATTTGCTTATGAAGTAAAAGCAAGATACTTGCAAGGATGTAGAGTAAGAAACATAAACCTTCTCAAGAACTGAGTTGACATGTCGGCAAATATTTGCAGGAACCACATGATATCAATCAGCCTTAACTGACTGACTCCTTTCCGGTAGCTGAGTGTAAACCGGACAAACACAAGTCAAGAGTTTGTATGTGTGTTAAGAAAGTACAACAAACATATCGATAAAATAAATAAACATTCACATTACCTCTTTTCACCGTCTTTCCGTACGATCTTGTTTGCTTCATCATGCATCTGAACCAACTGCCTACCATCTCCGTGATTAGCTGTCATCTTACTGTAAATTGAAGAGAAAGACAATCAGTTAGTATTTGTAACTATGTGAAGAAAGTGAAACAAACAAACTTATCTGTACTGTAAATTCACATTTCCCTATTACCTCTTCTTCTTCTTCTCTGTTTCATCTATTTGCTCTCTGAAATTCTCCATTCTTCGGATCAGGTAGTTGACTAGAAATAGAAGAAATAGAGAAGTCATGAGAAATAATGAACAAGTAGAAATCAACAATACTATTACCTTCAAATTGAAGAACAGAGTTAATCTTCAGGTTACTGACATCCGTGCCAATTGCAAGCACCACATGACTGTCAGGGATGCATGCGCATGATGGTTATACAGCTCGAGCTTGGATTAGTATAGTTGTTTGTATCGTTGTTTGTAAATATGCACGTTTCTGTGCACATTTCTGTATTTCACGCTCTGTGCGCACTTTTCTTTTGTTTGAATGTTTTCAGGGGCGGGAGGAGTTAGCACGTGGCTGTCACGGGAATTCTAACTACCTTTCCCCTCTGGCCTTCCATGTAACCGCCTATAAATAGGCCACATTGAAGTGGAAATAAATCAAGTATTAACTGATCTGTTCTTCCCCAAATCTCCAGTTTCTTTCTAAACCCTAGCTCTGTTACGCCATGGCCAAACCCAAAGCTCCCCAACCCGCAGGCCCTGGCAGAGACAGAGAGAGAGAGAGAGAATGTGTAAGTATATGAAAAAAGCAAAACAAATTTATTAACAAAATTAACAAACGGTCACAATACTCAAACGTTCCCACACCTCTTCTCTCCATCTCTTGGCCTTCTGAAATCCAAACGTCCACCATCTTCTTGGGATATGGTGCCTACAGATTAAAGGAATTAACATGTAATCAAGAACAGAATATTAGGGTTTAGTTTGAAAAGAACTAATCTTTATGCTTGAATCCCTAAGCAAATTAGGGTTTAGACATCTAAAACAACAAGAAATCCTTTGAAATCTTTGAAATAAGAAGAGGATTTGGGGTTTCTTTTGTCATAGATATCTAGAACGATTAGTCAATTAGGGTTCCGATTCCATAATTTCAGGATTTCAAAAACCCAAATTAAAAATCGAAAATGAAATCAGGGTTTCAGAAATTAATACTAGCAGATTACAAACTAAATTAGTAATTCAAAACCCTAAAATTTTCTAAAAGAGGAGATTTCTTACTGATAGTGTCATACTCATCCAACGGCTTTCGGTTTGCATCGTGATTCGGTAATCCGTACAGTAAGTGACCCTCCTGACAAATCTAATCTTGTCAGTATTTTATTTTTTTAAGATGATGGCGGTGATGTGACAAGGACTGTCAGAGGTATTATTTATACTTATACCCTAAACGTGTGCAAACCGCGTGCGTCAAAAGTAAGCCACTTTCTAACCGCGTCCAAACCGCGTCTTATTCTGCTTGATTAGCAAGCTAACTATAAAAAATAGGTTAATTAAAGCATGCACGTGCAAAACGCGTGGTAATAACTCAACAGCAGCTCAGACTACAGCTGGAACTTATTTTTTAGCGGGATTTTTATTTTAAGCCCAAAGCCCAATAACAGATGTTTGATTGCTGGACCGTCGTTTCACTTTAAGTCCAAATTTTGTACGAACCCTTCCATTTATAAGAAACTAGTATCATACACGTGCACACGTGCACGTGGGAAAAATTGAAGGATTAATGAAAAGGATAAAAAGAAAATAATTTCCAAACTGATCCACTTCCAAAAATATTTACCAAACTGGCCCACTTTCGAAAATATTTACCAAAGTGGGTCATTTTGTCAACACGTGCGCTGTACGTGTTGGCTTTAAAATGACAACAATGACAGATGACACTAACCCCTTCTCCCATTATAATAGTAGAGATGTCTTATTTTTCTTTCATTCAGGAGTATATTATTTTTCGCGGGCATTTTGAAAAGAGTTTGGGGATTTTCACATGCAGTGTATTAAGAAATAGTTTTGAAGTTGAACGTGCGTTGCACATAATTAAAAAAAAATATTTTAAAAAAAAACTACAATTTATATGTGTAATGTACGTGTTTATAAGTTGAATTTAAGTTGTATGTGCAATATATGTATGTGTTTGGTGCTAAAAAATATTGAAATTTTATTTTGCTGCGTTGCACGTTTTAAATAGGTACGTTTTAAATGACAAATTTTAGTTATGTACGTTTTAAAATATTGAATTTAATTTTATTTTTTAAGTTTTTCTTGTAATTAATGGGAGAGTTTGATTTGTACGTACAATGCAAGAGTTTGTATGTTGACAAATTACAACTCCAACTCTCCTATCTAAGATTATAATAGGAGTAGGCCTTAGTGTCATTTGTCATTTTGTCATTGTACCAATATGTGCAATGCACGTACATAACTAATATAAATGAGGTTTCCGGTTCGAATCCTCCCTACGTAATAGTTTTTTCTTTATATTTTTTGAAATTATTAAAACGTGCATCGCACGTCTAAATTACTAGTACATTATAATGGGAGAAGGCATTAGTGTCATTTGTAAACTCACCCATTATACACTTTATTTAAATCTACAAAATTACGCGCATTACACGTATAACTCAAAATCTCACATTATACTCTTTATATTACTTTTAAAAATATGTATTTATTGACACGTGCTATATTATATTACTTTAAAAACTGTATATTGATTAAAACGTGCATCGCACGTGTTAAATACTAGTTATATATAGAGATAGAGATATTGTAGGCCAACTCCGGAAAGTTTGATTATTTTTTTAATTTATGTCTTCTTTTTTTACTTCTGTAATTGCAGAAAGATGACAGTTGTCAAACTAATTGCGCTCGGAAACTCAACAACTAAACTCGTCGTTCCCAACAGCGAGCTTAGTTCTTTCGTGCTCGTCGTTGGAAACAGCGGGCCAAGTTTTAATTTTTTGAGAAACTCGTCGTTCCAAACGGCGAGTGTAGTTCAGAATTAGCAAACAAGACTCGATGTTCCCAATAGCGATGTTATTTATACTAGACTCGCAGTTGGGAACGGCAACGTTCTTTAAAATTTCACAGAGAGTGAAACTCTCTGCTGAACTTAGTAAATTTTTGCAATAAAATCCATCGAAAAAAGTTTGAAGTAAACTTGTCGTTGGGAACAACGAGTCTAGTATAAAGCACCTCACCGTTGGAAACAACGAGTTTAGTTCAATGTGCTTTACACTAGGCTCGATGTTCCCAATGGCAAGTTTAGTTTTTTTTTTTTAATCGATGAATTTTTTTTCGAAAATTCACCAAGTTCGGCAAAGAGTTTCACTTGTCGTGTCCCAAAAAATTAGAACTACGCTCGCTGTCTCCCAATGACAACCACGAAATAACTAAACTGGTAGTTCAGAACGGCAAGTTTAGTTGTTGAGTTCCCGAGCACAATTAGTTTGACAATTGTTCTCTTTCTAAAAATAATTTCAAAAAAATTTGCATAAAATTCAAAAAAATGGCAAAGTTGTCCGCCTCTGCCATGTTTAATGTGTACAAGAAAATATAAGTTTTTAAAAAAAAAAACATAATAGGAAAATAATGAATACAAAAGTCCTTACAAATTGACCAAAGCTCTTTTCCTAAAGTTCTATCTCTAATCAAGAAAATCAAATCCCCAATTTCCCACTGTACTATTATCTCTCCGCTATTTTACTAGATAGAAGTATGATATTTGACGATGAACGTATGTCTAGCGGGTATGTCTAGCGGGCGAATTGACAAGCAATGCAGTCATGTCGACTGCCTCTGTACCCACCTGATCTCGAAGAAAACCAAACAAACCAAAATCTGTCACATGTCCACCTAGGGCCCTGCCTGTGGGAGGTGGAGGAGGCGGCGACTCATGACGAGATCAAGTATCCACCATGATTCCTGAACAGATTATAGTGAAGAGAAGAATGGGATTTGAGGAGCAGAAGAAGAAGAAGAGAGGAAGAAGACAAGGTAAGAAAACTTTAATTCAATTCATCATAATAATACTCTGTCCCTTTACAGTGCTCATATACTCTGAGCGAGGGAGGAGCGGCGGCAGTAGATCTGCAAATATTGTGTTGCCACTTAGCACATGCAACGTGCGGAAAAGAAAAGAAAGAAAGAAAAACAAAACTCAACTGCCCAACCGCTAACACTGTAGCGCGGGGTCCACCTTCTAAGAGAGCTCCACTTACAGGCTGCCACGTTGACACGTGCATCGCCGTTTATTGCCATTTATGCAAAAAAGTCCAGGAAAGAAGAAAAATCCTTCAAGGACTGATACGTAAGGTATTTGGGGATTGACAAGCCTGTTCTTCAGCTCGAAACAGGGTCTCAACCTGTCTCATTCCTTCCCGCAAGAAAAGGAGCTTCCATAAACCTGCAGAAGTTGGGGAAGCGACTATGCAGATCCCAAAAATCCTCGCAGGTCGCCTCCTCCTTCTCCCCTCCTCGCCATTGAATCAAAACTTCAGTCGCAGCCACTTCCCTTCTGGCCACCATCCTCCTATCCAAGATTTTCAATGGTTGACGCTCCTCATCTTGGAAATATGCAGGGTGCATCGGAGATAGCTTGTTGGTATCCCCAATATGCTACCGCAATTGGGACACATGAAATACATCGTGGATTCGAGCATTAGGGGGTAGTTGAAGTTTGTATGCGACTTGGCCAATCCTGCTGAGGACTCGATACGGTCCATAATAGATATGCGACAGCTTATGAATCCTTGTGCCGCCAACCGTGCTCTGTTTGTGGGGTTGTAGTCTCAAGTACACAAACTCCCCTACGTCGAACTCCTTCTCAGACCTCTTTCGGTCATCATTCTTCTTCATCCTGCGCTGAGCCTTACACCGGTTATCCTTAAGCAGCTGTAAGGTTGTGTTTCTCTCCAAAAGGCATTCCTCCACCCTTGGGGACTTGACAGTATTGGGGATATAGGTTAGGAGAGTTGGGGGGGCTCGACCAAAAACAATAGGATACGGAGAGAGCTTGGTGGAGCTGTGTATGGTGGTGTTATACCAATACTCCGCCCACAGTAGAAGATCAGCCCAACTAGCAAGTTTATAAGAGCAAAAGCACCGCACATAGGTTTCAAGTGTGCGGTTCACAACCTCAGACTGGCCATCGGTTTGGGGGTGGAAAGAGGTACTGAGACAGAATTGTGTCCTTGCAAAGTGAAAATCTCCTTACAAAAAGAGCTAGTGAATATTGCATCTCTATTGCTTACGATGGTAGAGGGAGTCTCATCTAATCTGATGATCTGTTGGACGAACACCTCCACTATTAGCTTAGTTGTATATGGGTGAGATATGGGAATAAAGTGGGCGTATTTGGAGAGCCGATCCATCACTACAAGTATGGTGGTTTTCCCTTTGCGGCAACCCTTCAACAAAATTCATACTCACATCCTTCCATACTTCAGAGGGGTTTGGGAGAGGTTGTAGTAGACCTGAGGGGGCTTTGTTGTTGTGTTTACACTGTTGGTATATGTCACATTGACGAATGTATTTCTTCAGTGTGCCCTTCATCCCTGGCCAACAGACCACTTGCTTGAGTCTCAACCATGTCTTCTCATACCCTGAGTGCCCTCCTTGCACTGAGTCGTGATGGAGTTGCATCAGTTGAGTTGTGAGAGGTGAAGAGGGATTGATGAGGAATCTGCCTTTGTAGAAATCGAGACCACTTTGATAAGTGTACTTGGATGGTTCTCCCCTACTTATTTGAGCTTGGATTTCTTTGTAGAAGGGATCTTGTAGCACCTCAGCTTTTAACGCAATAAGCCAGGTTGGCTGCACAACAAATATCACATGTATCTGAGTCTTCATACATTTTGGAAAGACCATCAGCACCCTTATTGTGTTTTCCTTTCTTGTACTCCACCTTGAATTGGTACCCATGTAGCTTCCAAAGCCTCATGTGTTGAGCCTCAGTGTCGAGCCTCTGCTCTAGTAGATGTTTCAAAGGCTTGTGATCTATTTTGATCAAGAACTCTCCTCCAGGTAGGTAATGTCGAGTAGAATCGCGAGCATTTCCTTCTCGTATGTGGATAGATGCGCATATCCCTGTCCCAGCAGCATCACACTCCAATGTAAACTTCTCCTTGAAGTTAGGTAAGGCCATTATTGGGGAGGAGGTGAGAGCTAATTTGAGAAAATCAAAGGCTTCTTGAGTTGCATTGGACCATTGGAATGCACCCTTCCTTGTCAAAGCCACCAAGGGAGCTGCGATAGTTGCATATCTGTCGATAAACTTCTTGCAGTAACCTGTAAGCCCCAAGAAACCTCGCAGAACTCTAAGGGTTTTAGGGGGTGTCCATTGTTGGATGCTTCTATCTTACTTGGATCCACAGAAACCCCGTTGTCAGAGACGATATGGCATAAGTAAGAGACCTCCCTCACTCCGAAAATACACTTGCTCCTCTTGGCGTGCAACGAGTGTTGTTGTAGCAGCTGCAGAACTAGTTGCAAGTGTTGTGCATGCTCTTCCTGAGATTTGTTGTATATAAGTATATCATCGAAGAACACCAGAATAAATTTTCACAAATACGGTTTGAACACCTCATTCATGAGGGATTGGAAAGTGGAGGGGCACAGGTGAGACCAAACGGCATAACCACATAGTCGTAGTGGCCTTCGTGAGTTCTAAATGCAGTTTTGTGCATGTCTTCGGGTTTCAAGCGAATTTGATGATAACCGCTGCGAAGTTCCAATTTACTAAACACCTGGGATCTTTGCAGTTCATCTAGCAGCTCGTCGATGATGGGAATGGGAAATTTATCCATGATGGTCATCTTGTTTAGGGCGCGATAGTCTATACACAAGCGCCAAGAGCCATCAGGCTTCTTGACCATGATAATGGGGGACGCATAAGAACTGCAACTTGGTCTAATAGTCCCCGTTTGTAACATCTCTTTGATGAGAGTCTCAATCTCGTTCTTCTGGCTCCAAGGGTGTTTGTAGGGCCTTGGCTTGACAGCCTCGGTGGCAGGGTATGAGGCTCCTAAAAAACCCCTTCAAAGTAATCTAAAATGCGGGAGATCTGTTGAGAGGGAAGGACACTTGGTGCTGCAGGAGTGACTTCTGAGGTTGGGATGGCATTCACTTGAAGAAGGAATCCCCCCTTCAAATGCAGTAGTATCTTCTGAAGGGCTCTGGGTTCGATCACCTCCAACCCATGGATGTTGACACCCTGGACCTCTCCTCCTTGCTCATAAATAACAGAGTAATTTTTAAAGCTCAACCATATTCCCTCCAAGCTGCGCAACCACTATGCCCCAAGTATAAGCTGGCTTGTTCTTAAAGGGAGTACATAGAAGGTGGATTTGATACTTACTCCTTGGCGTACAAACTCAAGCCCCTCACAAATTCCTTCGCATTGCAGCTGCCTTCCCCCAGCTATATTTACAGCAAATTTAACAGCAGTGTTGACAGGAATTTTTGCCTTCTTTACTACTTGAGAGTCGACAAAGTTATGAGTTGATCCTGTGTCTAGAACAGCATAAACTTCTCTTCCAGGTTTATACTAAAGGTGTATCTCAAATACTGAGAGTAAGGATTTTAGAATGGATTCCAGGTTTATACTAAAGGTTCTAGTTTAAGAGATTATTCGACAAACCATTCTCTTCTTAGAGCATCCACAGTCGTGGGCTAAATACCCAAAATTTGGAAAATTTTTTAAAAAACGAGCTGCAGTCGTCGTCCAAATACCCAAAATTTGGGTATGATGAACAGTTCCTTGCCAAATATAGCAGAAGATTTGGCTATTTCCAAAATATAGCTAACGCAAGATTATACCCCGTCCGTCCTAATTGACGGAAGATAATCCTCCGTTTCGTACAAAAAGTACGCTAGCCCAATGATTAACCGTTTTTGATTATACCCTTAGCTATTTAGTCAACCAAACACAGTCAACCAACTAACCAAACACAGTCAATCAACCAACCAAATTAAGGATACTATGGGCTGTCTCTTCCTGTCATTAAGGATACGTGCCGCTACGCGTATCTTGTACTGTCGATTCCTGAGGTACCGTGGTAAGGACGGATGGGATCCGGGCACATGCTAGTGGACACGAATGGGTCGTATGGAATACGACGTTATAGGTATGCTGCGGTATATCTTAAGTTCGTCACGGCTGTTGACTGCAGAACGGTGGGACCGTTGACTGCAAAGTGGTGGGACCGCATATCTTAAGTTCATCACGTCTTTCAAGAAGGGTCTGAGGCAACGATGATTGGTGACCATGGACAGCACCCCGAAGCATTTATGTTATTTATCTCCTCAACCATGTCATACTATCAGGAACAGGAAGTAGACCCAATTAGAATGAATTGCATGACGAGGGATTGAACCCTATGTTCAGGAAAACGAACTCCTTGGAAGGTATGTAGTATGGGATGCATACATTACCATCAAAGTTGATTTTGGAAAAGTATGCAGTATGGGATGCATGCGTTCCCAACGAATCGCATTAGAGTAAGTGCATCGTGTGCATTCTTGTTTCGTGCATTAGATTAGACCATGTCATGTTTTGGGCCTGGAACGTATGTAGTATGGGATGCATGCGTATCCAGAGTCCCAAGGTTGCTTGTATTACAATAAGGCAGGTGATCAGCACATTAGTTGTTAGACCATGGCATACACGAACACCAGGGAATTAGGATGCACGTTTTCTTTTTCATTCAAGATGGTTTGTGGTTGCTAGTTTGGAAATCGCTGTTTCCTTATCAGCATTGCGTCAGTAAAATTACTGACGTACCCCACATTTTAGGTACATGAATATCAGGTCACAAGCACAGGAGAGCCCAAGATCAGCAGGGCATCCAAGGGGGATGGCAGTATACGTGCCTACCATTCGAGGGGGGCAGAAATATCAGAGTCGCGCAGCAGAAGGCTCAAGCCAAGGGACAAGTCCCAGGGAAGCAGATAGACCACTCAGCAGAGTTATCAGCAAAGACTAATCGATTGATGATCTGGAAGACAACTGACAGCTTTGCCAGAGGAGCCTGAATATTCTTTGTGATCAGTTGTAATAAGTTATGTAATTTGTATTCCTTGTTCAAGAACATTTTGATATTGTAATTATTGATGTAATAACTCTAAAGGCAATAAAAGTGTTTAAATTTTCATGTTATTTACTGTGTTGAGATGCATTTGAAGGCAAAGATTCTGGTTGTGTCACGGATGTCCGGTATTAGGAATCCGGGGCGTTACACATGTGAAGGTGCTTCTTCTAGACATTTAGATTCATTTCAAGATCCCTAATTGTTACACTATAAACTAACATGCCAATCCAAATCCTACATATGTCAAATTAGCAAAACCAAAACTACAAACATAGATTATATACCTGGTCAATCACCGCATCAGTGATCAAATCATTCCCGGCCACCTCCTTCTACTCTGTATCCACCATCAACTCATCGACCACCCACTTCCTCCCACTCCCCACTCCCCCCACCACCGCCCCGACAAACCTCACAAATAACTATTTTAACTATACTCACTGTTCTTTTGATCTTTTAGGAGGATAAAACCCAGCCTTTTTCCAATCACAAATAACTAATAAATTTTCTTTTACATATTCTCACGAATAAAAGCTTACTAAGATTAAACTTCTAAAATGAACATATTACTGGGAAAAAATAGAAGAGGAGGACCACTCCAAGGAGCAGGCACTATTGAACTATCTATCCCTTTCTAATATGAAGTTGCAGGGCTTCCAAATTGATTTAAAAGGAAATAAATGCAAAAGAATAAAACATTTACCTGTAGAGGGATTCAATCTCTTCATTAAAGGAGGTGATGGCAACTCATCCTGGTAGAATGAAGCATTTAGAACAGAGACAGGGCTTGGTTGTTCTTGTTCTCTCTTAGCTATTACAAACTCCCGAGTTGAAACCCCTTCACTTAAACTAACTGAAGACTTCTGAATAAAAGAGGAAATGCATAAACAAAATTCGCTATATGATTCAATAACTTATTTTGTTTAATAAACAAAATAAAACTAACGAAACACCTCGACAAATCTATGAAAAATATAGTATCATAGTAAGAGTATACCTTTTGTTTTAGGATGATATCCAGCTGTGATGCTAAACTGATGGTACTATCTGACCTTTGAGAAATGTCCATCACCTTGATAACCAGAGTTCTTGCTTTCAATCCTCTTGCCCAACTGCTCGTCCCTGACAGTGAGGATGGATCGGGGTTGGGGTTTTGGGAGGGAATGCCTTCGAACTCGTCCTCGTCCCACTCGTCGAGGGTGGGGTTGTGGGATTCGGCGGAGGAATCAGACGGCTGAGATTGGACAGGAGGAGGGAGGGGCGATTCATATCCGGTGGTGAGGGTTGGGATTGAGGATGGGGTTTGGGGGAGGGGGAAGGAGCGGTCGTCGTCGTCGTCGAGTTCATTGCAGTCGAAGCCTTCAAAGTGGACGGTCGCGGCGAGGAGGAGGAGGAAGAGGAAGAAGATGGAGGTTGGTTTCGCCATGGCTAGAGAGAGAAAGAGGAGAGAGAGGGGGGATTAGATTGATCTGGATTTTGAGGGCAGTGGAAATTTTGAGAGAGAAGGAAAGGAATCGAAGGGAGGGGGAATTTTTTTTTTTTGAGAGAGAGAGAGTTTGATTTGAGTGAAAATTACGGTTGTGACCTTTTTTTGTGTATTGTTCAGAGGTAAAATTTGACAAATTTAACCCTATATTATTTTTTAGGTGTGTTATGTTTATGAGGGCATGATAGTAAAAAGCCGCCAAAATGGGACTTTGCTTAATAATAGTATAGATTAATTGCTAAAGTACACAACTAACCCATACTACATTTCAGATGCAAAAAAAAGTAGTTCCCAATACCATCTAGTAGAATTTTTAGTCTTTCAATCCCCGTGTGAATATAGATGTTAGGTGAGGTTCCTGAGGTGACTCTGATACCTTAAATTTGGTCATTTTGGGTCATAATTTCAACTGACATCTTAACTTTGGTTGTTTCGGGCCAAAATTTGGAGTTAAGTAACTTCCAATTATCTCAGCTCGCTTCGGGTCATAATTTGGACCAACATCTTAACTTTCATCATATCGAGTCATAATTTGTAGTTAAGTAACTTCCAGTTATCTCACCTCAAACTCGTTCTATTTTGTATAGGTATGCAAGCTATAGATTGTATTTCTCTACCTCCACTTAAAATTGTTCGATCATACCCTACCTTTGTTTCCCAAAAAGGTCTTAGTAGCTAATAAGTATTATTTTATTCCATTGAATTTCCTTTATCCCTTTATTTTCTTATGTTACAAAAACTGGATATATTTCTCTCCATCAACCTAAAATTCATCACATTAATACATTACAATGTTACATTTTCCACTTAAAAAATCTCACAAATACTCAAATAAAAAATAGCATATCCCCCAGAATCCTTAACCACCACAATCATAACAATTCATTAAACCTAATCCAAAACAAATCTAAACTCTTTAACCATAACTATTCCAAACCACGACTAAAACAACCCATCTTTAAAAATCCTAACTTTAAAGCCAAAGACGGTCAAAAGGATCATTTTTTTATCCAAAAAAATGAACCCCACCCCCCCCCCCCCCCCCCACACACACACACAAATAATTAAAAATTAAAAATAAAAAATCAGGGCATTCTTTGGAGAAGAAAGGATTGATACCTGAATCGAAGAAGAGGTTGTGGTTGGGATCGGGATTCATGGCGGATGATCGGAGGAATTAGGGTTTCACTCCGGCGGCTACGGGGAGGATGAAGAAAGAGGGGCGAAGAGTTCTATGCGATAGTAAAAAGCCTTAATATGTAAGACGGAGGTTGGTTTCGCCATGGCTAGAGAAAGAAAGAGAAGAGAGGGGGGATTAGATTGATCTGGATTTTGAGGGCTGTGGGGATTTTGAAAGAGAGGGAGAGGAATCGAAGGGAGGGGGGATTTTTTTTTAGAGAGAAAGTTTGATTTGAGTGAAAATTACGGTTGTGACCTTTTTTTATGTATGGTTCAGGGGTTCAGGGGTAAAATTTGACAAATTTAACTCTACATTATTTTTTAGGTGTTATGTTTATGAGGGCATGATAGTAAAAAACCGCCAAAATGGAGCTTTGCTTAATAATAGTATAGATTATATTGGATTAAATAAAACTGGACTAAAGTTTTCAATTAATTAATTAACATTAGATTAGATTAATTAAGTGCTTTTAATTAAGATTACATTAATCATTAATTAAGATTAATTACACTAGTAATCTACACGTGCGATGACCGTCTTTATACACACACACACACACACACACACACACACACACACACACATATATATATATATATATATAAAAAAGAATTTATATATATATATATATAGAGGAAAATGATCGAGTGAGAACTCTTTTGGTGAGAACCACGTGAGAACTTTTGTTTGGGACATTAGTTGAAAGATCTGAACCGTTCATTTTGATCTACACAACTCAATTAGTCTATGGATGAGAAATCAAGTCATTTGAGATTCGTTTGCCCATGCATTGAAGTGTTACAAATTGTGTGGCTGAAATTTTTTTTTATATATAGTGACATGATGCATGGACAAACGAATGTCAAATGACTTGATTTTATATTTCTAAACTAATTTAGTTGTGTTAAACAATGTGAACGGTTCGGATTATCCAGATGATGGATAGGCGTGGAGTTCTCACGAAGCTTATCGTGAGAACGGTTCTCACCAGATCGCTACCCTATATATATATATATATATATATATATATCTATATAATAAAACACAAAGAAAGCTATCAAGTGGTCCTCCTTCAATCTCCCCAAAAATCAAAGGTCCAGATCTAACCTCACAAAACATATTTTTCCCCCAAAACTCAAATTCAAATTCCCACCCAAAACAATTCCTATATTTATTTAATTATTTTTTTTTCTCTCTCTCTCTCCCTCCCCTTCTATTAAAAAAAAATAAGAAAATAAAAAAAATTTAAATTTAAAAAAATAAAAATTTAAAAACTTTAAACATAATTCGAAAAATAAAATAAAATCATATAATATGTTTTTTGCTCTATGTTTGCTACTTCAATTAATTTGCTGGACTTCCAAAACTATTTTATATGATCAAATAAAGGTGCACCGTTCCGAAGACGTGCCGTAGGCACGTGTCAACGGGCAAACCTAGTATATATATATATATATATATATATATATATATATATATATATATATATATATATATATATATATATATATATATATATATATATATATATATATATATATATATATATATATATATATATATATATATATATATATATATATATATATATATATATATATATATATATATATATATATATATATATATATATATATATATATATATATATATATATATATATATATATATATATATATATATATATATATATATATATATATATATATATATATATATATATAGAGTTAGTCTATTATGAGACTCATATAGAGTTAGTCTATTATGAGATGGTGAGCGGGGCTCCTTATCGTGAGCGGGAGCTTCCAGCCATCCGATCTGAATTGATTCAGATCGATATATATATATAGAGTTAGTCTATTATGAGACTCATATAGAGTTAGTCTATTATGAGATGGTGAGCGGGGCTCCTTATCGTGAGCGGGAGCTTCCAGCCATCCGATCTGAATTGATTCAGATCGAATGGCTGAGATGGGATCCCGTTCTCCATCCTGTTTTGTTGAGGGTGAATTGGTCATTTACCCCTCTCCTTATCTTGAGCGGCATGCTGTGAAGTGTGAACCCAATTCAGATCCCGCTCTCTCTTACGATCTGTAGAAAACCCTAGCCCCCTCTCCTTATCTTTCTCCCGCGCTCTCATTCTTCGACTGAAACCCTAGCCCCCAATCCGCTGGCTGATTTCATGGATCCCGTCACTCTCTTCGACGAGATGCCCTAGCCCCAAATCTCAAAAGCTGCGCGCAGTGGTCTCTTTCTCTCTCCCTGCGATCGAAGACCCAAATCCGCTGGCTGATTGCGAGGCTCTCTCTCTTCTTCTTCGACGTCAAACCCAGCTTTACCAGCCCCAAATCGCCATTGTGGGTTGCGAGTTTCTCTCTCTCTCCCTTCGACGTCTAACCCAGCTTACGATTAGGGTTTCGATTCCTCATCGATTCGAATAGAAACCCTAGCAGCCCCCAATCATTCTTATCAGGTATTCTCAGGTATTCTCACTTTCAAATTTCATTTCGTTTTCTTCTTTCAAGTTTCACTATTAGAAATTGAGTCAATATGGCCTCTACTGTATATATGTTGCAGAGGTGTATTTTTATCAGGTCCATGGCCGTTTTTGTGTGTTGGTCTAGGCAATGATGATATGCACTCCATAACAAGCTAATAAGTTAGAACTAGTTGGCGCGGCATAATAATGCAGCCCTAGACACATTCTTAATGCTTGATTTATAAAATGAATATATAGAAGTGTGTTCTGAGTCTACGACTACTTCAGTTCATGTGTTGAAGACAACTATGATGATGAAAAATTTAGCTCTCCGAATAAGTTTGAGTAGAGCCTGCATTTATTTAATTAAGTTTGAGTCGATTAAGACCTTTTAATAAAAAGGTAAGATTATGGGTTTGGTTGGCCGGCAATAAATTTGTTTAGCAGGAAGATGGGGATGTTGGAGATGTTAGATGACCTCTTCTATATGTTTAATTTGTTAAGGAGCACACTATATATATAGAGTTAGTCTATTATGAGATGGTGAGATGGGCTCCTTACCGTGAACGGGAGCTACCAGCCATCCGATCTAGTTTGATTCAGATTGAATGGCTGAGATAAGATCCCGTTTTCCATCCTGTTTTGTTGAGGGTAAAATGGTCATTTATACAATCTCCTTATCTTTTTAGATTATTCTCATGTTTCGGTTATTAAAAGAGGCGCGAGGTGGCCTCTACTGTATAAGTATTGTAGAGGCGTATTTTTTATTAGCCAATATGATCTCTTCTCATGATAAGGAGAGGCATTCACAGCTATTTTTGGTATATCAGAAGAGGGCCCATGGCCGTGTTTGTGTGTTGGTCTAGGCAATGATGATATGCACTACCTAACAAGCTAATAATTTACAACTAGTTGGCGCGGCATAATAATGCAGCCCTAGACACATTCTTAATGCTTGATTTACAGAATGAATATATAGAAGTGTGTTCTGAGCCTACGACTAGTTCAGTTTATGTGTTGAAGACAACTATGATGATGAAAAATTTAGCTCTCCGAATAAGTTTGGGTTTAATATGTATGTTTATTATATTTTTTTCTATGTAGAATGGAGTTTGAAGAGTTACCAAGCCAAGATGTTCATAAGGGTTGGAGAGATGTTGATGATGATTCTAAACCAAAAGTTGGTTTAGTATTTGCTAGTTTAGAGGAAGGTTACGAATTTTACAAAAAATATGCAAAATTAACTGGTTTTCCTGTTCGCAAATCTGCTACAATGATGGATACTGTTACAAAGGAGAGGTATTCACAGTCATTTGTATGCTCTAAGCAAGGTAAGCCGACAACTTTAGATGAAGGAGTGCATTTACGGGTTTGTTCTTTCTGTCTTTTTGTGTGTGTGTGTAGGCAGTGATGACACACCCCTTGTGATTTGAATTTCTTATAGTGATTTTAGTGGTTGAGTGTCTAATATTTGAAGCTTTAGTTACTTTGGTATAGAGCCCCAAATATCTCAATGTATTACTTCAAAAAGGACAACAGGATTGTTTTACAATAGCGCAAATTAACATCACAGAAAGGAACCATACACGTACGATGTGATATTTTTAATTGTAGAACCAGTTAATATATTTACTTGGAGATTGATGACCACTGACTCTCATGTGCCAGATTTCGGGAGAACCATGCAGCAGATGATTTGGCTAAGGCAGCAACTTCTAGGGGTGGAATTAATCTCAATTGTATTAGGTGCATAAACTAGGCACGCAATAGGTTTTGGGTTTTAGAGTACATATTAGTCCCTGAAAATCTTATACTTCTATATATATCAGTACACAAACCATTAATTAATTATATTTTCATCTCTCAAAATGTGGGGTGCATGATGTTTTTACATATCCCTCAACATTATGACATATTGACCAGTATTTCCGATTTAAAGGGTCTACTTGATGCAGTACTAACATATATGTAAACATGATTAGATTTACAGGATTTGTAGTGCTTAAGAATTTCTAAAACATCCACTTTCTGCAAGGGTCAAACAAGTGTTTTTCTATAGTCTACTTCTGGAATTAGGGATTTAGGGTCACCATGCTTTCAATACAGAACTTCGTAGGTGTTTTATTAACAGCTTATTAATGAAACGGGTGACCGTAGTCACCTTTTTTAAATTTTTTTTTTTTTTTAGGAACTTCAGAGTATGCATCATTGAATCAATTCCTTCAACCTTTCAGATACTCTTGAAGCCTCAACACCAATTCTTGATGAAATTGCCTGCAATCCGAGAGCAGCTATATTAGTATAACTGTTATTTGATTAATCTTCATTAATTTTGCACTAGTCATAGATTGCAATTAAGATTCATTTCAAGTTAGAAGCTTTAATTTATTTCTTATGATGAAATAATAGGACGAACCAACTAACCAAGTGAATTATTTATTACCTGACAGTGAATGGTGTAGAAAATATTTTCACCAACGACAGAGAAACTGGCATTCACAACCTCGGCACCTTCTTCTTCTAACACTGCAATCACCTCGTAGAACATGAACTTCTTTAGCCCAGTTATCAGGACCACCTCCAAGATGATATTATCAAGCTTCAGTTAATAGTAGAAGAGGCTGCAGCATGTAGAAGGAACTCGATAAGCAGTTCAGTTGAGAAGTCTCATTTGGGAAGTCTCTATAGTAATCAGTTTCCTTGATGGTAATCAGTTCTATACTCTCATTTCATTCTTTATGGTAATCAGTTCTTTTATTTGATTTGTAAAGGCTTGACTGATGGTTACTGTTTGGGTGTGTTAGGAATGATGGGATGGAAGATACTTACAGTGTTCTTATAATTTTCTGAACAAACTTGGGGAGGAGCACACAGGGAAGAAAGCCCATGGAGAAATTCGCTGTCTATGCAACGTCCGCTTACGAGGCAGTCCGAGGAGGACAAGACTGCACACAAGGGACTTGTTGAGCCCATGGAGACTATACTTAGTGATATCATCATATGATCTGCATGGAATTAGTAAAATTTAATACCAAGTTCTATTCAGTAGCTGATCAAAGTGTAGGCATTTAGTGATTAAACTTCATTGCATAAATATACATGGAAAATTTTTGTAATCTGTGTTTTTGTAATTTGCTCCTGTTGGAATCTGTTTGTATTTTGACTAATATGGATAGGCAATTCCGGCTGTCTAATATATGGATGTGAGTTTGGATACATAATCATACTGGATTCAGTGGATTGTATTGTCCTCCACATACGAGATTGTACTGTTCGTATCAAATGGCAACACATAAGCTGATTACTCTGCGGTTTTCATTATATAGTTATGATGTGAACTGATACTTGTTCGAACATGTGGTTTGGGGATGATGCTAATTGTATTACAAAAGTTGGACCATTGTCATACTACATTGACTGGATGTTTTTGAGCCTCATATGGACCTGGATGCTTTTAGTATTGTGATACAATTTGTTAAAGGAAAGACGTTGAGCATGCATTATGTATGGCCCTTGGCTGCTTTATCCATCGGTTAGAGCTAGCATGCAACCATGCAATACACTACCAAATTCATCTTCTTTCCTATTTTGGTTGAATGGAACCTAGCTCCAAATTTCAACTGGGAAAAACATGAAGGAGATATAACCAAAGAGGCTAGTTAGTAAGTGACTATACAAAACGAGAGGGCATTTTTTAACGAAACACAGCAGAGAAACTTAGCATCTAGAATACTATATGACCGTGTGCGTTGTATAAAGCAAATGAGCTTGTTTTCAGATAGTTGAGCTTATTTTTGGAGATGTGATTACTTGGAATCAGATTTATTACTATGAAATATGAATCTGCCATTACTATGGAAGTTAACTTTCTTGTGTTAGGTAACTTAAATGAATTCCAAGGGTATTATCGATCTCAATCTGATTGCATGGTGAATCTAAAATCTCCAATTCATCAACAAAAATCAAAATTTTCTCCTACCGTGGGGATATCATTTTCTTTGAGATGTTTAATTCCTGGGAAATTAACATTGGAATTGCGACAAAGTCCAAAAACAGTAATCTGGATGGAAATCTTATAACACCACCAGATTACAGCAGTACCAAATGCTTGGGTTTCACTTAGAAAACTATGAAACAATCAAAACATTTAATAGTGAAACAACTAATATATTTGCCTGCAACACATTAGCAACTATTATAACCAACTTTTATCAACTATCAACAATATGTTGATTATCAAAAGTACATTATCAACTATCAAAAGTACATTATCAGCTTTTATCAACTATAAACAATATGTTGATTATCAAAAGTACATTATCAACTATCAAAAGTACATCATCAACTATCAGCTTTCTCCTTATTCTGGATGGACCTGACCAAGAAAAAAAAATTAGAAATTGGTTTAATTCACCTTATGATCAAACATTTGGTGAAGTTGCCATGACCAGAAGCATTCAGAGTCAACAATATGCACAATTCCAGCCTCTTGCTAGATCAACTTTGTTGCGCAAAACCAAAAGCATATAACCACTCTAATGAGGAAAGTATGCATGCCTAAAGTGAAGGTCCTCACCTGTCCTCGCCCATCATAGCCAGTTGCAACTAGTGGAAGTTCCGCAACATCTTTTCCCAAAACTCACATTATTGTCAAAAGAACTGCGAAAGGAGCATCTCAATATGATATAGTCAAGACTACCATTCATTATTAATTATCACTTCCTAAATCTCACCCCAAAGTCAAAACAGCACAATACATTCGAGTCAAAATAGCAAACATATTGTGAATGGACATTCCACTTTGGTCTATATATACAGGGGAAAAAAAGAGAGGAATGTGTTAGTATAGATTAAACATACACTCTTTTTTGACTAGCATACACTCTTTTTTGATCTGTAGAAAAAACATGTTTAATATCCGGTTGGTTTCACGCATATTTGACTAGCATAATTAACATTATTCTTTTGAAGTCATATGTTAGTATAGATTAAACATACACTCTTTTTTGGTATATATATAAAT
The DNA here is from genome assembly GCA_017893485.1 of Hemerocallis citrina. Classification (NCBI taxonomy): domain Eukaryota; kingdom Viridiplantae; phylum Streptophyta; class Magnoliopsida; order Asparagales; family Asphodelaceae; genus Hemerocallis; species Hemerocallis citrina. The sequence continues at coordinate 82,776,172 of CM030358.1, forward strand.
AAAACTGCAAGAGAAGAGATGAAGCTGATAGACTATAGGTATTACCTTTTCTACAAAAACAATACCAGTCCCCTTCTACAGCTAATGGCAAGCAAATATTGGCAAAGTTTTAGATGCATAAGATTTCAAGTTTAACGGTTATTGTTAAAAAGAAGACTTCAAGTTTAAAGTGCCGCAGCGATCAAAGAATAAATGTGTAGAATTTCCTCACCCAAAAAACTAAAGCTGGAAGAATGCCCTGCCCTCGACAACTAACTTTGTAAATGCATCCTGTAGAATATAACACAAAAAGTTATGTGCTAACTCGTTTACTAAATCAGGTGAAGTGGTTTTAATCAATACCCAATAACAATAATAAAAAAATAATAATACCCAATTAAAATTAGAAACAGAATAAATAAATTTTACCTCTATCCACACTTAGAGATGGAGATCCGTTAGTGTTTCAACGGGGTGTTTCATTTTCCACTTCTTTGATACAGATCTTAAAGATGCATCTAAAAAACACATCAAATTCTGAAGATCTAAACATACCCATAACAACCCAACATCTGAAACAACGAAAAATTTCGAACCCAGATCTAGTTTCAACCCTAAAATAACAAACCCATCAAAGCATTAATCAAAACAGTTCGAACCCATCAAAGCTCCAAAAACAAAGAATTTGAGCAGCTCATATACAGCAGTAAAAAAAAGCTTTGTTTACCAAAGATACATAAAAATTGGAGCTGAGTAATTTGACATCTCATAGAAAATGCGGACGTGTCAAAAATTGAGTCGAAATGGAGAAATTTGTAGGCTCAGAACAACACTTGGCAACAAAATTTGGTAACTCTTCAAACTACATTCTACATAGAGAGAAATATAATAAACATACATATTAAACAAATAGAAAAGGTCGTCTAACATCTCCATAATCCCCAACTTCCTGCTAAACAAATTTGTTGCCGGCAAATTAATACATAATTTAACCTTTTTTTTTAAAAGGTCTTAATCAACTCAAAATTAATTAAATAAATGCAGGCTCTACCCAAACTTATTCGGAGAGCTAAATTTTTCATCATCATAGTTGTCTTCAACACATAAACTGAACTAGTCGTAGGCTCAGAACACACTTCTATATATTCATTCTGTAAATCAAGCATTAAGAATGTGTCTAGGGCTGCATTATTATGCCGCGCCAACTAGTTGTAACTTATTAGCTTGTTAGGTAGTGCATATCATCATTGCCTACACCAAAACACAAAAACGGCCATGGGCCCTCTTCTGATATACCAAAAATGGCTGTGAATGTCTCCTTATCATGATAAGAGATCATATTGACTGACAAAAATACAGCTCTACAATATATATACAGTAGCGGCCATATTGACTCTTTTTTTAATAGTGAAACTTCAAATAAGAAAACGAAATGTAATTTGAGACTGAGAATATATAGAGTTAGTCTATTATGAGATGGTGAGATGGGCTCCTTATTGTGAGCGGGAGCTACCAGCCATTCGATCTAGTTTAATTCAGATCTAATGGCTGAGATCAGATCTCGTTCTCCATCCTGTTTTGTTTAGAGTAAAATTGTCATTTACCCCATCTCCTTATCTTTTTGGAAATATGGCTCCCAACTCATATCCCGCTCTCTCTTCGATCGTAAGAAACCCTAGTCTCCTCTCCTTTTCTTACTCCCCGCGCTCGTAGGCTCAGAACACACTTCTATATATTCATTTTATAAATCAAGCATTAAGAATGTGTCTAGGGCTGCATTATTATGCCGCGCCAACTAGTTCTAACTTATTAGCTTGTTATGGAGTGCATATCATCATTGCCTAGACCAACACACAAAAACGGCCATGGACCTGATAAAAATACACCTCTGCAACATATATACAGTAGAGGCCATATTGACTCAATTTCTAATAGTGAAACTTGAAAGAAGAAAACGAAATGAAATTTGAAAGTGAGAATACCTGAGAATACCTGATAAGAATGATTGGGGGCTGCTAGGGTTTCTATTCGAATCGATGAGGAATCGAAACCCTAATCGTAAGCTGGGTTAGACGTCGAAGGGAGAGAGAGAGAAACTCGCAACCCACAATGGCGATTTGGGGCTGGTAAAGCTGGGTTTGACGTCGAAGAAGAAGAGAGAGAGCCTCGCAATCAGCCAGCGGATTTGGGTCTTCGATCGCAGGGAGAGAGAAAGAGACCACTGCGCGCAGCTTTTGAGATTTGGGGCTAGGGCATCTCGTCGAAGAGAGTGACGGGATCCATGAAATCAGCCAGCGGATTGGGGGCTAGGGTTTCAGTCGAAGAATGAGAGCGCGGGAGAAAGATAAGGAGAGGGGGCTAGGGTTTTCTACAGATCGTAAGAGAGAGCGGGATCTGAATTGGGTTCACACTTCACAGCATGCCGCTCAAGATAAGGAGAGGGGTAAATGACCAATTCACCCTCAACAAAACAGGATGGAGAACGGGATCCCATCTCAGCCATTCGATCTGAATCAATTCAGATCGGATGGCTGGAAGCTCCCGCTCACGATAAGGAGCCCCGCTCACCATCTCATAATAGACTAACTCTATATATATATATATATATATATATGTGTGTGTGGTATTGAACCTAAGATCTCCTTTATATTAGTTATGTATGTGCACTGCACATATTTATTAGGTTACAATACACGTATTTGTTTGGTGACAAACTCTCCCATTAAAATAGTAGGGATGTATAACAAAACTTTTAAAAGTATTTTAAATTACGGTCGCTACAGTATTTTACAACTCAAACAAACTAATATTTTATGAAAAACTATTTATACTACACTAAATTTGCATCCAACAAAAATTATTTAAGATTGATCTTGCTAGAGTATTTCTCACTCTTTTGAAATTTTTCTTTTTTATAACCAACCAAACCACTCTCAGGAGTAGTGCTTCGATTATCCTGCTAGGGAATAGTGCCCTGCACATCTCAAAGCAATCGAAAACATTCATTGTTCTTTTAGATTGGCTCAACCGGTCACTAACTCTACTCTAGTGAGCACGTGGTTGCAGGGCCTAATATCGATACAGTACAATAATGAGTGTACTTTAACTGGTTCTGGAATACCAAACATGCTCCCATCTAATTCACCCAAACGGCTAAACCGTCTTTGAGAACAACACCCACTTCCGTCCATCTCCTCTCTTATCACTTATCAGTTCTCACTGTCAGCTTCAACCCACTCCTCCCTTTGCCTCAATATTCCCTTCTATCAATTTTTTTTTTAAAAAAACAATGTAAAGGATTGAAGCACATTTACGGACAATCCAATTGAATCAACCTCCACTAATGGCAACCAATTTAATTCACCATTGTGTTGCACAAAAGCAAACCCCGCAAAATAGCCATCCTCCTCATCAGCACTCCCACACGTGACCTTCTCGTCCTGACTTAATACCTTTCAAAACTAATCGGGTTCAAGTTTGGTTTGAGTGGACATGGTTGTGTATCCCGAATACTGAGAGTAAGGATTTTAGAATGGATTTATACTAAAGGTTCTAGTTTGAGAGATTATTCGACAAACCATTGTCTTCTTAAATAAGATTTCTATTCATCAATAAATGAAAGGAAGAAGAAAAAAAGCACAAGTCTATTTTCTCCACAGAGATTGGACATTTAGGAAAGTAGGCCCCACCCGTCATATGCTATAGGCTCCATCATAAGAGCATCCACAGTCGTTCGATGTAAAAAATGGCAAAATGCATATTTTGTCCATCCAATTCGATGAGCATCCACAGTCGTCGAATGGCAAAAAAAATACATAAAGTCGTTAAAAAAGAAACAGACGAAACATCATGTTTCGTCTGTAATTTAAAAAATAATTTATACTGATAAAATGTTAATAAAACATATGGATTTTTCGTCCCAAAAAGGAAGAAGTTATTTTGGCAAAAAAAATTTGCAAATTTTTTTTTTAAAACTAGTTTGTAAATAATATTTGCAAAAACAATTTAAAAAATTGCAAAATAAATTTAAAAATTTGCAAAAACAATATAAAATTTTACAAAATGTGCACAAAAAATCACAAACCTGGACGATACATGATGGTTCGTCCGGAATTTGTGGAAGTTTTTTTTGCAAAACAAAATTTGCAAAAACAATTTTAAAAAATATTTTGTAAAAATTATTTGCAAAAACAATTTAGATAATTGCAAAAAAAATTTAAAATTTACAAAATTAAATTTTTAAATAATTTTTTTAAAAAAATATTCGATTGGGACGAAACATGATGTTTCGTCTCACTTGGGACGAAACATCATGTTCATTCCCACGCTTGAATTCATTTTTATTTGGTTTTTATTTATTTTTTTACTTCGGACGAAACATGATGTTTCGTCCGATCAATTAAAATAATAATTAAATAATTCGGATGTTTCGTCTGCTATAATATGCATTTTGCTATATGGAATGCTACTTTTCCCTTTTTACTGTAGCAAATTTGCCAAAAAATGACAAAATAGCTCACGAGTGTGTGAGCTACAGTTAAAAAAAAAGGAAAAAATGGCCAATAAGCAAACGACTGTTGATGCTCTAAGAGAAGAATTAAAGGCAAGATGAAACGTATGGAGGATTAAATTTACGGGGCAAAACAAGAAAGAACAATAGGAATAAGAATAAGCACGGGAATCATCAGATTTGCATCAGATTTGGAGACAAATGAGAAGACTATGAACAGAGTTGGGATCTACAGAACGAAGGAAGGAGAAGGAAGAAGAATTTTAAATTTGAAGAGGTAGGGGTAAATTAAGAAATTTAACAATTCAGATTTAACATAATAGATTAAGTTAATAGAGTAATGTGTATAGTATACTTTAGTCTTTTGCAAACGTTTTGTGAGCATTTTGTATTGGGATCAAATGTTGGGGGGTACTCTGTATTTTACCCTAGATTATAACATATTTAAAGGAATTTTAACCAAGGTTTTAAAACATGGAATTGGCGGAAGGATCGAGTTTTTTCAAATATTTGGATTAGAATCGATAGTGTCAGATCAGCATATCAGGTTTTCTGGATCAGATATGTTTAAAAAATTTATTAAAAAACAAATACTTCTATAATTAAATTATTCTAAAAAAATTAATTTATAAAAATTAGTTAATGAATTATTTTTTTACAAATTTAATATCTTTAATTACTCACTTTAATATTTATGTTAGTTTCAGAGAATTATTAATGCAGAATAAAACTAGGACAATAAAAACAGGTAACCAATCATACAAATTATTTACATACAAGAAAAATAAAAATATAAACTAGGAGAGTAGAATATTCAAATATTGTAATTTTTTAATCATTTAAATTGGTGGTTTCAGGTTCAGATCAAGCTGATCCATCCAATGCTAATTCGACCGAACCCGACTTATATCGCCGATCTCGAAATTTAGGGATTGTGTCGGAGTGACCACTTGAAAAAAAATCTAGATCGGCTGGATCTGATCGGGATCGACCAATCTTTAAAACCATGATTTTTAACATAACATTATAGATTTAAGGGCATGGCATAAGAAGGATGGTGATGATAATATCAAGCACGCGAGCGGATTCAAAGTAAAGGATAATCTGTAAAATTTAGGATAAATATAATAGTTAAAAGTTAAAAGACATGGACTGTCCACAAAGTGTCATTGTTCAATACAGTTTTTGCTCTTAATGAAAGAACTCCCTACATAGGTTACAGCTACGTTCAAAATGAAAACCAAAATATCCATATGCATTATGACAAACTCTATTATAATTTATGTTCAAAAATCAAAATGTCCGTATGCAATGATACGGAATATAGTCTGTCTGAGTCATTACGTGCACAAAACATCAAACACATGCTTCGAGGGAGTGGGAGCATCTATCTTTTGCAGGCTTTGCACTTTCTATAAAAATGAACTCTATAAATAATGTAACATAGTCATTGAAATATGGATTGTATTAGAATAGGTTCATTTATAAACTAAATATAGCCGCTTCAACTAAGTTAAAGGAATAAGTGCAGTAAGGTTCACCTCAAAGAAAAATTTGGAAAGTGCTAGCACCAAAAGTAAAGCAAAAACTTGTAGATGTATCAATAACAAAGATGTTTCTAATGAAATAAAAAGTAAATCAGGCTGGGTTCATCGACAAGATTCTATAAAATATAATTAACATCTGGAACTGCTTATGTCAACAAAATAGAATTATGTCAACGTGACATAATAGAATTGATATGGGTTAGGAACGACGTGGCCCATCCTGAGCCACAGGATCCCCTCAAGATGCGCGCACCTCCTGATCCGCCAGATCCTCCACGTCAGCACCGGAAAACCGCCCGGACTACTGCCACGTCAGCCCAGGGAACCACCCCTGCATCCGCCACGTCATCCCTAAACCGCTCGGGTTTCCACCGCTTCAGCCACACGGGCAACCGGGTCCAGACCCGGCCCCAAACGGGTCCAGACCCGGTTGGCATCTTCTATAAATACCAGACCCCTACTCCTTCTCCAGGTAATCAATTTTTCTTCCACAAAACCCTAGTTACTACTACTCTCTCTCAGAGACTAACTAGATCGTCGGAGGGTTTGCCACCGAGACCAACCCCGGTGTTCCTAGACCGTCTGCAGGTACACGAGGCCTCGGATCCAAGCCTCCTGATCCGAGCCGAGCATCCAGCCCTGCCTCACTCCAGCCTGTCACCGGTACCGTTCGGCCAGCCGAGGGTCGTCTGATTAGGAGCTTCTTCCTTCAAATACAAATCGAGTAAGAACTCACACCTGGTGCATCCACACGTCTCCCAGAAACAAACCGCATCAGGTTGGCGCCGTCTGTGGGAAAGCTACTTCAGAAGCCGACCCGAGCCCGACCATCAAGGTACCTCGACAGCCGAACTCTCATGGCCCCCAAAGCCAAGAAGGCTGCTACCTCCGCACCTCGGCAGGACTTGCCCCCGCCGGGTGCCGCCGCCGAAGCGCACGCATCCAATCACGGGGCTCCCCGTCAGGGACCCCAGCCGAGTGCCTCCCGTCCAGCCCAGCCCGACTTACGGGGGTTAATCATAAACCGACAGGTTAGCCGCAGCAGGGGAAGGGCCGCTTCCAACTCGGCCCCGAACCATCCAAAACCACCGTCCCAAGGGCGGAGGCCAGCGCTTAGCCGCATCGGACGGCAACCTTCGGCTCGACCGAATCGGATCAAGGGAGCCCCAGTCACTCACCAGGAGTTCCAGTACTTCCGGAGGGAAATCCTGGGGGCCCTCCGAGGGGCCCCCAACAAGGAGGATGTCCGCCATTCTCAAACCAGGTCGGACGCCGAGGCCAGCGTATCCCGCCCATCAACGATCCCACCAGAGTACAATGGCGATCTCCTAAGGCGCCTCCAAGAAATGGAGGATCGCCTCGACCACATAGGCGATGGCGGTCCTGGAGCGGCTCAAGAATACAGACCTGTCCGACCTCCTTTCTCCGCCCTCATCCTCCAAGCGGAAATACCCCGAAATTTCCGACCACCTCAGTTCGAGACTTATGACGGCGAGGGAGATCCTGCGGATCACATGGAGGGTTTCAAAACCCTGATGATGATTCACAGCGCTTCGGACCCCCTGCTGTGCCGAGCCTTCCCTGCCACCCTCCGGGGTCCGGCTCGGGAATGGTTCTCCAAGCTAATCCCCGACTCCATTCACTCCTTCGACCAGCTGGAGGGCAATTTCCTTGCCCACTTTGTCACCAGCCGGAAGGCCGAGAGGACAAGTGCTTCCTTACTTGGACTCAGGCAGAAGGAAGGGGAGTCGCTCAGAGTGTTCGTCCGGAGGTTCACCGCAGAGGCAAGGTCGGTCTCCTCCCTCGATCCTGGCGTCGCCTCCGCGGCATTTCGGCACAACGTCCGTCATGGACAGCTGAAAGCCTCTCTGGCGAAGAAACCCCCCATCGATTTTCCTGACCTCCTCAACAGGGTCGAGAAGTACATCAGGACGGAAGAGGCCCTAAACCCAGAAGAGTCCAGGGAGGCCCCCGGGAAGGAAAAGCGGAAGGCCGAAGAAGTCGAGCCATCAAAGAAGGCTCCAAGGGACGCTGGCGCCATGAAGAAGGTCCCGCCGGTCCCTCGCTTCGAGAGGTATACCCCACTAACCCAAAATGTGTCCTCCATTCTCTTGGCGATCGAGGACAGGGACCTCGTCCAGTACCCTCCTCATCCGTCCAACAATACCAGCAAGAAAAGGAATCAACGGTTCTACTGCCGCTTCCACCGAGACAACGGGCACGACACGGATCACTGCCGTGCCCTGAAAGATGAGATCGAGGCCCTCATTCAGCGAGGGCACCTCAGGGAGTACAAGCAAGAGGAAGCTCGGGGACAGAGGGACACGAGGAACAGGACTCCACCTCCTCCTCGAGCGAGAGCAGGAGCTTGATGAGCCTGAGGGCCAAGCCATATTACACTGCATCTACGGGGGGCCCATGGGAGAGGAGTCCAACACTTCCCGCAAGGCATTCATCTGGGGTGGCTGATGTGCAGATGGATCTGTGTATCTCGAATACTGAGAGTAAGGATTTTAGAATGGATTCCAGGTTTATACTAAGGTAGTGTTTGGTCCAGCTTAAAATTAGCTTAGCTTCTCCTTTAGAAGGAGAAGCTGGGCCAAACATACATTTTGAAAAGCTCTACAAAAAGAGAAGTAGCTTTTTTTTATGAAGAAAAAGGAGCTCTAAAAGAAGCTACCAAGATCTACTTCTAGCTTCTAGCTTCTAGCTTCTAGATCAAAACCAACAAAGAAAAAAACAAATCAAAAAAACTACACTGCCCCTCCACCTGATCCATCTGATAGAAATGAGAAATAAAGTGAAGTGAAGATGATAAGTGATTGAAGTGAATTGATAATCAAGCTATCGGCTTGAGATGTGATGTGATATTACCCAAACTGTGTGTTTGAGGTACAGTGATTATTACCCACGCTATCGGCTATGGGATGTGATATATTGTGGCCCCAGATTGTGTTTGGGAATTAAGTAAAAATGATAATAAGATATATTACTTATAAGAATGAGAATTACTAAAGTGATGTAATGAGATGTTAATGAGCTATAAAATAAGGTTTTGATACAATGAGTATGAGTATTCTAATTAATGCTGTGATACTTTTTATAACACAATAAAATAAATACCTGTATTATGAGATTGGGTATGAAAATGGTAATTAAAAAAAGTATGTTGTGATATGAGTTTGTGTACCTTGGAAGTGTGTCGGGGAACTACTCGCCTGCTATTTCTGTGGAAATGGTGGGAACTACCTGCCTCGGCACAACTTCCAGGATGAATGTGTGTGTTGAGGACATAATATAAGTAGATGAAACGCATGGCTAAATAGAGTTGGAGAAATGATGTAATAACATCATGTAGTTATATTAATATAAATAGTGAAATGCTGATATAACGATAAGTGTGGAAAGATGAATATTCGTATTAGGTGAATGTAAGATAAGTATGTATATATATACACGAGGTTGATGTGAAGTGTATTATGAAATGTGGGAAGTTATGGATAATTAAATAGTTGAATGCAGGTTTGGCATAGTTGATATGTCATTGAATTGACGATGTTGTTGTATTCAAGATTCAGGTTGCCTTATTTTAATTCGGCATTCGTAAGTTTAATTTATTTTCTTTATACTATTTTAATATATTATTTGATTAATAACTATACTCACACCAGAAATGGCTAATCCCTTAATGTTTGAGGGGTTAGGGGAGTCTGAGGACTACCCTAGATCCCTCACTGTTGCAGGTTCTCATCAGTGCAGAGGTGAGGCGTGAAATGGTAGTATAACTTTTTATTTTAAAAATTTGTATTATTTAGTTATAGGAATAGTAAAATTTATGATTTAAATTGTATTATGAGTGTATAAGTATGTATATGATAAAGATGGGTATAGTGTGAGGTGATGTAGTATGTTTGTGACCCGTACCCACCTCGTTGTGGAGTACCGGGCTCTGTGGTAGGTTTTACAAGGATTTTTCTAAAATTTTGCCTCGTTTTTCGAAGAAATTCATAGTTTTTAATTGATATTTGATAATCCGTTGTGAGTTTGGCCCCCAGAGCATTATATTATATTGCCTGTGTGTATCTGCTCATTTTGGCCTGGGGAGCCCATGAAAATATTATGTTGATTGTGAGCTACGTTATTTTTAGAAGAATTCCGTAAGCATTTTGTGTTTCGGGGCAAAATTTACAGGGGAGACTCTGTCAAAATTTTTCCTGAAATATAACTTTCTTAGTTTATGATTAAAGTGATATAGAAATTGAAAGAATTGAATTTGGAGACTTAGTTTTAAAAAAAAAAAAAATTGGGGTGTTACACTGTCTTATCCTCTTTTCTCCAACTTCAAATACTCCGTGCCTAACTGTATTTAAGGCCATAATCCTAACAAGGATGTGGATCGATAAGTCCCTATTGTTGGTCACTTCAGGTATCCCTCCATGCTATGTTCGTATTTTGGAGGGTGAATAGGTGAAGTTGTCTCGGGTAGCAAATGCAGGTGTTACATGATTGCTACGGTTGAGTATATGGGCAGGATATGGTAGACTCAGGATTATGGTTGGAAGGTTTTGGTCATGATCGATGGGTTCAAGGAGCATATTAGTCTCATGGTTTGTGCATGGTGCGTCACTGGATAATGGGTGAAGGCGGTGTATCTTGCAGGGTTAATTGAGAGAGAGGTTTGCACATAGTTTGATCGATGATCGGTTGATCGGCAAGGTGTTGTGTGGATGGAGTTCAACATGAAGGAGAATCCATTTCATAAGGTGACCAGGTTGTTCCAACGGAAAGGTTTCGGCTGGAAAAATGTCCATCCAGATTCTCACATGAGAAAGCGGTTTCGACAAATGAAGTTCTTAAGGGGAAAAAAGAGGATTAAGTATAGAGGATTTAGGAAATGCATGTCAGGTATCCGATCTCATGTGGAGTTGTTTGAATATTGTCAAAGTTGGAGATTTTTGAGTTATGACCTGGACTGAAAGCAAGAAGAAGAGGAAAAGTAGCAACAACAGCAAGAAGAAAGAAAGCAAAGGCAACAGTAGTCGATTGCAAAAAAGTATGGTCGACTGCGTTGGAACAGAAAGCAGTTGTAGCAGCAGTGAGAGCATTCGACTAGGATAGTCAACTACAATTATCTCTGACTGCAAAGGATAGTTGACTGCTCTTTTGGGCAGTCGACTGCAATTTGTCAGATTTGTGGATATGAGCTATTTTCTGCAGGTTTTATTGGGGATCCAATTAAAGATCTATATATATGAAGGGATGCGTATTACTAGAGTCAACTAAGCAAAACTAAAGCCAGAAAAAGGGTTCGACATGCGACGGTTGCTCTAATCCCAAGAGAGGTACGGCTTGGGTTCCTCGGGGGAGAAGAAAGGGGATCAAGACATGCCCATGGGGAGAAGAAAGGGGATCAAGACATGCCCATGGTGTTAATGTCGTCGTGAGATTCCGGATGGCTTCAAGGTGAACCCTAATGATTAAGTGAGATCTTAGAGGGCTTCAAGGGAGGTCAAGATCTATTCTCAGATTTAGTGGTTAATGGTAAGATCTCGGATTACGCATATATACTATAAAGTAGTGATCTTCTTCAAGAATCAATAAAGTCTCTCCTCTTTTCCATATATTTTTTGTGCGGTGTTTGAGTTATTTTTGTGCTTGTGGATTGGTTTACAATCGATGTCGTAGGATAAGGTGTTGTAGAGTAAGAGATGCCACAACTCTCAACAAGTGAGCACTGATTCAAACTAAAAAAGGAAGACATACACTTGATTTTAATGGACTTTAACTTCGATATTCGTAAATGATTTGTTGTAGATCCATTTATAGAGAGGCTTTCAGGAGTACATATGTGCATGCATACTTGAACATGATCTTACTTCACAACAGAAACCAGTGTTTAGCTGGCAGTAAGCACATGTATATTGTTTAATATAAATGCACATACGTATTCCAGGATTCCCCTATAGCTTGGCTAGACCAAATTGTTTTGATACAAGTTAAAGTCAGTTAACATCAAGTGCATTTCTTCAGTTTAGCTTCAATGAGTTCAACCAAAAAGCCAAAACATAACTGACAGATAGCAGGTTCACTTAGATGTCCATAACAATTAACGTACTAAGTAAATCCGGAAGCAAATAAATAATCTTAACTTCGTTGTATAAACTTCTTGTATAAACTCCTTCTACCACTTCGTAATATAAACGGCATAACCTCATTTCCTCATTCAGTACAGAAAAAAACATCTTCCAAGTAGAGAAATTCGATCGGATCGTTCGAACGTCAACAATTTAAGAATGTTTCTCTGGTGTTACCTCATATCCGAAAGATCTTTGATTCATGAAAAATATGCTCATATGCTTATCTTGCAATATAATAGGAGAATACATAGACTAAATTCAAGAATGCATAAGCACCTTTTTCGAGTAAATAAATGTCAAAACTACTCTACCCATGAGGTGTATGAGAATATGCTAACAAAGACAATGAGTTCCCAAGTTTTTCAGCAAAATGCCATTTAACAAGTTACATATCTTAACAAAGATTATTTACACTCTCTTAGTGAAGTTGTCGGAAAATGAGTAAACTTAAAATGCTGATTAATACTGTAGTCGAATCCTTTCCCTAAGTAGTTCACCTTGCATGGAATTGATTAGTCTGTTATATTATTAACCAAACAAAAAAAAAACTCACAACCAAAATTTTATTCAAAAAAAGGGAGAGTAGAACTATAAAACTCATGTATTGAGTGTACAAAATCATAACAATAACAATAACAATATAAGAAGCTTGTAAAGGACATTAGAGTCGGACACACGAGGTCAGTAACAAGAAGCTATCAATGACACCAATACGGATCCACGAAGTGGATTAGACTTTTCATTCCAATTCCCATACTAAATGCAGAACGACGCCTGGTGGGTAATCTATCTCTATATTATTTAGTATATGCTCGTCAATTTCCAAAGTTGCTCAAGATTATTAGTAAGAAAAAACTCAAAAAAGTATGTGAAATGTATGCGCTAGAAATCTTAAGATGACTTTAAAAGAACATAAAAGCTATAAAATTGAGATAGTAGAGTGATAAATACCTTAAGATTAACTCAGCCTTAATGAGGTTGTTGATAGTAGAGCATCCCTGAGATGCTTCTTCCTTACACATGATAAATGTTTGATCCCTCTGCTTCTTATCGCATTATACAGGTTCAGCACGTGCTCGACTGCTGGTTTTTCTCCTCCTTCACCAACTATCTAGTGATGTCCTGTCATCCTCATTAGCACTGCACGCGAACATTTACATTATTAAGTAGTAAAAGTATCCATATTTACTAATGATACAGAGAAAAAAAGAAATGTAGATGGCATCTTACCATCAATATGTAGGACTAATTCAGGTTGATTGCATTAAATTACTATCATGCTGAACTTAAGGGACCACATGATCAGCCTAACTGCCTATCGGACACAGAGAAGAGAGAGACAATCAGTTGGTTCTTTAATTGCAAGTGTGTGAAGGAAGTAAAACAAACTAACTAATCAACAAAATCACATTCCCACTCAACTTACCTCTTCTTCTCTGCTTCATTGATTTGATCCCTGAAATTCCCCAATTTTCACTGTGCCCTCTCAAATCCCAAATTTTCGGATAAGGTAGTTGACTAGAAATTGAAAAAAACAGAGTTTTCATGAGAAATAATGAAGTGGAAATGAACGAACACACTTACCAATTGCAGGGACCACATGACGTTATATCAGCCTAACATCTCTGTAATTATCTGTAATTATCAGCTGAGTATAAATAGGGGAGAGAAAATGTGTGGGAAGAAAGTAAAATGAACAATGTTATCACACATTACCTTATTTTATCACACTTTCTTCTTTCCTTCATCTCTTTGCCTTCCTAAATACCAACTTCTACCATAACCTCTGAAATCCAAATTTTTTAGGATCTTGGGACTAGATTGAGAAAATAGAGTTTCGTGAGAATAGACACTGATTATAAAGGTCAAATAATCAGTTAGATATATGCATGAATGCTTGGAAAAGATATATAAACCTACGCAATTTATGAGCAAGAGACATCACATCAGTCCTTTTAACTTTTAATGCAGAACCTGAACATGCACTCATCCCTTCCAGCTTGCCTACAAATGGCTACTCACTGATGATAGATAGTCTGCACAAATAACAACAAAATTACTCTAAGCAACCCTTATATATTCCCCAATTCATATGGAAAAACAAGTAAAAAGGATGGATTTACGGAGGGAACCAAGTAAACTGCGACTTCTCAATCCTGCAACCCCCACATTTACAATTTTCGATCTGGCATCGCAGTGGACTGAAGAAATGTAAAATTACAACCTTAAATAAAGTGATAATTGAGGTCCAAGGATTACCATAACAAAATTGGTTAGTTACTGGAAAGACAGTGAAAAGTTCTACTTAAACTCGCCTCGAAAGTTAAGCCATATGATAATGACTAGATCTCTAATTTTATCAGCTTATACCTAATAGTTAATATCCGACTAAGATAACCGTCAAAGAAAGAATCATCAACAGTTATTTATTAAAGTAGAAAGTACAAACAACCTGGTGCTGCTTGTTTTTGGGTGTGGGGGCAACAGGTGTAAGTTCTTGTAATTGGTGAAGCGGAAGGGACGGCAGTGCGTTGGTCTGACCCTTGGGCTGTACGTTCGGCGCGGGAGTAGCAGGAAAGAGGTAGAGGTTGGGTGCTCGGCTTGGATCTTAGTGGCTCGGCTCGTATCTTAGTGGCTCAGCTCGGATCTCGATACCTGCACAATGCCTACAAATATCGGGAGAAATCCTGGCGATAGGCCCTTTGACGATCTAGTCAGTCACTGGAATAGCAACAGTAGCTAAGGTTCAGATGGGGAAAAGTCTACTACCTTTAGAAGAAAAGAGGGAGTCTGGTATTTATAGGCAGTCACTGGAATAGCAATAGTAGCTAGGGTTCAGATGGGAAAGAGTCTATTACCATTATAAGGAAGGAGGGAGTCTGGTATTTATAGGCAGGGACTAACGGATCTTAGACCTTGATGGGCCGGGTCGGACCAGTTAGCCAGTGGGCCTGAACTGGCTAAAGCCCGTTGGACCTGTTTGACTCGATGATCATGGAGGAGCGAAATCTGAGGAGATCGTATGGCCCTGATGGGGACACGTCATTTATACCATATCATAAGCCCCCCACTCCTGAAGGGCTGTGTAAACCAGCCATGGAGTAGTTTGTCTTTGGGGGAAGAGCGGAGGGGAGTACATGGCGAAGGTGGAATATTGAGTCCCTGAGAAGTAACTGGGATCAGTGTCG
This sequence comes from Hemerocallis citrina, assembly GCA_017893485.1. Lineage (NCBI taxonomy): Eukaryota > Viridiplantae > Streptophyta > Magnoliopsida > Asparagales > Asphodelaceae > Hemerocallis > Hemerocallis citrina. Next base: position 82,791,533 of record CM030358.1, read on the forward strand.
AGCCGAGCGTCAGTACAGTCAAGGCATAAGGCGAAGAGCGAGGCCGTTCACGAGAGGGAGCGGTTACGGTGGTGGGATGGAAAAATCCCTTGGAGAGCGAAAAAAGAAGCCGAGCGTAGAGGCCGACCTTTATGGAGTCAGACCTCCGAGCGTCAAGCGTCGAGCCATTGCAGCTTTGTAAGAGAAAGTTAGGGCCTTTGCTCGAAGTCCATTCCGAGCACCGAGCGTCGAGCGTCAAGCCACTACAGCTTTGTGAGAGAAAAGTAGGCATTTGCTCGAAGTCCATGCCTAGCGCCGAGCGACGAGCATCGAGCATCGAGCCCTTACAGCTTTGTGAGAGAAAGTTAGGCCATTGCTCGAAGTCCATGCCGAGCACTGAGCGTCGAGCCCCTACAGCTTTGTGAGAGAAAGCTAGGCCTTTTCTCGAAGTCCATGCCGAGTGTCGAGCATTGAGCATCTATAGCTTTGTGAGAGAAAGTTAGGCCTTTGCTTGAGTCCATGCCGAGCGTCAAGCGTCAAACCCTTACGGCTAGTGAGAAAGCTAGTGCGTTGCTCGAGGTACATGCCGAGCGCCAAGCCCCCCAGCTTATGAGAAAGCTAGGACTTTGCTCGAGGTACATGCCGAGCATCGAGCACCTACAGCTTATGCGAAGCTAGTGCGTTGCTCGAAGTACATGCCGAGCGTCGAGCACCTATAGCTTGGGAGAAGCTAGGGCTTTGCTCGAGGTACATGCCGAGCATTCGAGCACATACATCTTGCGAGAAAGCTAGTGCGTTGCTCGAAGTACATGCCGAGCATCGAGCACCTATTGCTTGTGAGAAGATAGGGCTTTGATCGAGGTACATGCCGAGCGTCGAGCACCTACATCTTGCGAGAAAGCTAATGCTTTGCTCGAAGTAAATGCCGAGCGTCGAGCCCTTTCAGCTTGTCAGAAAACTAAGGCTTTCCTCGAAATACATGCCGAGCGTCGAGCACCTACAGCTTGTGAGAAAGCTAGTGCGTTGCTCGAAGTACATGTCGAGCATCGAGCACCTACAGCTTGCGAGAAAGCTAGTGCGATGCTCGAAGTACATGTCGAGCGTCGAGCACCTATAACTTGTGAGAAGCTAGGGCTTTGCTTAAGGCACATGCCGAGCGTCGAGCACCTACAGCTTGCGAGAGAGCTAGTGCTTTGTTCGAAGTAAATGCCGAGTGTCGAACCCTTTCAGCATGTGAGAAAACTAGGGCTTTGCTCGAGGTACATGTCGAGCATCGAGCACCTACAGCTTGTGAGAAAGCTAGTGTTTTGCTCAAGGTACATGCCAACCGTCGAGCACCTACAGCTTGTGAGAAACCGGTGCGTTGCTCGAAATAAATGCCGAGCGTTGAGCCCCTTCAGCTTGTGAGAAAACAGGTGAGTTGCCCGAAGTACATGCCGAGCGTCGAGCACCTATAGCTTGTGTGGCTAGGGCTTTGCTTGAGGTACATACCGAGCGTCAAGCACCTACAGTTTGCGAGAAAGCTAGTGCATTGCTCGAAGTACATGCCGAGCGTCGAGCACCTATACCTTGTAAGAAGCTAGGGTTTTGCACGAGATACATACCGAGCGTCAAGCACCTACAACTTGCGAGAAAGTTAGTGCTTTGCTCGAAGTAAATGCCGAGCGTCGAGCCCTTTCAGCTTGTGAGAAAACTATAGCTTTGCTCGAGGTACATGCCGAGTGTTAAGCACCTATAGCTTGTGAGAAAGCTAGTGCTTTACTCGAGGTACATGTCGAGCGTTGAGCACCTACAGCTTGTGAGAAACTGGTGCGTTGCTCGAAGTAAATGCCGAGCGTCGAGCCCTTTCAGCTTGAGAAAACTAGGGTTTTGCTTGAGGTACATGCCGAGCATCGAGCGCTTACAGCTTGTAAGGAAGCTAGTGCTTCGCTCGAAGTAAATGCTGAGCGTCGAGCCCCTTCAGTTTGTGAGAAAGCAAGAGCTTTGCTGAGGTACATGCCGAGCGTCGAGCACCTACAGTTTGTGAGTGAGCTAGAATGTTGCTCGAGGTACATGCCGAGCACCGAGCCCCGTGGCTTGTGAGAAAGCTAGGGCTTTGCTCGAGATACATGCCGAGCGTCGAGCACCTACAGCTTGTGAGAAAGCTAGTGTTTTGCTCGAGGTACATGTCGAGTATCGAGCACCTACACCTTGTGAAAAGCTAGTGTGTTGCTCGAAGTACATGCCGAGCGTTGAGCCCTTTCAGCTTGAGAAAACTAGGCCTTTACTCGAGGTACATGCCGAGCGTCGAGCGCAAACAGCTTGTGAGGAAGCTAGTGCTTTGCTCGAAGTAAATGCCGAGCGTCGAGCGCCGAGCATCGAGCATCGAGCGTCGAGCGTCGAGCGTCGAGCCCCTTCAGTTTGTGAGTAAGCTAGCGCGTTGCTCGAGGTACATGTCGAGCGCCGAGCCCCCCAGCTTGTGAGAAAGCCAAGGCTTTGCTCGAGGTACATGCCGAGCATCGAGCACCTACAGCTTGTGAGAAAGCTAGTGGTTTGCCCGAGGTACATGCCGAGCGTCGAGCACCTACACCTTGTGAGAAGCTAGTGCGTTGCTCAAAGTACATGCCGAGCATCGAGCCCTTTCAGCTTGAGAAAACTAGGGCTTTGTTCGAGGTACATGCCGAGCGTCGAGCGCCTACAGCTTGTGAAGAACCTAGTGCTTTGCTCGAAGTAAATACCGAGCGTCGAGCACGAGCCCCTTCAGTTTGTGAGTAAGCTAGAACGTTGCTCGAGGTACATTCCGAGCGCCGAGCCCCCAACTTGGGAGAAAGCTAAGGCTTTGCTCGAGGTATATGCTGAGCGTCAAGCACCTACAGCTTGTGAGAAAGCTAGCACTTTGCTCGAGGTACATGCCGAGCATCGTGCACCTACACCTTGTGAGAAGCTAGTGCGTTGCTCAAAGTACATGCCGAGCATCGAGCACCTACACCTTGTGAGAAGCTAGTGCTTCGCTCGAAGTACATGCCGAGCGTAGAGCACCTACAGCTTGTGAGAAAGCTAGTGCTTTGCTTGAGGTACATGCCGAGCGTCGAGCACCCACACCTTGTGAGAAGCTAGTGCGTTGTACGAAGTACATGCCGAGCGTCGAACACCTCCAGCTTGTGAGAAGCTAGTGCTTTACATGTGTGATGTTGACATCGAGGGGGGGGAGAATCGAGGTATCGAAATCTTATCAACCGTTAGATTTCGATGATCAAGATTGGACGGTTTGAGATCCTTTTGAGGATTTCGAGGCGTCTCCAGCTTCTCTATAAATCTCACCCCCTTCTCATTTCTTCACTTTGCTTTCTCTCTCTAGCTCTTGGAGCTTCTCCCTCTTGCTGCCGGCGACGTCCTTTCCAGTGACCATTTCGTTAACGAAACCCAGGTTAGTATCGTTTTTGTTATGTCACGGTTTCAGTCCGGTTCCAAAGCGAGTGCCTCTGGTCGGGATGAGGAGGATCATCTCTCAGTCTCCACGTCATGGGATCTAAGCAACAGAGCCTATGATGTAGTACCGCTCCGCAACCACAAGCCTTTTGTGGTGGAGTCCACCGATTCCGAGGGTGAGGCAGAGGTAGCAGGTGGGGAAGTTGAGGAAGGTGTGGTGGATGAGGGAGCCGAGAGTGCCCTTGACGGGGGTAGTGGGGACGATGCTGCAGAGGTTGGCCCCATTCTTCCGCCCCTGGCGACACCATCTCCTCCGAGGACTCCTCTTGTCCGAAGGAGGAAATGGCATCTCCCGGACAGTCCGGAGACGCCAGACGAGTTTGAGCCTAAGCATGAGTTTGACGTCTCGTACTTCAAACAGCCCCAATCTATAAGGATGTACCCTGATGACATCGAAGATTTGGTTCGGTTCGGAGTGGAAATATCTTCGCCAGGTCGAACCCAGATCCAGATGGACAAAGTTCAGTGTGTTTTGACGGCTGACCACCTGCCCGTGATAAGGGCTAATTACTTCATAGGGCGGGAGTATGAGCTGATGATTCCCAGTGCTGGCCTCCGTCTGACCACTGAGTTGGCACCCGGCTACTGTATGTTTCCCGAGGATGCTTTTACCTCAGGGCTAAGGCTACCGTTGCACCCATTTATTAAGAAGGTGCTGAGGTGGGGGGCCCTCTACCCGATGCAGTATGGGCCCAACTCTTGGAAGCAGTTGGTTTGCTTCATGTTGCTCTGTGAGGAGAGAAAAGTGCCTTTGAAGTTGAATTACTTTAGGGCCGTTCTAGAGGTGAGCGTGTTGGGAGAGCAGGAGGGCATATATTATATATCGCCTCACCCCCACAAGAAGGTGGTGCACGGGCATCCAGACTCCATAAAAGGGTGGAAAGGGAAATAATTCGTCGTCCAAAGTCCGGTGCCTTGATAAATTCCTACTGCTTGGAATTTTTACAAGCCGAACTACAAACCCCCGAAGCGGAGAGTTGACGAAAGTGGAGTGGGCTGATGTTGATCGGATCGTAGGGGTCACAGCATCGGCTGGCCCAATGTGACCGAGTTGCACTTGGCTCGGATCGGACTTGTATGTTCCGTTTCTTTTTTATCAAACTTTATGCCTTCGTGTTAACAGTCTTCTCTTTCCTCTACAGCGATGGACAAGGCCAAGATTGACGCACAGAGGGATCTGAAGGACCTGGCCAAGAAGAGAGCAGCCGAGCAGCCTAAGCAGAAGTCAGGGTCCCCTCAAGGGGGCTCCGAAGGTCCCTCAGAACGCACTCCCAAGATGGCGAAGACCCTCTCCGTCAGAAGGCCCGTGGGAGCAGGAACCGAGCACTAGTAGCCGAAGGGTTACTGAGGCTCTGAAGAGAGGGGTCCCCCTAATTCATCCCGACGCTCAGGTTATGGTAGGTAAGGAGGGGCTCAAGCCATGGTCCCCTAACTGGTCGGTGAAGGTTGCCGACACTCTGGCCGAAGGGCCAGTATTGGTAGAGGAGGTGGACTGCCTTGCCACACCACGCGACCGGGCTATCTTGGCGACAAAGACCACCGAGACGTGTTATATGAGGTGGGCTCAGGCCCACGTGATGGTAAGGTCCCGCTTGTCTGTTAGCTTTATACTAGTGACATTACTTTAGTTTGAAAATAACAACTCTTGGCTCCTTGTTCTCAGGCATCCATGGTCGGGGCTCAGTAGAAGGGTGCTACGAAAAGGAGCTTAAGAGGGAGGTGAGGAACGCTCAGCGGTACGAGAGCGAGATGAAGGAGCTGAAGGCGGAGCTGGAGGCGTCCAAGGGGCGCGAACAGGACCTTCAAACCGACTTAGTAACTCAAGCGGATGAGCAGCTACGCGCCCTGGCACAGGTCAGGGGGAAGGTAGACGCAAAGTACCAACAGATGGAGGCCGCAACCATGGACGAAGTGATCGCGGCCCAGGACGAAGCTTGTGATCGGGCGAAGGAGCACTTCTTGTTTCTTTACCCCGGGGCCAAGGTTGATGAACTCCACTACGGCTGGAAGTTGCCCGACCATCCGAAGACGCCTGGGGGAGAATGCGAGGAGGTGGAGTTAGGGCTTGCCCTTGAAAAAGAGGCAGGAGGAGCAGCGGAAGTTGATGTTCAGGGGGCGGCCAACGAAGAGGTGCTGATTTCTTCTAAGAAATAGTCTTAATCTCCTCCCCTTCTTCTTTTTGTATTTGCCAAGTGCGGACTGGCCACCGCTATATTGAAACAACTTTTTGGGATAATGAATATATATTTTTGGCCGAACTGTATGACTTGTTTTGAAAGCTTGGAGTGAACGTTTCCCCTTTTTGTGTCAGATGGACGAGACCCTTGGAGCAGACCTCAGTTCAGCCGAGGTCAAGTGCTTTCGGGACAGGCTGGAGTCCAAGGAGTCTGTCTTAATGCGCTATCACAAACAGGCACGTGATCGGAAAGCTATCGTTACCTACTTCATGAATAAGTCTAAGGAGCTGAGCTTGGAGGCGGCACGCCTGAAGAAGGCTATCGCCGACTGTGACTGGGGAGCGCCGAGACGGCGTGGTCGATGTCCAATGCCTCCACCAAACGGCCGACCTCTGAGTCCTTCCTTCGCGAGATCGTGGAGGAGCTAGAAATTCAGAGGATGAGGGTCATGTTGGGTATAAGCGGATCTCGGCTTCATTCTCTCGGGGGAGGTCGACCCTCCATCATGGGTCCATCCCCGACCCTTCGCGTAGAAATGGCGATGTTGGGGAACGCCCAGAGCTCCATTGCTGGAGTATCTACCTTGGCGATGCCGACGGGGCCAGGCAAGCCCGTCAAGGAGCAAACACGCTCGGCGGGGCTTGAGTTGGTCTGTGTGATCCCAAAGGGCCCCTGAGAAATACTTAGGTTGAGGTGATTGTCGTTGTAATAAATCTTATTGTACTGTGGCCTCCCGAGCGTTGTAATAAAATTGATCTTTTCGATTTGCCTTCACCTATTTTTTGAGGATGAGCATCAAGGGCTTAGGTGAGGACGAGAGATCGAAGAAATCTCCTGTCTGTCACCGCCGACTAGCGAGGTCGTGGGGCCGACGGTTGAGGACTTGGGAGATTGAGAAATCTCCCGTTTGTCGCTTGTAGTCCCCGCCGTGTGGCAGAGTCGTGGGGCCTAGGAGCCCCTTTTGGCTCGGGAGCCGAGCCGAGGGTTGAGAACTTGGGAGATTGAGAAATCTCCTATTTGTCGCTTGTAATCCCCGCCGAGTGGCGGGAACGCAGGGTTGAGGAGCCCTGTTAGGCTCAGGAACCAAGCCGGGGGTTGAGAAAATCAGTGCCTTGCTCGAAATCACTGCCGAGCGTCGAGCAACACCAGCTTGTGAGAAAGCTAGTACTTTGTTCGAGGTCAATGGCGAGCATCGAGCATCCAAGCCTGTGAGAAAGCTAGTGCCTTGCTCGAGGTCACTGCCGAGCATCGAGCGTCCAAGCTTGTGAGAAAGCTGGTGCCGAGCATCGAGTACAACCAGCTTGAGAGAATGCTAATGCCTTGCTCGAAGTCAGTGCCAAACGTCGAGCATCCAAGCTTGTGGGAAAGCTAGTGCCTTACTCGAGGTCACTGCCGAGTATCGAGCACCCCCAAGTTTGTGAGAATACATAGAAATTTGAACAAAAGGGGGAAGAAATAAGATTACACTTCATTCTTTCTACATAAAAAGGGGCGGCACGTACTACCGATTACAAAAGATCGATTACACAAGCTCGGTTACACAAGATGTCTAGTCCGGTTACAGAAGAAGTCTGGTCCTCTCCCTCGAGGAACTTGATGAGGTTCTCCGCATTCCAGGAACTCTTCACTACCCTGCTCTCTAGGTCTTCGAATCGGTACGTGCCGGGGAGTACCACTTCGGAGACTTATATGGGCCCTTCCAGTTGGGGCCAGCTTTCTTCTTGTTGGGATCGGATATAGCTAGTTTCCTGAGCACGATGTTGCCTAGCTTGATGTTGGTGGGACGGACCTTTTTGTTGTAGAATCTCTCGATCCGTTGTTGGTATATGCTTCTCCTGACGGCGGAATTTTCTCTGAGCTCGTCGATCAGATCCAAATTTGCTCTGAAGTTGGTAGCCTGATTTCCAAAGGGATGACCGCCTCGATTCCGTAGGTTGGGTTGAATAGTGATTCGCCAGTAGGGATTCTCTGGGTTGTTCGGTGCGACCAAAGAACGCTCGGTAGCTCGTCGACCCACAGTCCTTTGAGAGAATTATCCAACCGCTTCTTGAGCCCGTCAAGGATTTGGCAATTGTCATTTTCTACCTGGCCATTTGACTGGGGGTGAGATATCAACGAGAAGCGCTGCTGGATGCCCAATCGCCAGAAGCCTAGATGACTGGATATCAACGAGAAGCGTTTGTTGGATGCCTGGCCGTTCGCAGAATTTCTGAAAGTTTTTGCCTACGAATTGGGTTCCGTTATCAGTGATGAGCACCTGTGGGATCCCGAACCGACAGATGATGTGCTTCCAGAAAAATTGTTGAGTTTGATGCTCCGTGATCGTGGCTTGGGGTTCCACCTCGATCCACTTGGTGAAGTAGTTGATGGCCACTACCAGGAACCGCTTCTGGCCTGTGGCTTTCGAGAATGCTTGGTGAAGTAGTTGATGGCCACTACCAGGAACCGCCTCTGGCCTGTGGCTTTCGAGAATGGGCCGACCAAGTCCATCCCCCACATGGCAAATTCGTTTCACCGAGGAGTATCTCTGGCAAGGGCTGCACCTTTTGACAAGGTCCTGGGCGTCTGGTAACATGGTCTGCCAGTAACAGCCGTGGTTCAGGACTTTTCTAGCGAGCAACCTGCTCCCCATGTGGCATCCTTCAACCCCTCGTGTAGTTCCTTCAGTGCGTATTTGGCCTCATCACGGCCCAAACAGCGGAGATAAGGTCCTCTGTCCACCCTTGTGTACGAGCGTTTGAAGAGTGTCTCATCGATCATAGTGAATCTCTCTGAACAGATTCTGGTCCTTGTCTCGGCCCGATCCTCAGGGACTTCTCCCTCTATCAGAAACTTTCGAATGGGAGCCATCCAAGAGTCCGATTGAATCTCAACGGCGAGGCAAAGGGCCTCGGGGATGTCGATGCTAGGCTTTAGGAGAACTTCGATTAAGACGGTGCGGTCGAAGCCTTCAAAGGACGATGAAGCGAGCTTGGACAAAGAATCAGTTTGAGCATTCTGCTCTATCGGGATCTGTTCCACCGAGGCAACGTCGAAGGCGGTTAAGAGTTGTTGGACTAGTGCCAAGTATTGGACCATCCGAGTGTCACGAGCCTCATACTCCCCGGTGATCTGGTTGACCACGAACTGGGAGTCACTGAAGGCTCTGATTTGCCTTGCCCCTGCCTTATGTGCCAATGTGAGCCCTGCAATCATCACCTCGCATTCCGCCTCGTTGTTGGAGGCGGGGAAGTTTAGGCGTAGGAAATACTGAAGAACGAAGTCGTCGGGGCCTCTGAGTATGACGCCCGCACCGCTTCCGACCTCGTAGGACGAACCGTCGACAAAAACCTCCCAAACTGGCTCCCCTTCCTGAAGTTCAGAATACTCGGAAATGATGCGCTCTGTGATGAATTCGGTGAGGGTCTGCCCTTTAATAGCCGTCCTAGGTTGGTAGCTGATGTCGTACTGGCTCAACTCGATCGACTAGATGATTAAGCGGCCAGAATTCTCCGGCTTGTGGAGGACTGCCTTGAGGGGCTGGTCCGTAAGAACCTGGATCGAGTGGGCTTGAAAGTATGGGCGGAGCCTCCGTGCGGCCATGACCAGAGCGTAGGCGACCTTTTCCATTTTTGCTTAACAGGTCTCGGCTGAGAGTAGGACTTTGCTGACGTGGTAGAGAGGCTTCTAAACCCCATCCTCCTCTCGACCAACATGGCACTGAGTGCTTGTTCCGAGGCCGAAAGGTAGAGGAAGAGGGGTTCGCCCAGCTCAGGCTTGCTCTAAGTGGAGGGTTGGCGAGGTAAGTTTTCAGTTGGTCAAACGCCTGCTGCTGAGAGTCCCCCCATTCGAAGCCTTTCGCCCCTCATAGAGCCTTGAAAAAGGGGAGCGACTTCTCCCCAGACTTGGAGTGAAAGCGGCCGATGGCCGCCAGTCATCTCGTAAGCCGTTGAACTTCATTTACATTTCTTGGAAGGGCCATATCGATTATGGCCTGAATCTTCTCGGGGTTTGCCTCTATGCCACGCTGGCTCACCACGAACTCGAGAAATTTTCTCGAGGAGACGCCAAAGGTGCACTTTCCGGGATTGAGCCTCATGTTGTGGAATCGGAGGACGCCAAATCTTCCTCGAGGTCGGCTACATGATCCTACCCTCGGCAGCTTTTGACGAGCATGTCGTCGACGTACACCTCCATGTTCTGACCGATCTATTTTTTAAAGACTCGATTGACGAGCCTCTCATAGGTGGCACCGGCGTTCTTTAGCTCGAATGGCATGACCCGGTAGCAGTAGAGATCCTAGTCGGTTACAAAGGCTATCTTGGCGATGTCCGGAGGGAACATCCTAACCTGGTTATAGCCCGAAAAGGCATCCATGAAGGTGGTCAGTAGTTCGTGACCCGATGTCGCATCAATCAGAGTGTCGATACTTGGGAAGGGAAACGGATCTTTGCGGCATGCCTTATTGAGGTCCATGAAATCTATACAGATGATCCACTTTCTGCTTGCCTTCCTAACCATCACGATGTTAGCTAGCCACTCGGGATAGCTGACCTCTTGTACGAACCGGGCAGACAGAAGTTTGTCCACCTCCTTTTTAACTGCCTGTTGCCTCTCGGAAGCGAACTTAAGTCGCTTCTGCTGGATCGGCTTGGAGCCCAGGTGGATGCTTAGTTAGTGCAAGATGAGGTCTTCAAAAATCCCGGGCATGTCGTATGCCGTCCAGGCGAAGAGGTTGATATTTTGTCGAATACACTCGATAAGGGTCGGCCACAGGTCTGGAGACAGAGATCGGTGCACGCGGAACCATTTAGATTTGTCTTCCGCCTCGATGGAGACCTCTTCCAATTCGTCTACGGGCTCCGAGTTGGATTGGTTTCTTTCGGGCGGAAGTTCCACTGCATCAAGGGGGATACCCCACCCCTACTGTGGTCATATAGCACGAGCATGCAGACTCATGGCTTCCCCGGGCAATACCGACTCCAAGGTCGGTGGAGAATTTCAGTTTCAGGTGGTAGACAGAGGGGACGGCGTGAAACGAGCAGAGGCCGGGTCAGCCGAGAATGGCATAATAAGCGGCCTTGACATTGACTGCCATGAAATCCATCCCGGTGGTCACATCAAGTGTGACGATCCCCTTAATTTGGACTGCAGGGCCGGAGAACCCGTGAAGGGTGTACCCGACCGGCTTTAACTTCTCGCGGGAGAGCTTGAGGTTTTCGAAAGCTTCTAGAAAGAGGATGTTAACCGAGCTTCTGTTGTCCACGAGAATCCGGCGAACTTCGTGGTTCGCCATGCCGATGCTGATGACGAGGGCGTCGCAATGCGGGAGCCGGACGTCCTCCAGGTCTTCTCCTAATAAGGATACCACTTGCTGCTGAACCCTGGGAGGCGGTTGGTCATGGACCGAATTTATCTCCCGCAAGAAGGCTTTACGGGAAGTGTTGGATTCCCCCTGCATGGGCCCGCCATGGACACAGTGTAAGATGGCATGCCCCCCAGTTTCTTCAAGCTCCGTTTCCTATTCGGGTTGTCTACTGACCGTTCGAAGAGGAGGCGAAGACCTCGGATTCCTCGGGTCCCTCTAGTCTCTTGGGTTGGTCCGAGTGAACTCTCTAAGGTACTCTCTCTGGATGAGGGCTTCAATCTCATCTTTAAGGGCTCGGTAGTGGTACGTCTCGTGCCCGTGGTCTCAGTGAAACTGGCAGTAGAATCTTTGGTCTTGTTATTTGTTGTTTCTCGGTCAGGGAGGGTGTCGGACAATCCCTTTGTCCTCGATCTCCAAGAGGATAGCTGCCACGTTATGGGTCAGTGGTGTGTACCTTTCAAAACGGGGTGGGGGGTGGGGGGGAGGAGCCTCTTCTGACCAGATGCGTCCTTCAGGGTCTTCTTGACAGGCTCGGAATCGTCCACTTTTCGCTTCCCCTTGGCAGTAACTTCTTTAATGCCTTCGGGGTGCAGAGCTTCCTCGGCCCGGATATACTTCTCGACCCTGTCGAAGAGGTCGGGAAAGTCGAGGGGCGATTTCTTGGCTAATAAAGCCTTCAACTGGCCATGGCAGACATTGTGCCGAAAGGCCGCAGAAGCAACACCTGCATCGAGGGAGGAGACCGCCCTTGCCTCGGTGGTGAACCTTCGCACGAACTCTCTGAGGGACTCTCCCTCCTTCTGCTTGAGGTCCAGGAGGGGCACGCACGTCTTCTCGACCTTCCTACTGGCCACGAAGTGGGATAGGAAGTTTGCTTCGAGTTGGTTGAATGAGAAAACCGAGCCGGGGGTGAGCTTCGAAAACCATTCCCAAGCCGGACCGCGCAGAGCGGCAGGAAAGGCACGGCATAGGAGAGAATTCGATGCGTTGTGAATCAACATGAGGGTTTTGAACCCTTCCATGTGATCAGCTAGAAAACTTTGGCCATTGTAGGTCTCGAATTTGGGCGGCCTAAAATTTCTGGGAATCTCGGCACCTGGATTTGAGAGGAGAACGAAGGTCGGTTCGGCCAGTTCCTTTGCCCAGATTGTGGTCCGCTCTCGCCGAGGTGGACGAGGCGATTCTCCATCTCTTGGAGGCGCCAAAGGACGGCCTCGTCCTGATCCCGTGGGCAAGTCGAACCATGAGATTCGCTGCACTGGGCTTCTGGTTAAGAACCAGTGTTGTACGCCTCAGTCCTGGGACCGCCCCGGATGCCTGGACGACCCCATTTCTAAAATTCTGGAACTCGACTCTCGTGATCGGAGTCTGCTCTTCCTGACCTCGCGGAGGCAGGTGCTCCCAAGGCGAGTGACTGTGCGTCGGTTCCCATTCTTGGGTCGGCTGCCGACTATGGTTCGAAGCCGAGTTGGAAGCGGCCCCTCCCTTCGGCCGGCTAACCTGCCGATGCTGAATGATGTGCCGTAAATCAAGGGAAACTGAGCGTGAAGCGCTCAGTTCAGGTCCTGCTGCACCATTGGCTCGTGGTCGGTTAGAGCCCTGGGTATTCACATGGCTGTGAGAGGGAGGGGGATTTGGGCGACGTCCAAAGGTGAAGACTCTTCTGGCTTTGGAAATCATGGTGAGGGTTGGCCTCGAGATGACGACCTAGGCCGGGATCGGATCGGTGTCAGTGACGTGCAGTTCCCACAGACAGCGTCAACCTGATGCTGCTTGTTTTTGGGTGTGAGGACAACAGGTGTGAGTTCTTGTAATTGGTGAAGCAGAAAGGACGACACTGGCGTTGGTCTGATCCTTTGGGTTGTACATTCAGCTCGGGAGTAGCAAAAGAGAGGTAGATGCTGGGTGCTCGACTCGGATCTTAGTGGCTCGGCTCGGATCTCGATACCTGCACAATGCCTAAAAATACCGGGAGAGATCCCGGCGATAGGCCCTCCGACGATCTAGTCAGTCACTGTATTAGCAACAATAGCTAGGATTCAGATGGGAAAAAGTCTATTACCTTTAGAAGGAAGGAGGGGGTGTTGTATTTATAAGCAGGGGCAAACGGGACTTGGACCTTGATGGGCCGGGTCGGACCCATTAGCCAGTGGGCCTGAACTGATTGAAGCCCATTAGACCTGTTTGACTCGGTGATCATAAAGGAGCGAAATCTGAGGAGATCTGATGGCCCTGATGGGGCCACGTCATTTATACTATATCACAAACCATCTTGAACTCCAAGAATACGTACACACTGATCCAATAAATAATAGAATCACAAATGAGAAACAGAAATTAGAAATTCTAAGATAACATAAGTATGAACATGCTTATGTAGATGAATAAAAATGGTAGCTCGAAAATGATACCTACATAAGCTGATATAGTTTGCCCCAACAAAAATGGTAGCTCGAAAATGATACCTACATAAGCTGATATAGTTTGCCCCAACAAGAAGAGTCAATCACCCTAACAGAGCATGAAAACACACTATATTGTCGAATCCTCACTTAAATGCCCTCTGCAAAACTCATGCAAGTCACCCTCTACCCTGACCCTAATTCAATGCAGGTAACCTAATGGTGGGAGCATTCTACTTCAGGATGTGACTATGATGCTGATCAACAGCGGTAAGGTAAGGGACTGCAAGTCTTAGGTTATGTTTGCAGTTCGTGTCAGTAAGTTTTGTACTATCGAAACTAAATTTGCAAGATAAGACTGAAGTAAAAGCAAGATGCTCCTAATGAAAAAGACGATAGAATACAGGTAATGAAAAACATATCACCGTATAAAGATCTGAGTTGGCATCTGGGCCAATTGCATGACCACATGGCATGATATCAGCCTGACTGCCATCTCAGTCATCGATTCTCCCGATAGGCCACAATTAATGCAAGCCCCGTGAACTCACCCGCTCGTCTATCGCAAATTAGCCGCTTCCATTACGGTCGACCCTGGGTTAAAGTGCTGCTTAGTGTAAATAGAAGAGAGACAATCAGTTAGTTGTTAATTTGTAAGTGTGAAGAAAGTAAAACAAATTATCAACAAAATCACATTACCTCTTGTTCTTTGCTTCGTCCATTTTGTTCTCTGAACACCCCCCCCCCCCCCCCCCCCCCCCCCCCCCCCCCAAAAAAAAAAAATCCAACTTCATATCGGCCTCTGTAGTTGGGAAAAACTTTATATGTCATATTACCATATTACCAAAACATTGAAGAACAGGAAAGAACTGCATTGGAAACGTATAGATGCCATATTACCATGCATAACATTCAATAACTGAGTTGCCATCTGGGCCAGTTAGTGGCCATTTCTGTGAGTAATGCGTGTAAATACAAGAGAGAGACAACCATATATTTGTTTGTAAGTGTGTGAATAAAGTACAACAGACAAACTTATCAACAAAATCACATTCCCTCTAACCTCTTCTTCTCTGCTTCAACTATTTGCTCCATCTCAGTTTCAAACATAGACTCACAACTCCAAATATTTCAGATCAGGTGAAATTGAAGAAATAGAGTTTCCATGAGAAATAATGAACAAGTAGAAATCGATAAATACGTAGACTAAATTCAGTAATACATAAGCATCCCTTTCGAGTAAATAGATGCCAGAGTACTCTACCTATGAGATGTATGAGAATGTGCTGACAAGGAAAACAAATTTCCTATGTTTTTCAGCATCAATGCCACTATTGCAAGTTACGTGTTTTAGGGAAAGATTATTTAAACTTTTTCTTGATGAAGTTGTAGAATAGTAAGTAAATTTAAAAAGCTCAAAGAATTTAACTAAATTAATACTGTACTTGAATCCTTTGCCAAGTAATTCACCCTGCATGGATCTAATTAGTCTGTTATGTTACAAATTAATAACAGATTCAGTCTTTTTCCACCAAAACTCCTCATCAAAGAGATTTTGTTTAAAACAAGGAAAAGTGGAACTATAAAATCTCTTCTATATATTGTACAAAATCATAATAATATAAGAAGCATGTAAGATATCAGACACATGAGGTGACAACAAGCTGTTAATGACACCAATGCATAGATCCTTGATGCGGATTACACTTTTCTTTCCAATTGATATACTACAAGCAGAACTACGGTCTATCTTTCTATATGGTCTATATGACTCAGTCAAAGAGCCTTATTTAGTCTATGCTCGTCAATTTTCAAATTAGCTTATGTCTATTAGTATGAAATAAGTATGTGAATGTATGCACTAGAAATCTTAAAAGTTCATAAAATCTATAAAATTGTGATAGTAGAGAGATAGAAACCTTAAAATGAGCTCAACCTTGATGAGGTTGTTGACAGCAAGGGCACCTCTGAGATGCCATTTCCTTGTAGGTATGATGAATATTTTGATCCCTCTGCTCAACAATTGGGCTTTCTCCACTTCATCCATCTCTTTAGTGAGGTCCTGTGATCCTCAGTTGCACCGCATCCCGACAAAGACCTAAAATTCCAGAGATATTACTCATTAGGCAGTAAAAGTTTTCATCTTTCCTCAGGAAATTAAGAAAAAATGTAGATGCCATCTTACCATCATCAAATTGCAGGACTGGTTTTAAGTTGAGCAGAAAATGTAGATGCCATCATAATACCATCATGGCCTAACTGCCATCTGCAGTGTATAAATAGAAGAGAAACAAACAGTTACTTGTTTAATTTTAAGTGTGTGAATTGAAGTAAAACAAACCTCAATAAAATCACATTACCTCTTACCTTTTCTCATCTGCTTCATCTATATGCTCTTTGGAAATGTTTCTACCATGCCCACTCAAATCCCCACTTTGTTGAACCAGGCAGGTGACTATTTATAGAGGAAACAGAGTTCCGAAAAGAAATAATTACCATGTAGAAATCAACAAAACAATTACCATCATATAGAAGGACTAAGTTAGATCTTCAGCTTACTTACATGGTTACTTCATCTGGGTAAATTGGAGGGAACACATGACATATTGAGAGATAAAACTGAAATCAATTCTTAAATCCCCACTTTGTTGAACCAGGCAGGTGACTATTTATAGAGGAAACAGAGTTCCGATAAGAAATAATTACCATGTAGAAATCAACAAAACAATTACCATCATATAGAAGGACTAAGTTGATCTTCAGCTTACTTACATGGTTACTTCATCTGGGTAAATTGGAGGGAACACATGACATATTGAGAGATAAAACTGAAATCAATTCTTAATCATAAGATTTAGTAAGAGATAAAACTCAACTTCTAAACCCCATGAAATGAAATCCCATTTCTTCTTACAAAACAAAAGATGCTTAAAAGTGTACTTTTTTGTGACATGCCAACTATTCAATAAAATATCTGAGGGAGAATTAGTCCTTAATTAAAAGAACCAATAGATGTATGCATAATTTCTAGTAAGAAAGGTATTTACCTGTGGCATATTTTGAGCAATAGACTTACATAAGTCCTTCTAATGCCGAACCCGAACACATTCTTATCGGCCAACCAACAAAATGGCAACTCACTCCACTGTTGGAATCTAATGAAGGAGTCTGGACCAAACAGCAACAAGAAATATTGTTAGCAACCCTATTATATTCACCAAGTCATATAGAAAACAAGAAAGAGTATTGTCTTTACCCAGAGAGACAAGTGAACTTATCAGAGTTGTAGCTACATGTATCAGCTGAGCTAAGGGCGGCCTGGTGCAGTATGCAGCAGGTTCATCGTATGACTTCATGGGATCCCTAAAAGTGGCGGTGGAAGCATGCCACTTCAGGATGCGAGTCTGATGCTACATCAAAAACCGGACGTCTATCTTAGTCACAAGCTGATCATGTTGTGAACCTTTGGAGATGCTAAATTAACTTGTGCATGTAATACAAGGTGCCTGTCATGATTTTACTATATCAAAACTGTAAAAGCATGGATGATGTAAGAGACATGCACGTTTGATATCAATCAACCTAACCTAACTAACTGCCACTTTTGCGACCAACCGAGTCTAAACAGGACATACACAAGTAATTTTTTATAAGTATGTGAAGAAAATTAATATAAAGCATCACAGCACAATACCTCTTTTCACGGTCTTTCTAGACTTCTTCGACTTCATCTCTCTTCCTTCTGAAATCCCATCTCTCTTCCTTCTGAAATCCCAGTAGTGATTAGGAGCACAGAATAAGTAGGAGCAAGACAATCAGGTGTTTGTAAGTGTGACAATCAGGTGTTTGTAAGTGTGTGAAGAAATTAAAGAAAGAAACAAACTTATCAAGAAATGATCGCATTTCCCTCTTACCTCTTCTCCTCCGCTTCATCTATTTGGCATCTATTTGGCATCTCTGTAATTATCTGGTGAGTATAAACAGGAGAGAAAGTATGTGAAGAAAGTTTTAAAAAAAAACTTTTAATAAATCAATAACGCTCACATTACCTCTTACTTTTCAACACTTTCTTCCTCATCTCTCTGCCTTCGAAATCCCAATTTCCACCACGACTTCTGAAATCCTTACTTTTTGGATCTAGGGACTAGATAGAGGAAATATAGTTTTCATGATAACAGACAATGATTACAAAGGTCAAATAATCAGACAGATATATGCACGAATGCTAGAAAAAATTATATAATCTATGCCATTTGAGCTCACTTACATCAGTCCTTTTAATGCAGAACCTGAATGTGCACACATTCCTTTATTCCCCAATTCATATGGACAAACAAGAAAAATGAATCATGTCTTCACCAAGAGAAACAAGTGAACTGCACCTTCTTGATCCTGCACCCCCAGTTGGAATTTCACATCTACAATGTTCAAGAGATCATATAAATGTAAAATTACTACCTTAAATACAGTGATATTTGAGGTACAGTGATTACCAAAACAAAAAAATAGGTTAGTGATTGGAAAGGAGTGAAATGTTCAACTTAAATTAGCCTCAAATGTTCAACCATTTGATGATGAGTAGATCTCTAATTTCATCAACTTGTACTTAACAGTTAATAGTTGACCACAGATATTCTAACAGAAAGATACATCAGTTATTTATTAAAGTAGAGGTACCCCATCTTTAACTCCCAGAATACGTGCACACTACTCTTACAAATATTTGAATCACAAATGAAAAATAGAAGTCAATATTAGTTCTACAAGTTCTATGAACGCTTTTCGAAGAAGATTAGAATTAAGATTGGAAAGGAAAATGCGTCATCTGCGGATGTTCCTAATCTATTGCTGGACCCTCCTTTTTCTTCCACCTCCCATATCACTACTCTTGCAGCTTTGTAGCCTCCTAATATTTCTAACTTGATTGTGGATAGAGCGGTTTATACGAAGCACGTTTCCTATCTCCTGTTGGTATCCTCCTCGTCCCCATTCTAATTCTGTGGTGTCACCAGTGGGATTGATCTTCGATAAGGTTTATGTTTTGATTAAATTCTTCAACTTTAGGACTCGTGGTTATTTTAACTTCTCTAATTACAGTAAACCTAGAGTTCTGCAGTTTCACCGTTGAAGTCTCCAAATCTGGTTTGGATCATCCCTGCTCGTTCTTCCCAAACTATTTCAAAACCTCACATCTCTCTTCAACCTCTTTTAGTACTGTCCTTAGTACCCTCGTGGTTAATGAAGGCTCTTCTTCAGTTCCCCTTGCCAGGACTCCCAAGCGTCGATCATCTACCAAGAACATTGGTCGTGGTAGGACTCATGGCTATTTTAACTTCTCTAATTACAGTAAACCTAGAGTTCCATTTGGAGGTACTGCGGTTTCACCGTTGAAGTCTCCAAATCTAGTTTGGATCAACCATGCTCTTTCTTCCCAATCTACTCCAAAACCCCCACATCTTTCTTCAACCTCTTTTTGTACTGTCCTTACTACCCTCCACTCTGATCCTCCCATTTTGCCGATTGTTGTGTCATCTTCCGCTCCTATCACTGCTTCGATCAATACAGCTCTTGCTCCCTCCTCTCTAGCTTCGGCTTCCATAGACTATCCCTGGTCTGCTTGGTTTGTTTATCCTAATTTCTCTTTGGATTGGGATAAACATTCTACCAACTGCAAGGTCCTTATCGTCTCTCATCCTCCCTCCCGTCACATTTATTCTGTTATGGAGAATGCTTCTATTTATTCTTTACCTTTTCATTCCCCTACCATCTCTCTAGCTCATCAATTTAGCTCTCATGTTTTCAAAATGTATTCTTGCATTTCAATGTTGAAGATTCTGCTCAATCAATAGTCCTTGTTGGTTATACTACTTTGAAGTGGTTATCAATTTTGAAGGTGGTCTATTTGTCCCCCCATCATCTTCTTTATGTCCTTATGAATCCACTTCCCACCTACTTGTAGATCCTTTGCCACCCCTCCTTCATTCTTCGGCTATGATTGACAACTCTGATGAGTTATCTAACTCCGCAGGTGGTTCTATCTCAATTGCCTGCTCCCCACCTCTGTCATCTTCCCCTACATAAAAAAGAAAATATTCCAAGAAGAGTCATAAACCTCCACTAATTCGTACCAGCGCCCGTATCTGAGCCAAAAAGGATGCCAACTTAACCTCTTCTTCCAAGGCTTTCTTTAGCTGCGCAAAATAGGAATCTCGAGATCCTACCTATCTCTAATAATCTCAATTCCAACAACCCTTTGGGCTCAGTCTATCAGATACATGTTGATTCCCTTTCTAATCTCAAGATGATAGACCTAGCTTCTCGTATGGGTTTTCTTATTATTCCCTCCAATCCAATGTTGTAGATTCTATCCGAAAAACAGAAATTTCTAGAGCTGCTGTGTCTTACTCACATAATGATTAACGTATTCTGGAATATTCGTCAGTTAAATTGCACCCATTTAAAAGAAGCTATCTCTCAACTCATTTCCTCTTCTCATTGTGACCTCTTTTCGATTCAGGAGTCTTTAATTGATCCCTTTACCTGTCATTGTCATTAACGGGTTAAGTGGTTTGCACGTTTGCAAATGCTACAGTAGCGTTTGCAATGGAAGATTGCTATATATATATATATATTAGTTCTTTGTAATGGTGCATTTTTTTTAATATGACATAAATATGAACCTGAAACGAAGATGCTACACAGATGAATAAAAATGGTAGCTCAAAAAAGATACCTAAACAAGCTGATATTGTTTGCTCCAACAAGAATAGTCAATCACCCTAACAGCACGAAAACACACCATATTGTTGAATCGTCAATTAAAATGCCCTCTGCAAAACTCATGCAAGTCACCCTCTACCTTGACCCTAACCCAATGCAGGTCACCTCATGGCAGGAGCACTCTACTTCAGGATGCGACTCTGCCGCTGCCTGAACAGCCGTACAGGAGCACTGGGTTAAAGGTACTGCAACTCTTAGAATATGTTTGTAGTGGATTCGTGTCTGTATGTATTTTTTTACTTTCAAACTAAATTGAAACATCAATTTTAAGTAAAAGCAAGATGCTCCTAATGAAATACTTAGACGAGTACGAAACATGGATTTTCACGGACCACATGATATAAATCAGCCTGACTGACTGCCTCCTTTCGGACTGAGTGTAAACTGGACAAACATAAGAGTTTGTACGTGTGTTGAGAAAGTAAAACAAACTTATCGATAAAATTAATAAACACTCACGTTACTGCTCACCGTCTTTCCATCACGTCTTGCTTGCATCATTAGATTGCATTTGAGCCAACTGCCAACCATCTTACTGTAAATAGAAGAGAAAGACAATCAGTTAGTATTAGTATTTGTAACTGTGTGAAGAAAGCAAAATAAACAAACATACTAACAAATGATCACATCCCTATTACCTCTTCTTCTTCGCTGCTTCATCTGTTTGCTGTTTGAAATCCCCCAATCTTCGAATCATGTAGTTGACTAGAAATAGAGGAAACAGAGTAGTCATGAGAAATAATGAACAAGTAGAAATCAACATCACAATTGCCTTCAAATTAAGAATGAATTGATATCTTCAGGTCATGTCTGTGCCAACTACAAGTACCACATGACATGGTATCGGCCCAACTGCCTCTCTCTAATTATCTACTGATAATAAAATAGGAGACGGAGAGTGTGTGTAAAAATGTGAGGACAAACTTATTATTAAAATCAATAAATGCTTCCATTACCTCTTAAACTTTTCCGCACTTCATCTCTCCTTCATCTCTTGGCATTTTGAAATCCAAATTTCCACCATCTCCACTGCAATCCCCAAATTTCTTTGGATCCTGTGACTACAAATTTGTCAAAAGAGGAAGAACTGACATTGAATTGAGGATCTCTGTGTATAATAACAAACAAGTTAGAAATGCATGTCTGTGTATACTAACAAACAAGGAAGAAACCATTCCTCCACCCCCCACAAACGACCCATGACAGAGATGAAGAGAAGAGGAAGATGCCCACTACAGGGTTCAGAGCCATCACAGCGAAGCTGTTGCTAGGGGCGAGGCCAGAGGGAGGCGCCGCTCACCTCTTCGAGAGCCGCGCCCAGGCCACAGAGGTTTGGCGCATAAGGAGTACGCTCACCAGGAGCATAGAGCTCCTAGGAAGGGAGAAGATCGAGCGCCAACTGAGAGGGAGAGAGAGGGAGACACCATGCTTCGACCTATAGAAGGTCCTACTTGGAGGCTACGAAGGGACCCCTAGGGGTATCCGATAGGGGAGGACAGCGAGGAGGAGCACGATCACCGGAAAGAGAAGCTCCGGTTTAAAAAGTAGACGATGATGGAGAATGGATCCTCGTCAAGCCAAAGCGCGTGAGAAAGGAAGAGAAGAAAGCGGAGAAGTCCGCGTCATCTTCAAGCTCAGCACCGGCGACGGGGAAGAAGAATGCTCTTTGTCACAAGTGTGTGGAGAGGGGCCATATCATCCACGAGTGCACAAATGATTGGTTCTGTTATGCGTGCAAGAAGTTCGGCCATATATCGAAGAGTTGCCCTCGTAGCTTGGTGTCGGGGAGTGCCCAGTTCAAGGCCAGCGCTGATATGCCTTTTGTCAGTGGTTGTAGCAAACCGATAGCGGCGGGATCGGAGGAGAGCATAGATGGTAGGCGAAAGGTGATTAGGGAGGTGATTACTCCTACTCCGATTATGGCCGAATTTGAGAGCCTCTTCTCGAACTCCATTCTTCTTAAAGTTCACACCGGGTATCCATCTTTCGAGGCCATTAAGGAACTTCTCTCCGATAGTGTGCGGCCAATCTCAAGACTTGACTGGGATGTTCAAAAGCTTAAGGAAGATGTTCTCATGGTGTTTTGCAAGACGGATGAAATCACGAGAGAACTCTTGGCCATTGGAAGCCTTGAAGGGGAAGATTTCTACATCACGATGAGCAGGTGGTCAAGAACGTTCGGCACACTGAAGTTGGATGCGCGATTGTCAATATGGTTGAGACTCTTCAACCTCCCGCATCAATGTTGGGTGCGATCGATCTTTCAAAACTTGGTTCATAGCATTGGCTCCCTTATTAGCATTGACAAGAACACAAACTTTCTTCTGAGACGAGAGTATGCGAGGATTCAAGTGGGGGTAGAGGACGTCAGCCTCATCCCCTCGGTGATCGTCGCTCAATTCGAAGATGAGAAGTATGAGATTAAGGTGATAGTAGAGAGGAAGAAGAAAGTGTCTTTCCGGAGTTCGCCGAGTACTCCGGCTCCAATTTTGAGGTTGGGTTCAAACTGAAGGGAAGGACGGAAGATGAGCGACCACCGTCCGATCATTCGAGGATCAATCTCAGCCGTCAAGTGGGGGAACAATCGCAGCTCAAATCCAATGCTCACGATCAACCATCGGATAGAAGCAAAGGGGATCTCCACCGTTCAAAACAGCAACCAGCGAATATCCAACCACGGGATCAAAGAGACAGCTGTAAAGAAAAGACACAGTTTCGGACCTCTTGAGCAAGACAGGGACGTAACGATAGGGTCGATTTTGAGGTACTAGGTATTATGGACAACAGTAAGGAGAGAGAAGAAGACCAGATTGGTGAAAAGACCCTCAACCCTATTTTTCAGAGACAGAAAGAGGGCATCAATATAGGTCAAATGAAGCGTCAAGGCATTGGGACTGATGGGAGAGACACGGAGCTCGAGGGGGATAAAGTTGAAGCAGGGGTACCTTCGGGGGGGCCCACGCACAGACAGGCGGAAGTAATGGGCCTCTCTTCAGCTGAATTCAAAGCGGCTTTGGATTTAGCTGTTAAATCGATTACACAATCGTTACTTCTTAATGGGCCTGGGCCATAGGCTACGCCCAACCAAACAGTGTCGGCTGTGGTGGAAACTCACAAATCAGGGAGCCCTTCGCGTGCTCCTTTAATCACTCCAATTAAGGAAGACGACAGTAAGATTGGGAGGGACGTGGCGGAGGAGGTCAGGGAGGAGTCTGAACCAGGTACAGGGGGCAGAGGAGTTGACGCTATAGGGGTGACTAATCAGGGGTTATTTGAGGATTTTACGAACGTGAATGGCATAATCGGGGCATTAGATGATGTGGACAAGGAGATAATAGATTCAGATGGCGAATTTGAGAAGTGGGAGAACGAGGTTAAGGCTCTAACACCAGTCATTCAGGATAGTGCGGAAACAGATAGTGGGGAAGCAGTGAAAGAAATTGAGGAGTCAAAACGAAAAAGCAAGAGGCAAATTGACAGGTGGGGTGCTAAAGGTCCTAGTGAGGGGGACCTGATTAGGTCGGCAGCTAAAGCCAAGGAGCTGATGTCAACCTGCGGAGTTGCATTTCCAATTTTAAGTTTTATTTCTGATGATCTGCTTCTTTACTATGCTACTATGTTTGGTCTAAATATGGGCTCTTCGGGTAGTGAGCAAAGTAGTAGAGTTAGAATCCTTAGAGAGGAAGCCTATAGGTTATGCTTATAGGGATCCCATGATAAGTTAGGTAGGATAGATGATCACTTAACTAGGTTTCCAATGAGTTACATCTTTTGGAATGTGAGAGGGATGCGCTCGAAGGTTAAGAGTAGATTGGTTAACGACACAGTTGCTAGGACTAATCCAGTTTTGTGTGCAATTCAAGAAACTAAGATCAATGGCCAACAGGGTAATAATTTTGTGGGTCTCAGGTCGTTATGAGATTTTGAATGGCGGTCTAAACCGTCTAGGGGATTGTCGGGTGGTATCGCGATAGGTGTCGACTCAAAAGTGTTTAATATTATAGATGTCTTCGTACACGATTTCTATGTGACCATTGTAATCAGGCGTAAAGAAGATGGCTGGGAACACATGGTTACCTCGGTCTACGGTCCATATAACCCGACTCAGAGACGGGGATTTTGGGAAGAGCTGCAAAATATTAGGGATAGACGGAGTGGCCCGTGGGTCATTGGGGGAGACTTGAATATCACTAGATTTGCTAATGAACACAAGGGGCAGGGGACCAAATGAGAGGGACAGGCAACAATTCAATAGAGTTATTAACAACCTTCGTCTCATTGAAATACAAGCGACGGACCGAAAATTTTCTTGGACTAACATGCAGGCTAACCCAACCCTAGCTAAACTAGATAGAATCCTCGTGTCCACAGAATGGGAGGAGTTATTCCCGCTCGCAACGGTTAGATCACTGCCTAGATTTACGTCTGATTATGTACCACTACTGCTAGAATGGGAGAATGACAGGAGAGTAAGACACCGCCAATTTAGATTCGAGAAGGCATGGATGATGACCCCTAGCATTTTAAACGTCATTAAAGAATCCTGGGAGTCGACGATGTCAGCATCCGACACAATATCGAGATGGATCATCAAGCTTCGTCACCTGAGAAAGCGCTTACAGAGATGGACAAAGGAGGAATTTGGGGATATCAAAGAAAAAAAAAGAGGCTAGGAAGGCGGATTCAAGAATTAGAAACAAGTGAAGAGGATAGAGACCTGCTTGCGCAGGAATTCGAGGAACTGGCGGCCAGTAGGGCAGAAATCCATAGAATTGGTGAAATGGAAGAGTGTTATTGGAGACAGAGGTCGAGGGTTCAATGGCTCAAGGAAGGAGATGCAAACACTGCCTTTTTCCACAGGGTCACCAATGGTAGAAGACGACAAAATCAAATCAGGGGACTAGTGGTGGATGATGTCTGGACAGAGGATGAATCTGTTATTAGAAACCACATTGATGGGTCCTTCAGAGAGCTATTAGGAAAGAGGAGAGCGCTGAGAGGGGAGTTGAACCCGGACATGTGGAGCGAGGGGGAAATTGAGGGAAGTAAGAGACTAGAAGAACCTTTCACGGAGGAGGAGGTGGTTAAGCCTATCAAGATGTTGGGACAAGACAAAGCTCTAGGCCCAGATGGATTTTCGATTTGCTTCTACACAAGATATTGGTCAATCATCAAGAAAGATCTTTTGGACATTTTTCATAAGTTTTTCACGGGGAAAGCGCAGGTAGAAAGACTTAACTACGTGAATGTGGTCCTTATCCCGAAAAAGGCAGAAGTGCTCAGTTTTAAGGACCTCAGGCCCATCAGCTTGCTGAACGGGTCATTCAAGATCATCACGAAGGCACTGGCCAATAGACTAACCCCAGTGTTAAACGATATTGTAGGCGAGGCTCAAAGCTGATGTGTAAAAGGAAAAGATATCCTGGATAGCATTGCGTCGGCACATGAAATGGTGTTCAGAGGCAACAAAGACAAAGTAGACGGGTTCTTATTAAAGTTAGACTTTTAAAAGGCATACGACACGGTAGAATGGAAATGCATGGATGAGGCAATGAACCTCAAAGGGTTCGGAGAGAGATGGAGGCTTTGGATCAAGATGTGTATTAGGAATGGCAAGTCCTTCGTTCTATTCAATGGATTGAGAGGAAGGAAAATCAGATGTAAGAGAGGTCTGAGACAGGGAGAAGGCAGAAGTGCTCAGTTTTAAGGACCTCAGGCCCATCAGCTTGCTGAACAGGTCGTTCAAGATCATCACGAAGGCACTGGCCAATAGACTAACCCCAGTGTTAAACGATATTGTAGGTGAGGCTCAAAGCGGATGTGTAAAAGGAAGAGACATCCTGGATAGCATTGCGTCGGCACATGAAATGGTGTTCAGAGGCACCAAAGACAAAGTAGACGGGTTCTTATTAAAGTTAGACTTTCAAAAGGCATACGACACGGTAGAATGGAAATGCATGGATGAGGCAATGAACCTCAAAGGGTTCGGAGAGAGATGGAGGCTTTGGATCAAGATGTGTATTAGGAATGGCAAGTCCTTCGTTCTATTCAATGGATTGAGAGGAAGGGAAATCAGATGTAAAAGAGGTCTGAGACAGGGAGAAGGCAGAAGTGCTCAGTTTTAAGGACCTCAGGCCCATCAGCTTGCTGAACGGGTCGTTCAAGATCATCACGAAGGCACTGGCCAATAGACTAACCCCAGTGTTAAACGATATTGTAGGCGAGGCTCAAAGCGGATGTGTAAAAGGAAGAGACATCCTGGATAGCATTGCGTCGGCACATGAAATGGTGTTCAGAGGCAATAAAGACAAAGTAGACGGGTCCTTATTAAAGTTAAACTTTCAAAAGGCATACGACACGGTAGAATGAAAATGCATGAATGGCAAGTCCTTCGTTCTATTCAATGGATTGAGAGGAAGGGAAATCAGATGTAAGAGAGGTCTGAGACAGGGAGATCCACTGTCACCACTCATTTTTGCAATAATTGCTAATGGACTGGCTGAAATGAATAAGAGAGGAATGGAGAGTGAACTGACTAAAGGGATTTCAGTTAAAGGGATCTCCAAACCTTTGTCCATACATCAATATGCTGATGATACAATACTGTTCGGGATGGCTAAGGTGGAAGAAATAATGGCAATACATGTCCTTCTGAGATGTTTCGAATTTTGGTCCGGTTTGGCAATTAATTTACAAAAGAGTTGCGTTACTCCTCACTACAACAATAATGCGACACCCACGGATATTACGTAAACATTGCTTCAATGCGAAACTAAGGATTATCCGCTCAACTACTTGGGAACGCCGATCAGACCGGGAAAGCTGATTAAGGAAGACTGGATTTCTTTAGTGGAAAAGATTAAGAAGAAATTGGCAGGTTGGATTACTCCTCTCTACAACAATAATGCGACACCCACGGATATTACGTAAACATTGCTTCAATGCGAAACTAAGGATTATCCGCTCAACTATTTGGGAACGCCGATCAGACCGGGAAAGCTGATTAAGGAAGACTGGATTCCTTTAGTGGAAAAGATTGAGAAGAAATTGGCAGGTTGGAAAGACAAATCCCTATCCCTGGGGGGTAAAATCACTCTCATCAATGCCATCCTTAGTAGCATTCCAACTTACCTCATGTCGATCTATGAGATTCTAAGCTGGGCTATCGAAAGAGTCGACAAATGTAGGCAGAAGTTCCTGTGGAAAGGAATGCGTAATGACAACAAAGGAATTAATCTTATTAGGCTGGATAGGGTATGCAAGAAGAAATAGTTCGGCGGATTAGGGATCCTCAACCTTAGAGATATGAACAAAGCGCTATTGTCCAAATGGTGGTGGAAAATGCATAAACAACGCAAAGTGTGGTGGAGCAACTCATTCATGAGATACCGAAGGAGGAAAATTGTCAGATTTGGAGGAAAAAGTAAGCATGGGAAGGTCTCTGGCATATGGAAGGGTGTCGCAAAGGTAGGAGATATATTCCACACGAACACAAAGTGCAATATGGGAAAGGGGAACAACATTAGGTTTTGGAAAGATAAGTGGTGCGGGGATAATACGTTACAAGCACTCTATCCCGAACATGCATCGTCAACTAAGAAGGAGGACGCTCTAGTGATAGACGTATGGAAGAATAGAGATCTGAGATTGGAGTTCACAGGTAGCATTTCTAACGATGCTCAGGAACAACTTTTGAGCCTCAATGCGATGCTTCAAGAAGAAGGAACCCAGGAGAGGATAGAAGAGGACGACAAAGAATGGAGTCTTGGACAAAACAAAACGTACTCAGTTTCCTCTGTGTATGGATTCCTTAACGATGGAGGGTTAAGGAACTCAAATGCAATGACCATTTGGAAGACTAAAGCCCCTCCCAAAGTTAAGGCCTTTCTTTGGTTGGTACTAAACGACGGAATACTATCCAAGACTAACCTAAAGAAACGAAACATTCTGCTCGACGCTACGTGCCAACGGTGTAACATAGGGGATGAGGATATCACTCACATCTTTTTCGGTTGCCCTAGAGCTAGGTTAGTTTGGGAGATCATGGGACTGGGTTTTCACACCACCGCAATTCCGAATTGCATCGATCATCTGTAGGGGGTGGAGAACTACGCACATCAAAATAGAATATAGGGACCTCTGGGACAGTATGGTTGGGGCTATTGTGTGGAGCTTATGGCTAGATAGGAATGAATTCTGCTTCCGTAATACTAGATGTTCATTTCATATGTTAATCCATAAAATGCTAGTTCTAACAGAGGCTTGGACAGGTCAAGCAGGTACATGGAAGAAGCCAAGGCTGGAGGGAGCTCAGTAGATCATCGAGGTTCAGGGCCAGGAGACTATCAGCTTTGTAGGGGGGAAATCAAGACTGTCTGCTCGATTATTTTGGGATATTTATATGTATTCGTCGTTGTACCTTCTTTTACTTCATGTGGAACTCTCTTTTGTAATAGATTGGACTAAGGCCATTTTGTATTGGTGGGAACCTTATGTTTTGTTAATCAATCATTAATGAAACCAGTGACCTCGGTCACTTTTATTTTCAAAAAAAAAACAAACAAGGAAGAAATGTATGATTCAAAATCTGAGATTTTTTTATGGCATGTTTTTTTAGAAGCCAATTTCTTCCTTGCTTGCAAGTTATTTACACTTTTCTTTTCAGTTTCCCAGACTACAAGCAGAACACTTTACTCTTCTATCTCTCTATAGTCTATATGACCTAGTCAAGAGCCTAATTTAGTCTATGCTTGTCAATTTTCGAAGTTGCTTCAGACTATTATTATGGGAATAAAAGTATGTGAAATGTAAGCGCAAGAAATCTTAAGATGACCTTAAAAGAACATAAAAGCTTGTGATAGTAGATAGACAGAAATTAACCTTCACATGAGCTCAGCCTTGACGAGGTTGTTGACAGTAGGGCACCTCTGAGATGCTTCTTCCTTGCAGCTATGATGAATCTTTTTATCCCTCTGCTTCTTATCTCGTTGTACAGGCTGAACACGTGGTCGACTCCCAGTATCTAGTGATATTCTTCTTAATCCAGCTATTTAGTGATGTTCTGTCCTCCTCAATGACACCGCACCCCAACAAAGACATAAAATTCCACGCAGACTACTCATTAAGCAGTAAAAGTTTCCATCCTGACAAGGATATTGAGAAAAAAATGTAGATGCCATCTTGCCATCAAAATGGAAGACTGGCTTTAAGTTGAGAAAAAATGTTGATGCCATCATATGACCATCATGGCCTCACTGTCTTCTGCATAGTATAAATAAAAGAGAAACAATCAGTCAGTTGTTTAATTGTACTTGTGGACTGAAAGTAAAACAAACAAACTTATCAACAATATCACATTACCTCTTACCTCTTCTTCTTCTCTGCCTCACCAATTTGCTCTTTGCAATCCCCAAATTTCCACCATGGCCTCTTTATCTGAAAATTTTCCTGATCAGGTGACTAGAAATTGAAGAAACAGAGTTTTCATAAGAAATAATCAACAAGTAGAAAATAGACATTATCCAAAGAAGACGAAGAACAGACATTGAGTTAAGGTCTCTATAATAACATGCAAACAAACATAAAAAAGATTCCAACAGTAGAAGAACAGACATTGAATTAAGGTCTCTATAATAACATGCAAACAAACATAAAAAAGATTCTAACAGTAGAATAACAATGATGTGTATTGCTTCAACTTTCTATTAAACAGCTAACCATATCTTTCTTCCGATTACACAAATTATTTAAAGGAATGGATTAACAAGGATGGTTATGCTGGCAGTGAGCACATGATTCAAACTACAAAATGAAGAAATGCAGTAGGTGTTATAACCTCCTTATATGAAACAATCTGTTCTAGATTAATCTACAGGGACCTATGTGCAGGTATACTTAAACAAGAGTTGAAGTTTACATACCCAAAAAGACCAAAACATTAAGTGACAGATTGCTGGTTTTTATATATTGTAAATCCTGAAGCAAAATAAAAAATATAAATAGCAAATAAATAATCTTTACCTCTTTGTATAGACTCTTTTTACCACTAAGGAATACGGAAGGCATAACCTCATTGAGTACTCATACAGGCCCCAGACCTGCTGGATTACACAGAAAAGCATCTTCTAATTACAGAAAATTTGATCAGATCATTCGAATGTCACAGTTTAAGAGTGTTTTGCTTATTTTGCATCGAATAGAAGAACACAAGATTTACAGCATCTATGCCATCTTACAAGTTAAGTGTTTTAGCAAAGATCCTTTAAGCTCTCTTAGTGAAGTTGTGGAGTAGTAACTAAATTTAACATGCTCGAGTATTTGAGTAATTAATACTGTACTTGAACCCAGCATGGATTTCATTAGTCTGTTATGCAATTAATTAATAGCGGATTGCCCCCAAAACTCATTATCAATAATTATTTTATTACAGGGAAGAGTGGAACTATAGAACTCATAAGAAGATTGTAAGATATATCAGACACATGACGTAACAACAACTCAATGACACCAACGCATGGATCCTTGATGTAGACCAAATTCCCATACTACAAGCACAACAACTTCGGGCGGGCATCTATCTCTCTATAGTCTATATGACTTTTAAGTCAAAGCCTTATGTCTATGCTTGTCAACTTTCAAAGTAACTTAAGATTATTTGTATGAAAAGTAGGTGAAATGTATGCACTATAAATCTTAAGATGGCCTTAAAGGAACATAATAGCAATAAAATTGTGATAGTAGAGAGAAAAAGACCTTAAGATGAGCTCAGTCTTGATGAGGTTGTTGACAGTAGGGCACCTGACATGCTTCTACCTTGCAGGTATGATAAGTATTTTCATCCCTCTGCTTCTAATCTCATTGTACAGGTTGAGCACGCGCTCGACTGCTGGGCTTTCTCCTCCTTCATCCATCTCTTTAGCGATATCCTGTCGTCGTCAATTGCACTGCACCCCAACCAAGACCTAAACTTCCACAAACATTACAAATTAATGTGTAAACGTTTACAGCTATATTAAGGATAATGAAAAACAATGTAGATGCCGTCTTACCATCAAACTGTCTTTTCCCAGAGAAACAAGTAAACTCCATCTTCTTCTTCTCGGTCCAGACCCATGCCAAGTTGGAATTTCACACCTATAAATTTCAAGAGATCTGATATTGTAATGGAAGGCAAAATGTAGTTTTGATGGCTGTTTGAGCGTGAGTGTGTGTCGGCGGGGGCTGCATCTTGCAGAGTTCTCGCTCTATTTTCAGGCTGAGCTATGGATGACATGGTGCAGTCAGGGCCGGCCCTGAGTTCCCGGGAGCCCGAGGCGAAATGCCCAAATAATTATTTTTTGGGGCCCCTAATTACAATTTTTTTACGCACAAAATACGTGTCTATATTTACAAGGGGGTACAAATTTGGGGGACCCCTAAAATTACAAAAAATCTGGGGCCTAAAGCGGCCGCCTCACCTGCCTCAAGGTGGGAGCCGGCCCTAGGTGCAGTATGCAGCAGGTTTATCGTATGACCTCATGGAATCCCTACAAAGTGGATTTTTTACCAAAATGACCCACTTTCGAAAGTATTTACCAAAATGACCCACTCGCTATCTTTGGTGAAAAAACCCTCACTTTTTGAGATAGCAAGTGTAAGCTTAGGTGTTTGGAGAAAAACTTGAAGAAAAAATATCAAAGTAAGACTCGATGTCTCAAACAGCGAGCGTAGTTGTACTACACTCGGTATTTGAGATAAGAAATCTGACTTTGAATTTTTTTTGTTAAATTGATTTACAAAAAATAAAAACAAAGTCAGGCTCGCTATCGCAAATAGCGAGTGTAGTACAACTATGCTTGTTGTTTGAGTCAGCAAGTCTTACTTTGATATTTTTTTCTTCAAGTTTTTTCTCCAAGTTGTGGAGAAACATTTAAGTCTACATTCGCTATCTCAAGCAGCGAGGGTATTTTCACCAAACTCGCTGTTTGATACAGCAAGTTTGGTAAAAATATCCTTGTCGTTTGACACAGCGAGTCTTACTTTGATTTTTTTTTTTTCCTTCAAGTTTTTTCTCCAGGTTGTGGAGAAACACCTAAGCCTACACTCGCTAACTCAAACAACAAGTCTTGCTTTGATATTTTTTCTTCAAGTTTTTTCTCCAAACACTCGCTATCTCAAAAAACGAGGGTACACTATCCGAGATAGCGAGTAGGCCATTTTGGTAAATACTTTCGAAAGTGGGTCAGTTTGGTAAATACTTTCAAAAGGTGGGTCATTTTGGTGAAAAATTCTACAAAGTGGTGGTGGGAGCATTCTACTACAGGATGTGAGTCTGATGCTAAATCAACAGCCAGATGTCCATCTTAGTCATCTGCTGATCATGTTGTGAACCTGAGAGATGCTAACCTGTACAGGTAGTACTAGGTGCATGTGCAAGCATTTATTCTATCAAAACTGCAAAAGTATGGATGATGTAAGAGACATGCACAAATGATTTAAACCAAGCCTAACTAACTGCCACTTTTAGGATTAACCAAGTATAAACTGGACAGACACAAGTAAGGTGTTTGTTAAGTGTGTTAGCAAAGTAAAACAAACTAATAGATAAAATTAATAACACTCACGTAGTCACGTTACCTCTGCACTTCTTCTGTGCTTCATCTGCATGCATTTCTGTATACCTGCTTACATGTATACCTGTTTACAGTAAATAGAGAAAGACAATCAGTTAGGTATTTGTAATTGGGTCAAGTAAAAAACATTACCTAGCTAATTGACTGCCACTTGTGCGATAAACCGAGTATAAACAAGCATACAGAAGTAAGGTGTTTATAAGTATGTGAAGAAACTAAAACAAAGTTATCGAAAAAATAGTATAAACAATCACATCAGGAAACCTCTTTTCACCCTCTTTCCATAATTCTTCGCTGCTTCATCCTTCTTCCTTCTCAAATCCCAGTTGTGATTAGCTGCAGAGAATAAGTAGGAGCAAGACATTCAGGTATTTGTAAGTGTGTGAAGTAAAAGAAAGAAACAACCTCTTCAAGAAATTATCACATTTCCCTCTTACCTCTTCTTCTCCTCTTCTTCTCCTCTGCTTCATTTATTTGCCATCTTTGCAGGGGCGTAGCTTAGTGAGGGCCCGGGGGTGCCCGGGTCCCCCCGGAATTTTCAAAAACCCCCTTCACACTATTTAAAATTTTATAAATCCTTCAAAAAAAATTTATAATTTAACCTATATGAAAACTAAATTTTATTGTTTGCCCCCCCCCCCTAAAAATTACGAAAAAAATCTATATTTTTACATGTAATCATAGAATTTTACCCTAAACCTCCCGATAAAATTGTTCTGGCTTTCGCCCCTGCATCTTTGTAATTATCCTGCTGAGTATAAATAGGAGAGAAAGTATGTGAAGAAAGTAAAACAAACTTATTAATAAATCAATAAACGCTCACATTACCTCTTACTTTTCCACAGTTTCTTCTTTCCTTCATCTCTTTGCCTTCGAAATCCCAATTTCAGCATGGCTTCTAAAATTCAAACCATTGGGATCTTGGACTAGATTGAGGATATAGAGTTTTCGCGATAACAGACAATGATTATAAAGGTCAAGTAATCAGATAGATAAATGCATTAATGCTAGTAAAAAATACATAAACCTATGCCACATTTGAGCAAGTGACTTACATCAGTCCTGTCCTTTCAATGCAGGACCTGAACATGCACATGTTCCTTTCAGCATGCCTACAAATAGCAAGTCATCCTACACCACTGCAATCTACCGGCAAATAGTCTGAACCAAATAACAATAAATTTACTGTTAGCAACCCAATATACTCCTCAATTTATATGGAAAAGCAAGTAAAAATCATGTCTTTACCGAGAGAAACAAGTGAACTCTCTCGATCCTGCACCCCCAGTAGGAATTTCACATCTACAATGTTCGAGAGGAATGATAAATGTAAAATTACTACCTTAAATACAATGATATTTTAGGTCCAATGATTACCTAAACAAAACTTTGCCTAGTGATTGGAAAGACAAAGAATGTTCCTACTTAAATTGGCCTCTAAAGTTAAACCATTTGAGGATGAGTAGATCTTAAATTTCATCAGTTGTTACATAACGATTAATAGTCAACTAAAGATAACTCTAAAAGAAGGAAACATAAACAGTTATTTATTAAAGAAGTAGATGTATAAATCCCCATCTTTAACTCCCAGAATACTTGCACACTAGTCTTAAAAATAATAGAATAACAAATGAAAAATAGATATCAATTTTAATGGTGAATTTTCTTAAGAAGACATAAATATGAACCTGAAACGAAGATGCTATGTAGATGAATAAAAATGGTAGCTCGAAAAAGATACCTAAATAAGTTGATATTGTTTTTCCCCACAAAAAGAGTCAACCCTAACAGTGCAAAAACACTATAGATTGTTGAATCCTCAGTTAAATGCCTTCTAAGCTCGTGCAAGTAACCCTCTACCCTGACCCTAATCTAATGCAGGTCACCTCATGGCGGGAGCATTCTATTTCAAGATGCAGCTCTGCTGCAACATCAACAGACATACACGGGTTAAAGGTAAGGGACTGCAAGTCTTAGGTTATGTTTGTACTGGATATGTGTCTGTATGTCATTTTACTTTCTAAACTAAATTTGCAACAAAAAATTGAAGCAAAAGCAAAGATGCTCCTAATGAAAAACTTCGATAATGAAGAGTTGGAATATAAGTAAAAACATATCACCTTATCAAGAACTCAGTTGGCTTGCAAGGACCACAGGCCGTGATATGAGCCTGCCATCTCTGTGATTAGCTGCTTACTGTATATGGAAGTGGGGAAAATTAGTTAGCTCATAATTTGTAATTGTCTGAAGAAAGTAATTATAAACAATTTTATCAACAAAATCACATTACCGCTTCTTCACTCACTACAAACCGCAAAGGCTTTTCCGGCATTTTTTTGGGGCTATCCCGGCATTTATAAACGCCGGGATAGACCATAGCGGCATTTTTGGAAACGCCGCCAGAAAAGCCGCAGTAGCGAGCGTCGGGACAGATATAGGGTCTATCTCGGCATTTTTTAGAAACGCGGCTATAGCCTATATCTATCCCGATGTTTAATTGAAAAAACGCCGGTATAGAGCCTTTGTCAAGAAAAAGAAAAAGTAATCTATCCCGGCGTTTTTAGACAAAAACGCCGGGATAGGTTATTAATTTTTTTTTTAAACACCCTATCCCGGCATTTTGTCTAAAAACGCTCGGCTAGATGGGTATTTTTTTTTAATTTTTTTTAAAAAAATTTAGACATTTTTTAATAAACTACATTAAAAAAAAATCATATATAGGAAGTACAAGAGAATTGACATTAAGCCATACAATACAACTGAAAAAAGTCATCAATAGTTACAAATTTAAAGCCTATCAGCACAAGGGTAACAAATCTTAGCATCATCATCATCATGAAGCTCAAGAGAATGGACACCTCTTTCTTCACTGGTTCTTCCATCTCAGACAGAATCAGTTCAATATGGCATGGTGATGACATGTAAGCTGGAATGAAAAAATTGTAGATTTAGACTTGTAAAAAATGATAGAAAGGATAGATTAGAGGTAAAAGAGCAAATAGACATACGGTTAATCCGTCCATGGGCACGGTAAGTTCTGCGTCTCTGCTTCCTGCTTCTGAGCCTGATTCACCTGGATGTGAGAGACAACAAGTGCATCCACATCTAGACCTTTAACCTACACCATAAGAACCAGGGCAATGATTAGAAACATTCTATTACTAGAACTCCATAGGATACAAGGTAAATAAAGATAACAGGCAGTATGGACTCCTTCGGTCTTTCTTTCAGTAATGTGAAGAGACAACCAAACAAAAACCAAGATGGATACAGAAAGGAAAAACAATGGAAGAAACGAGCATTCATAAGCTTCTCTTTAAGTAATGTGAAGCATATCCCAGACTATGTATCCACCTAATATAGTATGAAGTAATGTGAAGAATAACGCAGATGATGTATCCACCTAATATAGTTTTCTTTACTTCGTTGAAATCAACATTACCAAAAGTCCTCATCAAATATGTGATATAGTAGTAATGACTATTGACTAACAGAGAACAAGCCGCTTGAATCCATGATCTTTGCTTGTTAGACATGGATAGTATATTGTGGTGATAAGATATCAAAATTCAGACAAAACTGGCTAATTTTTTAGTTATATTTACTTACATGAAGCATCAGCATATATTTGTAAATGAAAGATCTTTCAAACAGGCTCATCTAGGTAACAAAACAAGGTATAAGCAGCTATAATTAACAACCACAATGAAGGTTTAATAATCAGTTGTCACCTTTAGATACAGAACATTTTTTTCTTGCTTTTCTCTTTGGTTTTAGCTATAAACAAAACTGACAAATAACTCCAACCTTCTAAAGAACAGAATCAGCATACCATCAAATGCTTCTCGAGCCATCTGATAGCTAACAAATCCTGAGAAGAGAGTAAGCTGCAGTAATAAATGATGACCATGTCAGTACAAAGTCTCAGCTGCCATTCTAAACCACAAATGCTCTGTCCATAGTGAACTTTAAGAATTGCATTGACAAAAGAAATACTACATATGGTACTCAATAGAAGAAAAAAAACTAAAATAAAATAACTAAGGTGAGGTTCTGAATGTGCACCAATAATGATAGAATTGTTGGATATATTGGTATATTCTCTCTATATAAATATAGCACGTGCATATGTGTAACACGTGTAATGAACGTACAATTGATTGGATATTGGAACGCGGGTATGTGGGCTTATAACCCGATACCCAAACCTGTATTTAGCTATAAATACTGGCTTGTGATAGCAGTCTAGGTATTCCAATCTTGATACCTAGGGTGAATATCTCAAGCAACTTAGATCTAGAGATAAAACCCTAATTTCCAATTGTTAATTTCTCACAAAACCTAACAAGAATAACATAGTAGTTCGACACCGAATGCCTTGTATAGCTGGTAACTGTTTCGCTGAACAGGACTATTAAATGGCATCATAATGAATATTTGCTATGTTTTCTGGTTATGAGGACTGAGGAGTAATTGTAGTTCAGATTGAAACAAATATACTAAAGGTCTATTTTAGGCACATTATTAGGAAAAAAAAAGAACCGAAAGAAGAAAATAGCTCTGGTATAGAAATGAAGACCAATTTGACACAGGAGCTTTACTTAAATGGAAGAGTTCATGATAAAGTAGCAACAATTTTTATTTTCAATTTTTTCAAAGTTACAAGTCTAGATATAAATTAAGCCAAAATGATTAGATGAAAAACAACAGCAAAAATCCAGTGAGAACGCTTAATATGGTAAGAGAAATAATGTCAGTGCATCTTTCACGTGTAGTCCAAACCTCTGATCTTTTTTGAACATCAGAATCATCTGAATCATTTTCTACTGGAAAGGCAGCACCTCCATGTTCATTCAGAAGTACACAAAAGCAATGATCTGTTTCCAATAAAACCTGCAATAGTTGAAGGACCTTTTCCAGTTTAGTTGATACCTCGACATAGTCAGGTTTACAAGAGAAATGTTGAGGAAAGGTTAAGGCAGCATGTTGTTACTTGTTACTAATCTAAGACTAACACAACTTACGAAGCAGTTAACCGAGATGAATCGTAAAAATAATTCATGTGACTGACCCCAAACTTTGGAATAAAGGTTTCTTTTAAGAATATAACTGCGTGATATTTATGTATACTAGAAAAATACAACTAACTAATGGAGAAGCACCTTGTTATACATATAAAGACTAATAGTGATACACATAAGGATGTATTAGATTGAATACAGACATCAAATAAACACTAAAGAATGCCAAACACAGATTCCTTGCTGCAAATAATCTACTATTTCAATTAATGATGGCTTACCACAGCATCAAATGTATCACCAAAGTCGTCAGCTGAAAAACAAATATTTGGATATGCAGGTAATGTTTCTTCAGCCTGAGAACAAAGTAAATTAGATGCAAGCCAAGACAAAGAAGGATATTAAATCAAAACATTAAGTAACCTTTTTATGATCAAGATGAAAGTTTACACGGCTAGGAGATGCATAGAACAACCTGCTCATAATAATAACCATTATTAATATAAATATCAAGATATCTGAAAGTATCAAGCAAATGAGCTTTTGCCTCACATTATCTTTAAACCTAAAACTCATAGTACTTCAAAAGCAGGTCTTAGGCTCTTAGCATATTTGCATATAAAGGAGCATATGCACGAGCTAAAATAAACATCTGATTTCCTTTAGCATCTACAAATAAAATTATGATATTGCATTGTGGATAAACAAATCTCTCAAGAAATGCACAGACAACAATCCTTTTAACTGATTGTCGTTGATATAGAAGCAAGTTTATTGTTGTCTTCAAACAACAATAAAGGATAGCACCAATATGGTACTCATATATAAGAACTTGAAAAAAGTCACCAATAGTTACCAATTTAAAGCCTACAGCAACAAGGTTAACAAATCTTAGCATCATCATCATCATGAAGCTCAAGAGAATGGACATTGAGCCATGCAATGTAACTCAATTAGAAAGAGCAATAAATAAATCCACAAAGCTTAAGTTTATGCCGAACCACTTACATCCACAACTCCTCGCCAATAGATAAATCTCATCTACAATGCTGACCCTCAGCATCAAATGCATCATCAAAGAAAGGGCAGGCTCAGATTCTGCTTTAATCCATCACAAAAGTGAGAAATCCCCACTCTCCTTCTCTCTGCTCTGCTCTCCCCTCTCTATTGACGAGTGGCTGTAGCTGTTATAGCTACCTCGCCATCGCCGCGGAAGAGATTAATGCTAGATAAGAGAAGAGAGGAAGAAGAAAGGAAAAAAAATTAGAGTTTTCTCACTACATCATCATTGCCTCTTGCAGAAAGGGACAGAAGAAAGAAGGCGAGAATCATCGGCAAAGAAGAAGAAGAAGAGTACAAGAAGAAGGGGGTTGCCTATTTTTGGCAGCCATAACCCTTCTCTGCAACTTCCTCACTCCACTCCCAAAACAGCCTCATGCTTAAACTAATGAGAAATGAAACCCTGGAGATGACGACATCAGTGAAGAAGAAGAATGAAGCGACAAGATTGGGGTTTGGATATTTAGGGGATAGGATGTGTATATCTATCCCGGCGTTTTAGTAAAACGGAGGGATAGGTAGGCAATTGTTATAAAAAAAACTGCTATCCCGGCGTTTCTACCCAAACGCTGGGATAGAAACACCAGGATAGACATTGCGGTTTGTAGTGGGTATTACTACATACATTTGCTATCTGAAACCCCAATTTCCAGCGTGGCCTCTCAAATCCCAATTACAACTGGATATCAGCCTAACTACTGCCATCTCTGTAGTTGGGGAAAAATTTAAATGGCATATTACCATATTACCAAAACGTTGAAGAACGGGGAGAAGTAAACTGGAACATATGTAGGTGCCATATTACCATGCATAACAATGAAGAACTGAGTTGGCATCTGGTTCTGTCATTACCTGCTTGTAAGTGTAAACAGAAGGGATAGACAATCACTTAGTTGTTTGTAAGTTTGTGAACAACGTATAACAAATAAATTCATCAACAAAATCACATCCCCCTCTTATCTTTTCTTCTCTGCTTCAGCTATATGCTCCATCTCAAATCCAAAATTTTCAGATAAACAAGTAGAAATCAGCAAAAACACAGGAGGTATTGGTTTGAAAATAAATAATCTTCATGTACGATTCCGAAG
Organism: Hemerocallis citrina; assembly: GCA_017893485.1. Taxonomy (NCBI): domain Eukaryota; kingdom Viridiplantae; phylum Streptophyta; class Magnoliopsida; order Asparagales; family Asphodelaceae; genus Hemerocallis; species Hemerocallis citrina. The sequence goes on from CM030358.1 coordinate 82,831,465, forward strand.
AATACAGACTAAATTCAAGAATCATAAGCATCTCTCTTTCGAGTAAATAAATGCCAGACAACTCTACCTATAAGGTCTATGAGAAAATGCTGACTAGGATTTCCATTTCCAGCATCAATGCCATCTTGGAAGTTCAGTGTTTTAGCAAAGATTAGTTAAACATTCTCTTAGTGAAGTAGTAGAATAGTAACTAGTAAGTAAATGTGAAGTAGTAGAATAGTAAGTAAATTTAAAATGCTCAAAGTATTTGATTACCCAAAACTCATTGTCAACAAATATTTTATTCACAACAAGAATACGTGGAGGTATAAAACATAAAGGTAATATAAGAAGCATGTCCGGACACACAATGCAACAACAAGCTATCAATGACACCAAAGCCTTTACGTAGATTACACTCTTTTCCCAATTTCCCATACTTCAAGCAGGACAATTCTGGCTGGGTAATCTATTTCTCTATAGACAAATGACTGTCAGTTAAGACCGCTCGTCGATTTTCAAAAAGATTTCATTTTTACTAGTGATTCAAAGGAAAACATTATTTGCTTATGAAGTAAAAGCAAGATACTTGCAAGGATGTAGAGTAAGAAACATAAACCTTCTCAAGAACTGAGTTGACATGTCGGCAAATATTTGCAGGAACCACATGATATCAATCAGCCTTAACTGACTGACTCCTTTCCGGTAGCTGAGTGTAAACCGGACAAACACAAGTCAAGAGTTTGTATGTGTGTTAAGAAAGTACAACAAACATATCGATAAAATAAATAAACATTCACATTACCTCTTTTCACCGTCTTTCCGTACGATCTTGTTTGCTTCATCATGCATCTGAACCAACTGCCTACCATCTCCGTGATTAGCTGTCATCTTACTGTAAATTGAAGAGAAAGACAATCAGTTAGTATTTGTAACTATGTGAAGAAAGTGAAACAAACAAACTTATCTGTACTGTAAATTCACATTTCCCTATTACCTCTTCTTCTTCTTCTCTGTTTCATCTATTTGCTCTCTGAAATTCTCCATTCTTCGGATCAGGTAGTTGACTAGAAATAGAAGAAATAGAGAAGTCATGAGAAATAATGAACAAGTAGAAATCAACAATACTATTACCTTCAAATTGAAGAACAGAGTTAATCTTCAGGTTACTGACATCCGTGCCAATTGCAAGCACCACATGACTGTCAGGGATGCATGCGCATGATGGTTATACAGCTCGAGCTTGGATTAGTATAGTTGTTTGTATCGTTGTTTGTAAATATGCACGTTTCTGTGCACATTTCTGTATTTCACGCTCTGTGCGCACTTTTCTTTTGTTTGAATGTTTTCAGGGGCGGGAGGAGTTAGCACGTGGCTGTCACGGGAATTCTAACTACCTTTCCCCTCTGGCCTTCCATGTAACCGCCTATAAATAGGCCACATTGAAGTGGAAATAAATCAAGTATTAACTGATCTGTTCTTCCCCAAATCTCCAGTTTCTTTCTAAACCCTAGCTCTGTTACGCCATGGCCAAACCCAAAGCTCCCCAACCCGCAGGCCCTGGCAGAGACAGAGAGAGAGAGAGAGAATGTGTAAGTATATGAAAAAAGCAAAACAAATTTATTAACAAAATTAACAAACGGTCACAATACTCAAACGTTCCCACACCTCTTCTCTCCATCTCTTGGCCTTCTGAAATCCAAACGTCCACCATCTTCTTGGGATATGGTGCCTACAGATTAAAGGAATTAACATGTAATCAAGAACAGAATATTAGGGTTTAGTTTGAAAAGAACTAATCTTTATGCTTGAATCCCTAAGCAAATTAGGGTTTAGACATCTAAAACAACAAGAAATCCTTTGAAATCTTTGAAATAAGAAGAGGATTTGGGGTTTCTTTTGTCATAGATATCTAGAACGATTAGTCAATTAGGGTTCCGATTCCATAATTTCAGGATTTCAAAAACCCAAATTAAAAATCGAAAATGAAATCAGGGTTTCAGAAATTAATACTAGCAGATTACAAACTAAATTAGTAATTCAAAACCCTAAAATTTTCTAAAAGAGGAGATTTCTTACTGATAGTGTCATACTCATACTGATAGTATTTTATTTTTTTAAGATGATGGCGGTGATGTGACAAGGACTGTCAGAGGTATTATTTATACTTATACCCTAAACGTGTGCAAACCGCGTGCGTCAAAAGTAAGCCACTTTCTAACCGCGTCCAAACCGCGTCTTATTCTGCTTGATTAGCAAGCTAACTATAAAAAATAGGTTAATTAAAGCATGCACGTGCAAAACGCGTGGTAATAACTCAACAGCAGCTCAGACTACAGCTGGAACTTATTTTTTAGCGGGATTTTTATTTTAAGCCCAAAGCCCAATAACAGATGGTTGATTGCTGGACCGTCGTTTCACTTTAAGTCCAAATTTTGTACGAACCCTTCCATTTATAAGAAATGTCTTATTTTTCTTTCATTCAGGAGTATATTATTTTTCGCGGGCATTTTGAAAAGAGTTTGGGGATTTTCACATGCAGTGTATTAAGAAATAGTTTTGAAGTTGAACGTGCGTTGCACATAATTGAAAAAAAATATTTTAAAAATCCCATTGCACATAGTTGAAGTTGAACGCGTGGTTTTAGCTAGTGAATATTGCATCTCTATTGCTTACGATGGTAGAGGGAGTCTCATCTAATCTGATGATCTGTTGGACGAACACCTCCACTATTAGCTTAGTTGTATATGGGTGAGATATGGGAATAAAGTGGGCGTATTTGGAGAGCCGATCCATCACTACAAGTATGGTGGTTTTCCCTTCGCGGCAACCCTTCAACAAAATTCATACTCACATCCTTCCATACTTCAGAGGGGTTTGGGAGAGGTTGTAGTAGACCTGAGGGGGCTTTGTTGTTGTGTTTACACTGTTGGTATATGTCACATTGACGAATGTATTTCTTCAGTGTGCCCTTCATCCCTGGCCAACAAACCACTTGCTTGAGTCTCAACCATGTCTTCTCATACCCTGAGTGCCCTCCTTGCACTGAGTCGTGATGGAGTTGCATCAGTTGAGTTGTGAGAGGTGAAGAGGGATTGATGAGGAATCTGCCTTTGTAGAAATCGAGACCACTTTGATAAGTGTACTTGGATGGTTCTCCCCTACTTATTTGAGCTTGGATTTCTTTGTAGAAGGGATCTTGTAGCACCTCAGCTTTTAACGCAATAAGCCAGGTTGGCTGCACAACAAATATCACATGTATCTGAGTCTTCATACATTTTGGAAAGACCATCAGCACCCTTATTGTGTTTTCCTTTCTTGTACTCCACCTTGAATTGGTACCCATGTAGCTTCCAAAGCGACATGTGTTGAGCCTCAGTGTCGAGCCTCTGCTCTAGTAGATGTTTCAAAGGCTTGTGATCTATTTTGATCAAGAACTCTCCTCCAGGTAGGTAATGTCGAGTAGAATCGCGAGCATTTCCTTCTCGTATGTGGATAGATGCGCATATCCCTGTCCCAGCAGCATCACACTCCAATGTAAACTTCTCCTTGAAGTTAGGTAAGGCCATTATTGGGGAGGAGGTGAGAGCTAATTTGAGAAAATCAAAGGCTTCTTGAGTTGCATTGGACCATTGGAATGCACCCTTCCTTGTCAAAGCCACCAAGGGAGCTGCGATAGTTGCATATCTGTCGATAAACTTCTTGCAGTAACCTGTAAGCCCCAAGAAACCTCGCAAAACTCTAAGCGTTTTAGGGGGTGTCCATTGTTGGATGCTTCTATCTTACTTGGATCCACAGAAACCCCTTTGTCAGAGATGATATGGCATAAGTAAGAGACCTCCCTCACTCCGAAAATACACTTGCTCCTCTTGGCGTGCAACGAGTGTTGTTGTAGCAGCTGCAGAACTAGTTGCAAGTGTTGCGCATGCTCTTCCTGAGATTTGTTGTATATAAGTATATCATCGAAGAACACCAGAATAAATTTTCACAAATACGGTTTGAACACCTCATTCATGAGGGATTGGAAAGTGGAGGGGGCACTGGTGAGACCAAACGGCATAACCACATAGTCGTAGTGGCCTTCGTGAGTTCTAAATGCAGTTTTGTGCATGTCTTCGGGTTTCAAGCGAATTTGATGATAACCGCTGCGAAGGTCCAATTTACTAAACACCTGGGATCTTTGCAGTTCATCTAGCAGCTCGTCGATGATGGGAATGGGAAATTTATCCATGATGGTCATCTTGTTTAGGGCACGATAGTCTATACACAAGCGCCAAGAGCCATCAGGCTTCTTGACCATGATAATGGGGGACGCATAAGAACTGCAACTTGGTCTAATAGTCCCCGTTTGTAACATCTCTTTGATGAGAGTCTCAATCTCGTTCTTCTGGCTCCAAGGGTGTTTGTAGGGCCTTGGCTTGACAACCTCGGTGGCAGGGTATGAGGCTCCTAAAAAACCCCTTCAAAGTAATCTAAAATGCGGGAGATCTGTTGAGAGGGAAGGACACTTGGTGCTGCAGGAGTGACTTCTGAGGTTGGGATGGCATTCACTTGAAGAAGGAATCCCCCCTTCAAATGCAGTAGTATCTTCTGAAGGGCTCTGGGTTCGATCACCTCCAACCCATGGATGTTGACACCCTGGACCTCTCCTCCTTGCTCATAAATAACAGAGTAATTTTTAAAGCTCAACCATATTCCCTCCAAGCTGCGCAACCACTATGCCCCAAGTATAAGCTGGCTTGTTCTTAAAGGGAGTACATAGAAGGTGGATTTGATACTTACTCCTTGGCGTACAAACTCAAGCCCCTCACAAATTCCTTCGCATTGCAGCTGCCTTCCCCCAGCTATATTTACAGCAAATTTAACAGCAGTGTTGACAGGATTTTTTGCCTTCTTTACTACTTGAGAGTCGACAAAGTTATGAGTTGATCCTGTGTCTAGAACAGCATAAACTTCATGACTCAATACCTTCCCTCTTAGCCTGAGGGTTTAGGGCGTTCCTACCCCCACAACAGCACTTATGGATATGGTGGGAGGAGATGACTTTGGGAGTATTATTTGCATACAATTGAGCTGCACTCCTGCCGGTGCATCAGTCTCCCCTTCATCCTCATTAACTGAGCCCTCAACTCCCTGCTCCTCATTACCCAATTCACCTTCAATTTGCATAAGTGATTGCCTTTGCATCTGTGACCTTTGGTCCACTTCTCATCGCAGCAAAAACAGTGGTTCTGGGCCTTTTTCTCAGCTACCATTTTATCAAATGCAGTCAGTTTGGGGAATTCAAAGGTAGTGGTCTTGATCTCAAGGGTAGGTGCTCTAGGAGTTGGATTAGTGTAGGCTGAGCCTGACTTGGTGCTTATGCTCAATTATTTGCTGCCTTCTTCTGGCACATTGTGATGGTTTCCCTCGCTACTGCTTCCCTATATGTGGTTGTGACTGATTGAGGGCGCTTCAACAATACTTCTTGCTGAATTTCCTCCTTCAACCCCGATACAAAACAGTCCACAAGCATCGACATCTCTAATGGTTTATTGAGGTGACTGTATTAAAGGAATTCCTTGTGAAATTCCTGTACCGACCCCGTCTGGCGAAGCTTAAGCAAAGTAGTTGTGGGATTGTGTAACTCATTTGGCCCAAATTGTAGGAGCATCTCCCTCTTCAAAAAATCTCAAGTGATCACCCCTCCATGTTGCCTTTTAAACCAACGTCACCATAGTAAGGAGTCTTCTCGCAGGAAGTTGACACTAAAGTTCACCTGGTGCCCTTCTTCAATTTTTTGAGTATCAAAATGATGTTCAAGATGAAAAAACCAGTTGCTGATATCTCCTGACCCATCAAACAAAGGTATCTCAAGTTTAGTATGCTTAGGAAATATCAAGTGATACCATTCAAACTCGTCCTCAGCTCTTCACCGTGGTTGATTGATATGGAGATCTGGGTGGGGTAAAATAGGAGGTAAGTGTTCCCCATGTGGGGTTGAACGGTATGGGTACTCTGATACTGCAGAGTACCCATAGATATTTCAATGCCTTCCACCCTATGGCTTAGATTGGGCATCTGTTGAGACTCAACATCGCTAAGGATGGAGCCCCGCGCCACCTAGCTCGGTGATCTGATTCTATAGTTGCCCCCAGATTCGAGGATCATGGAGCGCTCAATCGCAGCTTCGGGGATCACAGGATCGATATGCTCTGATACCATTGACACAAGTCCACCAAGGACCCTACTTGTGGGAGGTGGAGGAGGCGACGGCTCACGACGAGATTGAGTATCCATCATGATTCCTGCATTGCACGAGATTGAGTATCCACCTTTATATATATATATATATATATATATAATAAAAATTCGACGTTGTCTGGTATTGAACCTAAGATCTCCTTTATATTAGTTATGCATGTGCACTGCACATATTTATTAGGTTACAATACACGTATTTGTTTGGTGACAAACTCTCCCATTAAAATAGTAGGGATGTATAACAAAAGTTTAAAAAGTATTTTAAATTGAGTAATGCTAGAGCCACTACCAATTTCACTACATTTCTCTTCACTACCTTAGGTGGCACACTCCAATAGGTAGTGGATGATAGAGTAGGTGGGAGAACTCTCCAATAGGAGTATGCCACCTAAGGTAGTGAAGGAAATGGTAGTGAAATTGGTAGTGGCTAAAGCATTACTCTTTTAAATTACGGTCGTTGCAGTATTTTACAACTCAAACAAACTAATATTTTAAGAAAAACTATTTATACTACACTAAATTTGCATCCAACAAAAATTATTTAAGATTGATCTTGCTAGAGTATTTCTCACTCTTTTGAATTTTTTTTTTTATAACCAACCAAACCACTCACAGGAGTAGTGCTTCGGTTGTCCTGCTTGGGAATAGTGCCCTGCACATCTCAAAGCAATCGAAAACATTCATTGTTCTTTTAGATTGGCTCAACCGGTCACTAACTCTACTCTAGTGAGCACGTGGTTGCAGGGCCTAATATCGATACAGTACAATAATGAGTGTACTTTAACTGGTTCTGGAATACCAAACATGCTCCCATCTAATTCACCCAAACGGCTAAACCGTCTTTGAGAACAACACCCACTTCCGTCCATCTCCTCTCTTATCACTTATCAGTTCTCACTGTCAGCTTCAACCCACTCCTCCCTTTGCCTCAATATTCCCTTCTATCAATTTTTTTTTTAAAAAAACAATGTAAAGGATTGAAGCACATTTACGGACAATCCAATTGAATCAACCTCCACTAATGGCAACCAATTTAATTCACCATTGTGTTGCACAAAAGCAAACCCCGCAAAATAGCCATCCTCCTCATCAGCACTCCCACACGTGACCTTCTCGTCCTGACTTAATACCTTTCAAAACTAATCGGGTTCAAGTTTGGTTTGAGTGGACATGGTTGTGTATCCCGAATACTGAGAGTAAGGATTTTAGAATGGATTTATACTAAAGGTTCTAGTTTGAGAGATTATTCGACAAACCATTGTCTTCTTAAATAAGATTTCTATTCATCAATAAATGAAAGGAAGAAGAAAAAAAGCACAAGTCTATTTTCTCCACAGAGATTGGACATTTAGGAAAGTAGGCCCCACCCGTCATATGCTATAGGCTCCATCATAAGAGCATCCACAGTCGTTCGATGTAAAAAATGGCAAAATGCATATTTTGTCCATCCAATTCGATGAGCATCCACAGTCGTCGAATGGCAAAAAAAATACATAAAGTCGTTAAAAAAGAAACAGACGAAACATCATATTTCGTCTGTAATTTAAAAAATAATTTATACTGATAAAATGTTAATAAAACATATGGATTTTTCGTCCCAAAAAGGAAGAAGTTTTTTTGGCAAAAAAAATTTGCAAATTTTTTTTTTAAAACTAGTTTGTAAATAATATTTGCAAAAACAATTTAAAAAATTGCAAAATAAATTTAAAAATTTGCAAAAACAATATAAAATTTTACAAAATGTGCACAAAAAATCACAAACCCGGACGATACATGATGGTTCGTCCGGAATTTGTGGAAGTTTTTTTTGCAAAACAAAATTTGCAAAAACAATTTTAAAAAATATTTTGTAAAAATTATTTGCAAAAACAATTTAGATAATTGCAAAAAAAAAATTTAAAATTTACAAAATTAAATTTTTAAATAATTTTTTTAAAAAAATATTCGATTGGGACGAAACATGATGTTTCGTCTCACTTGGGACGAAATATCATGTTCATTCCCACGCTTGAATTCATTTTTATTTGGTTTTTATTTATTTTTTTACTTCGGACGAAACATGCGATCAATTAAAATAATAATTAAATAATCCGGATGTTTCGTCTGCTATAATATGCATTTTGCTATATGGAATGCTACTTTTCCCTTTTTACTGTAGCAAATTTGCCAAAAAATGACAAAATAGCTCACGAGTGTGAGCTACAGTTAAAAAAAAAGGAAAAAATGGCCAATAAGCAAACGACTGTTGATGCTCTAAGAGAAGAATTAAAGGCAAGATGAAACGTATGGAGGATTAAATTTACGGGGCAAAACAAGAAAGAACAATAGGAATAAGAATAAGCACGGGAATCATCAGATTTGCATCAGATTTGGAGACAAATGAGAAGACTATGAACAGAGTTGGGATCTACAGAACGAAGGAAGGAGAAGGAAGAAGAATTTTAAATTTGAAGAGGTAGGGGTAAATTAAGAAATTTAACAATTCAGATTTAACATAATAGATTAAGTTAATAGAGTAATGTGTATAGTATACTTTAGTCTTTTGCAAACGTTTTGTGAGCATTTTGTATTGGGATCAAATGTTGGGGGGTACTCTGTATTTTACCCTAGATTATAACATATTTAAAGGAATTTTAACCAAGGTTTTAAAACATGGAATTGGCGGAAGGATCGAGTTTTTTCAAATATTTGGATTAGAATCGATAGTGTCAGATCAGCATATCAGGTTTTCTGGATCAGATATGTTTAAAAAATTTATTAAAAAACAAATACTTCTATAATTAAATTATTCTAAAAAAATTAATTTATAAAAATTAGTTAATGAATTATTTTTTTACAAATTTAATATCTTTAATTACTCACTTTAATATTTATGTTAGTTTCAGAGAATTATTAATGCAGAATAAAACTAGGACAATAAAAACTGGTAACCAATCATACAAATTATTTACATACAAGAAAAATAAAAATATAAACTAGGAGAGTAGAATATTCAAATATTGTAATTTTTTAATCATTTAAATTGGTGGTTTCAGGTTCAGATCAAGCTGATCCATCCAATGCTAATTCGACCGAACCCGACTTATATCGCCGATCTCGAAATTTAGGGATTGTGTCGGAGTGACCACTTGAAAAAAAATCTAGATCGGCTGGATCTGATCGGGATCGACCAATCTTTAAAACCATGATTTTTAACATAACATTATAGATTTAAGGGCATGGCATAAGAAGGATGGTGATGATAATATCAAGCACGCGAGCGGATTCAAAGTAAAGGATAATCTGTAAAATTTAGGATAAATATAATAGTTAAAAGTTAAAAGACATGGACTGTCCACAAAGTGTCATTGTTCAATACAGTTTTTGCTCTTAATGAAAGAACTCCCTACATAGGTTACAGCTACGTTCAAAATGAAAACCAAAATATCCATATGCATTATGACAAACTCTATTATAATTTATGTTCAAAAATCAAAATGTCCGTATGCAATGATACGGAATATAGTCTGTCTGAGTCATTACGTGCACAAAACATCAAACACATGCTTCGAGGGAGTGGGAGCATCTATCTTTTGCAGGCTTTGCACTTTCTATAAAAATGAACTCTATAAATAATGTAACATAGTCATTGAAATATGGATTGTATTAGAATAGGTTCATTTATAAACTAAATATAGCCGCTTCAACTAAGTTAAAGGAATAAGTGCAGTAAGGTTCACCTCAAAGAAAAATTTGGAAAGTGCTAGCACCAAAAGTAAAGCAAAAACTTGTAGATGTATCAATAACAAAGATGTTTCTAATGAAATAAAAAGTAAATCAGGCTGGGTTCATCGACAAGATTCTATAAAATATAATTAACATCTGGAACTGCTTATGTCAACAAAATAGAATTATGTCAACGTGACATAATAGAATTGATATGGGTTAGGAACGACGTGGCCCATCCTGAGCCACAGGATCCCCTCAAGATGCGCGCACCTCCTGATCCGCCAGATCCTCCACGTCAGCACCGGAAAACCGCCCGGACTACTGCCACGTCAGCCCAGGGAACCACCCCTGCATCCGCCACGTCATCCCTAAACCGCTCGGGTTTCCACCGCTTCAGCCACACGGGCAACCGGGTCCAGACCCGGCCCCAAACGGGTCCAGACCCGGTTGGCATCTTCTATAAATACCAGACCCCTACTCCTTCTCCAGGTAATCAATTTTTCTTCCACAAAACCCTAGTTACTACTACTCTCTCTCAGAGACTAACTAGATCGTCGGAGGGTTTGCCACCGAGACCAACCCCGGTGTTCCTAGACCGTCTGCAGGTACACGAGGCCTCGGATCCAAGCCTCCTGATCCGAGCCGAGCATCCAGCCCTGCCTCACTCCAGCCTGTCACCGGTACCGTTCGGCCAGCCGAGGGTCGTCTGATTAGGAGCTTCTTCCTTCAAATACAAATCGAGTAAGAACTCACACCTGGTGCATCCACACGTCTCCCAGAAACAAACCGCATCAGGTTGGCGCCGTCTGTGGGAAAGCTACTTCAGAAGCCGACCCGAGCCCGACCATCAAGGTACCTCGACAGCCGAACTCTCATGGCCCCCAAAGCCAAGAAGGCTGCTACCTCCGCACCTCGGCAGGACTTGCCCCCGCCGGGTGCTGCCGCCGAAGCGCACGCATCCAATCACGGGGCTCCCCGTCAGGGACCCCAGCCGAGTGCCTCCCGTCCAGCCCAGCACGACTTACGGGGGTTAATCATAAACCGACAGGTTAGCCGCAGCAGGGGAAGGGCCGCTTCCAACTCGGCCCCAAACCATCCAAAACCACCGTCCCAAGGGCGGAGGCCAACGCTCAGCCGCATCGGACGGCAACCTTCGGCTCGACCGAACCGGGTCGAGGGAGCCCCAGTCACTCACCAGGAGTTCCAGTACTTCCGGAGGGAAATCCTGGAGGCCCTCCGAGGGGCCCCCAACAAGGAGGATGTCCGCCATTCTCAAACCAGGTCGGACGCCGAGGCCAGCGTATCCCGCCCATCAACGATCCCACCAGAGTACGATGGCGATCTCCTAAGGCGCCTCCAAGAAATGGAGGATCGCCTCGACCACATAGGCGATGGCGGTCCTGGAGCGGCTCAGGAATACAGACCTGTCCGACCTCCTTTCTCCGCCCTCATCCTCCAAGCGGAAATACCCCGAAATTTCCGACCACCTCAGTTCGAGACTTATGACGGCGAGGGAGATCCTGCGGATCACATGGAGGGTTTCAAAACCCTGATGATGATTCACAGCGCTTCGGACCCCCTGCTGTGCCGAGCCTTCCCTGCCACCCTCCGGGGTCCGGCTCGGGAATGGTTCTCCAAGCTAATCCCCGACTCCATTCACTCCTTCGACCAGCTGGAGGGCAATTTCCTTGCCCACTTTGTCACCAGCCGGAAGGCCGAGAGGACAAGTGCTTCCTTACTTGGACTCAGGCAGAAGGAAGGGGAGTCGCTCAGAGTGTTCGTCCGGAGGTTCACCGCAGAGGCAAGGTCGGTCTCCTCCCTCGATCCTGGCGTCGCCTCCGCGGCATTTCGGCACAACGTCCGTCATGGACAGCTGAAAGCCTCTCTGGCGAAGAAACCCCCCATCGATTTTCCCGACCTCCTCAACAGGGTCGAGAAGTACATCAGGACGGAAGAGGCCCTAAACCCAGAAGAGTCCAGGGAGGCCCCCGGGAAGGAAAAGCGGAAGGCCGAAGAAGTCGAGCCATCAAAGAAGGCTCCAAGGGACGCTGGCGCCATGAAGAAGGTCCCGCCGGTCCCTCGCTTCGAGAGGTATACCCCACTAACCCAAAATGTGTCCTCCATTCTCTTGGCGATCGAGGACAGGGACCTCGTCCAGTACCCTCCTCGTCCGTCCAACAATACCAGCAAGAAAAGGAATCAACGGTTCTACTGCCGCTTCCACCGAGACAACGGGCACGACACGGATCACTGCCGTGCCCTGAAAGATGAGATCGAGGCCCTCATTCAGCGAGGGCACCTCCGGGAGTACAAGCAAGAGGAAGCTCGGGGACAGAGGGACACGAGGAACAGGACTCCACCTCCTCCTCGAGCGAGAGCAGGAGCTTGATGAGCCTGAGGGCCAAGCCATATTACACTGCATCTACGGGGGGCCCATGGGAGAGGAGTCCAACACTTCCCGCAAGGCGTTCATCTGGGATGTTAACGCCGTCCAAGGTCCTCTCCCCCCTCAGATCCAGCAACTCCCTGTCTCCTTCTCAGGGGAAGACCTGGAGGGGGTGCGGCTCCCTCATTGCGACGCTCTCGTCATCAACCTCAGCATGGCCAATTTTGACGCTCGGCGAATCCTTGTGGACAACGGGAGCTCGGTCAACATTCTGTTTCTTGAAGCCTTCGAAAACATAAAGCTCTCCCGCGACAAGCTAAAGCCGACGGGGTATACCTTGCACGGGTTCTCGGGCTTCCCCGTAACAATTGAGGGGATCGTCACACTAGACGTCACGACAGGTACGACCCCAAACCGAAGAACCGAGTCCATGGACTTCATGGTGGTGAACGTCAAGGCAGCCTACAATGCAATACTCGATCGCCCGGGCCCCTGCTCCCTCCAGGCTGTTCCCACGGCCTATCACCAGAAGATTAAGTTCCCTACCAATACCGAAGTAGGAGTAGTCCGGGGGAACCAGGAAGCTGCTCGCTCATGCTACATGACAGCAATCGGGAGCGGCTTGTTTCCCCTCGACGCCGTCGAGATGCAGCTCCAGAGGACCCAGCCAGAGCCCGAGTCGACAGACGAGCTGGAAGATGTCTCGTTCGAGACAGGGGATCCGTCGAAGCACTTTCGGGTAAGTTGCTCCCTCACCCCTCACCTTAAGTCCGCCCTCATCACCTGCATTCGCCGCAATGTCGACCTCTTCGCCTGGAAGCCTTCTGACATGCCCGGTATCTCCGAGGATCTCATCATGCACAAACTCAGCGTAATCCCCGGGTCGAAGCCGGTTGTCCAAAAGCGACGTAAGTTCGTCCCGGAGCGACAGCAGGCGGTAAATGCGAAAGTCGACAAGCTCCTGACCGCACGCTTCATCCAAGAAGTCAGCTACCCCGAGTGGCTGGCGAACGTCGTCATGGTCAAGAAGGCGAGCGGAAGCTGGAGGATCTGTATAGATTGTACGGACCTCAACAAGGCGTGCCCCAAGGATCCATTCCCCCTCCCCAGAATCGATGCTCTTATCGATGCAACATCGGGTCACGAGCTTCTATCCTTCATGGATGCCTTCTCAAGCTACAACCAGATCCGCATGTTCCCTCCCGACATCGCCAAGACGTCCTTCGTCACAGACCAGGTTCTATATTGTTACAGGGTCATGCCCTTCGGGCTGAAGAACGCCGGCGCCACTTATCATAGGCTCGTCAACCGGGTCTTCAAGGAGCAAATCGGGCGCAATATGGAGGTGTACGTAGACGACATGCTCGTCAAGAGCCAGTGGGGGGAGGATCACGTCGCCGATCTAGAGGAGGCCTTTGGGGTCCATCGAACCCATAACATGAGACTCAATCCGACCAAGTGCGCTTTCGGCGTCTCCTTGAGAAAGTTTCTTGGCTTCATTGTCAGCCAGCGAGGCATCGAGGCGAACCCCGAAAAGATCCAGGCCATAATAGACATGGCCCCTCCCAGGAACATCAAAGAGGTCCAGCGGCTGACGAGAAGACTGGCGGCCATCGGCCGATTCCTCTCCAAGTCTGGAGAGAAGTCTCTTCCGTTCTTCAAAGCCCTGCGCGGCACCGGAGGGTTCGAATGGGGTACCCAACAGCAAGAGGCTTTCGCCCAATGGAAGGAGTACCTCGCAAACCCTCCCCTCCTCAGCAAGCCCGAACCAGGAGAGCCACTCTGGCTCTATCTGTCAGCCTCGGAGAAGGTGCTCAGTGCCGTTCTCGTTCGGGAGGAAGATGAATCACAAAAGCCTCTATACTATGTCAGCAAGGTCCTGCTCGACGTCGAGACCAGATACTCTCGGATGGAGAAAGTAGCGTACGCCTTGGTCATGGCCTCGCGAAAACTCCGTCCATATTTTCAATCTCATTCGGTCCAGGTACTGACAGACCAACCCCTGAAGGCCGTGCTCTACAAGCCGGAGAGCTCGGGTCGACTCATCAAATGGTCGATCGAGCTCAGCCAGTATGACATTGGCTATCAACCCAGAACAGCCATCAAGGGGCAGGCCCTCCCAGAATTCATCACGAAATGCACCATCTCCGAGCATCCCGCGAGCAAGGAGGCCGGCCAGACGTGGGAAGTTTACGTCGATGGCTCCTCCTGCGAGGCGGGTAGCGGAGCTGGCATTATTCTGCGAGGCCCAGATGGTTTTCTTCTCCAATACTGCATCCGCCTCAACTTCCCGGCCTCCAACAACGAGGCCGAGTACGAGGCCATGATCGCCGGGCTCACCCTGGCTCATCAGGCCGGCGCCAGACAGATCAGGGCTTTTAGCGACTCCCAGCTCGTGGTCAACCAGATCATCGGGGAGTACGAGCCCCGTGACGATCGAATGGTCTGGTACCGAGCTGTAGTTCAACGCCTACTGACGTCCTTCGACGAGTCGGCTGTTTTGAGGATCCCCCGGGAACAGAATGTCCAGGCTGACGCCCTGTCAAAGCTGGCTTCCTCATCCTTCAAAGGTCTCGACCGCACGAACCTGATCGAAGTCAGGTTGAAACCATGCATCGACATCCCGGAGGTCCTGTGTATTGAAGACGGAGCTCCCCCCGACGACTGGACCGCTCTTATTAGGAGATTTCTCGTCAAGGGAGAGCTCCCCGAAGACCGAGCTGACGCAAGACGGGTCAGGGCCCGAGCAGAAAGATTCACAATGATCAACTCAACACTCTTCAAAAGGTCCTACACAACCTCGGATGGCCGACCCTATCTCCGCTGCCTCACTCCAGATGAAGCCAAATATGTTCTCAAAGAGCTACACGAGGGGATCGGCGGATGCCACATGGAAAGCCGCTCGCTCGCGCGGAAGGTTTTGAATCACGGGTACTACTGGCCCACCATGTTGCAAGACGCCCTAACCCTTGTCAAGAAATGTGGTCCTTGTCAAAGGTTCTCGCCCATCAAAAGGGCTCCGCAAGCAAACCTCCGGTCCATGGCCAGTCCGACCCCCTTTGCAATGTGGGGGATGGATCTGGTAGGCCCATTTCTGAAAGCAACGGGCCAGCGAAAGTTCCTCATTATGGCAATCGACTATTTCACCAAGTGGATCGAGGCCGAGCCATTAGCAACGATCACCGAACGACAGACCCAGCAGTTCTTCTGGAAACACATCGTCTGTCATTTCGGGATTCCGCAGGTGCTCACCACGGATAATGGGACTCAATTCGCGGGTAAGAATTTCTGCAAGTTCTGCGAAGATCTCGGGATCCAGCAGCGCTTCTCTTCAGTGTGCCATCCGCAGTCCAACGGCCAGGCCGAGAACGCAAACCGCCAAATCCTCGACGGTCTCAAGAAACGACTCGATAACGCTTCCAAGGGGTTATGGGTCGACGAATTACCGAGTGTTCTCTGGGCCCACCGCACGACAAAGAGAATCCCCACGGGAGAATCCCCTTTCAATTTAACATACGGAGCTGAGGCCATCATTCCCTTGGAGATTGGGATCCCTTCACTCCGAATCATGGCTTTCGACGAGGCCGCCAACTCCCAACAGCTGCGAGCCGACCTGGACCTCATAGACGAGGTCAGGGAAAAGTCCGCCATTAGAAGAAGCATCTACCAACAAAGAGTTGAGAAGTTCTACAACGAGAAGGTGCACCCAACCAACATCAAACTCGGAGACCTTGTCCTCCGAAAACTGGCGGTATCCAATCCCGGCCAGAAGAGAAAGTTGGCACCAAATTGGGAGGGCCCCTATAAGGTATCCGGAGTTGTGTGCCCATGTAACGACCCGAAAAATAGCATATGGCTATTTTGCATCGAAATGTGTGCGCGATTGAGAATTTCGCGCGATCATGGATTTTCTGATAATAATTATTTTGATTGAGAAATATAAGATATATTGTCTACTTTATTTTATTATTATCTTCGAAATTAAATTATTTTTATGCGGATTATTACAAAGTAGTTTTAATGTATTTTGTATTGTTTGAAATTATTAAGAATAGAGAGTTGGGTTTTATTTGAAATGTATGAAGGCTAGGGGGCTTATACGAAACATTCCCTTAGATATTTACATATCTATTATTATCTATTTCCATTTTTACAAAAAAAAACCCCCCACATTCTCTCCTTCTCCTTCCCTTCTCCTTCTTCTTCCTTCTTTTCTCCCCGTCTGGTTCCACCCGACCCAGAAAAACCCTCCCCCGGGTTCCCCCTCTCCTTCTCCTTCCCCTACTTCTTCTTCCTCCCATTCACTCCCAACCAAAGAGAACCCAGCTCCTTCTCCCTTCCCTTCTTCTTCTCCCCCGTTTCCCTTCCTGTTCAATCCCGACCCAAAGAAGCCATCGACCCTCCTCTCCCTCTCCTTCTTCTCCGTTCGCACCCAGCCAAAAGAACCCCCCACCCGGCCCTCCTCCTCCCTTCTCCCTCTCCGTTCGCTTCCAACCAACGACCCCCCCACTCCCGTTCCCTTCTCCTTCTTCTCCTTCTTGTTCGATGCTGAACCCAAAAGAACCCCGACCACTCCTCCCCTCCTCCCGTTCGTCCCCGCCAGCCAATCGAAAAAGAAACCCACCACCTCCACCTCCTTCTCCTTCTCCTTCTCCTTCTCCTTCCGTTCCCGTCTCCATCCCGACCCAGAAAAAAAGCCCAACTCCGAACCCATCGATCGGCGAGATTACCCCACCTCAATCCCCTCCGATTCTTCGTTAAATTCAAATTAAAGTGAGGAGTAAACTAATGGAGAGATTCTCTATATGGTAGTAGCGTCGGATTTTCGATTGGACTTCGCGAAGGTAAAACACTAACTATTTTATTGTATAAAAGTTAGTTGGGTTTATTTTTATTGAGTAGGAATATTATTGTATAGAGATTTAGAGATGTTGGAAATTGTAGATATGAGAAATTAGTGGATTGTTGGAGAGTTTGTAAGTTATTAGTAAATTGGGGTTTTGGGTTTGTAAAAGAGAATTATATGGATGTGAATTAATTCTCGTATAGCAGTGGAAATTATAGTTGGGCTATTAGAACAATTAGGAGTGCTTTTAGTAATTGTTTGGTAAGAAGGATCTCGTCGGCATTAGTTTATTACGTGCATCGCACGTATATATCCCCAGCGTTCAGTAAACACTTGTGTGATATTTGGGATAATGTTATTAGCTTCTATAATTGGTTTGGATTATTGAGTTTTAATTATTTGAAATTGATGATAGGATATATTGCGACTTTGGAGGCAAAGTGGCATGGCGCTTCGGATCTTCGCGGAAAATGGTGAGTTGGTTTATTATATATTTTTGTAGTTTGATGAATATGTGAGTTATATTATTTATATATTTTTGTGGTTTAAAAATATATGTGAGTTAGTATATTAATATATTTTGTGGGTTAAAGAATATGTGAGTATTGATTTATTTTACATATTTTTGTGATTGTAAAAATATGGTGAATTTTAACTATTCATGAGTATATAAAAACCTATATAATGGATGAGTTATTTTTAGATGATGATATCAAAATATGGGTGTATGGTTTATATACGTATTTTGATGTTTTGAAGAAGTTCGAATAAACTAAAGTATTGATATAAAAATTTATGGATCAAAGGGATCCTATAAAAAGTATGAATGGTAGAACTTGAGAAAATAGCTAAGATGAGTAGTTGTTCTAAGGTTCAAAGAAACCATGCTTAAGTGAGTATAGTAGTGGTTTTAGCTAAGAGTCTCAAAAAGAACTCATTTTAGTTGTTAGTAGTATTGAGTAAAAAGAACCCATCCTATGGATTTGAATTGTTGTAGAAAGAAACCCATGGTTAAGTTGTAGTAGAATATCATGTTTGGGTCGATTTTAGAAAGAAACTCATGTTTGAGTCGATTATAGTAGGTATGCCATGATGAGTTGATTTTAGAAGAAACCCATGCTAAGTTGATTATAGTAGATTCTTTTGTTGCTTCTAATTATAGAAGATCAAGTTTGCTAGTAAGCACAGTTGGTTGTTTCTAGGTTTGATTACCTGTATGATTGTTTGTATGTGGTTTTGCGCGTACGTGGCTCGACTGGCCCGTATGTAGCTGTGGGTCTCATACGCAGCTTATTCGGCTCGTATGTGTGTTGTTGCCTCATACGCGGCTCGACTGGCCCGTATGTAAATGTTGGTCTCATACGGAGCTTATTTGGCTCGTATGCATGTTGTTGTCTCATACGCGGCTCGACTGGCCCGTATGTAGCTGTTGGTCCCATACGTAGCTGTTTAGCTCGTATGTGTTTTTGGTTACTCGTATGTAGCTTCTTGGCTAATACGCAGTTTGTTGTGCTCATCTAGGGTGATATCATTGCCCTAGGGCTATCGACCATTAAGACGTGTGTTTAGCTTACTCCTAAGGGACTGTGGACGAGTCACTTCGCGGGTGCCGTCAGATCTTAACCGTTGGTTGATTGCGGACCGGAGTGTGACGAAATCCAAGTTCAGGATAGTAGCATGCGAATACGTTCGTATTGCCGGGGTCTTGGATCGATAGGCCATGAACCAGATCCTGAGGGATTCTGGTGAGTTTAGGTTGAGCAGCCTAATAGAGTTATCTTGCGAAGTCTAATTTAAGACCTAGCATGCTGTGTAATGTTGTCATTCCTAGGATTGTTCAGGGTTAGGAACATCATTAAGGTAGTGACTTATGAAGATCATTTTACTTCGACCCTTTGCCGAAAAGAGAGGAGTTGGTTGTAGGTAGCGCCTTACGACCAACTTGTCCCTCGAAGCAGGCCTTAGGTGGTGATATTGGGTTGTATCTTCCTATCAAAGGGATACGTACGGTGCCCTCTCACGAGTTGGGAGCACGGATGCGTATCGCGCGCTATTAATTCCTGAAGTGCCATGATAAGGCGGGCGGAGCTAGGGGGATGGACCCCGGAACTTCGTCGGGTCCTTGGCCAGGGGTAAGCGAACAGGCCATAGATAGCGGTCTATGAGTTATGGGCTCGGAAGACCCTGTGTTCGTCTGGTTTTGAGTGAGGTCCGGTGTACCGGGTAGTAGTGGCAAACATAGACACCATGAGCCTACTGCAATGGTGGGACTTGACCACATGTGCAACCTCATCAGTCATGTAGTATCTGTCAGGAACAGGTTGTGTACAATTAGAAATTCATAACGCGGGTTCAAATCCCTATATATGGAGAAACGGCTTGAGATGGGGCGCATGTATTTATGGGCTGCATGTTGCTTCGGAGACTTGCTGGCATTAGAATAAGAGCATCATCGCACTAGTAAATCTGGCATTAGAATAAGAGCGTCATCGCATTAGTAATCTTGCATTAGAATAAGAGTATCATTGTATTGGTAATTTGCATTAGAGTTAAGTCATAACATACACTGACACAAATTATATGTACACGTGTCTTTTCCATTCAAGTTGAATTGCGAGTGTGATAGTTGGAGTAGATTAATAACCAAGCTATGGGCTTGGGATGTGATTGTGTTATTACCAAACTATGTTGGGATATGGGGTGTATTGTGATAAAATGCAAGTAAATGGTAAGGTGAAATGAGATGTTAGGTTGAACATGAATGAATGTGGTAGTATGAGGATGAAGGCATATGTTTATGATGTGATGCGTGATATAAGGAAATAAAATCAATATTGTATTATGAGTGATTATTCAAATGGTTACTAGATATAAGTATGTTATGAGCGGGTATAGATATACATACAGGTGATGACTCAGAGAGTATTGGATGTGAAATCCCATTATGATGTTTACACTTTCAGATGTCAAGTAAGATTTGTTTATCTTGGAAATTGTGAGTTCGTTATGTTTTTACTTGTAAGTTTAATTTATTTACTTATTTAATAAATTACACTCACACCAGAAATGGCTAACCCCTTAGTGTTTGGGGGTTAGGAAGTCCCTGGGCTACCCTAGGTCCCTACTGTTACAGGTCCTCAGCAGTGCAGAGGTGAGGTGTAGGTACAGGTTCCGTGGAGTGGAGCTCCAGTTATAATTTGTTGTTATGTTTTAATTGTAAATAGTAAAGATTTATGCTTTAAATTGTATTTTGAATGTATAAGTAAGAGGATGATGAGGAAGAGCATAGTGTGAGGCAGCAGGATATGGTTTCGACCCGTACCCATTTCGTTGTGGAGTGCCGGGCGTCGTGGTAGGTTTTTACAGGTTATTTTCTAAAAACTTACTACGTTTTCAAAAGGATTTATGCTTTTTAATTGATATTTGTTAAACCGTTATGAGTTTGGCCCCCAGAGCATATATATATATTGCCTGTGTGATGATGCTCATTTTGGCCTGGGGAGCCCATATTATTATTGCCTGTGATGTAAGCTACGGAATTTAGAGCAAAATTCCGTAAACTTTTCTGTGTTTTGGGCAAAAAATACAAGGGAGACTCTGCCCAAATTTTCTTTGAAACATAACCATTTTAGTTTATGTTTAAAGTGATATAGAAATTGGAAGAATTGATTTTGGAGTCAAAAAGAAAAGAAAAGGGGCAGGCAGTACAATTTTGGTATTACAAACTGATAATTGTAATTACTGCGTAATAACTCTGTGTTGAAGAAAAGTTTTTAAATTTTCCAGTTTTTCTGTGTCTCGAGACTAATTGAAGGAAAGATCTTGGCATGTGTCTCGGTTTCCCAGCAACGGGGAGATCGGGGCGTTACAGCCCAGGCACGTACCGCCTGACCAGTCCCGAAGGCAAGCCCATCAAGAGGTCCTGGAACGCGGAGCACTTAATTAACTTCTTAGAAGGAGCGTAGCCTCCATGTAAAATATCATAATTGTAATCGGCACGTCGTGCCTAGTCTTTTGTAAGGTTTAATATATTGTAAATATGCCAGCTTTCTTAGAACAAGCCCACGGCTTCATATCTTGTAACAAATAAAGGACACATCTGAAGATCGGCGCTCGGATAACAGCGCGAGACCAAAAAGCTTCACTTACAAGCTTAGGGTTCGGCGCTCGGATAACAGCGCGAGCCCAAAAAGCTTCCCTTACAAGCTTAGGGTTCGGCGCTCGGATAACAGTGCGAGCCCAAAAAACTTCCCTTACAAGCTTTAGGGTTCGGCGCTTGGATAACACCGCGAGCCCAAAAAGCTTCCATTACAAGCTTAGGGTTCGGTGCTCAAGCAGCTCGGCCTGGTTAGTTTCTTGATAACGTGCATCCAGTCAAACAACTCTGTTTCAACCACGCCCGCACAGTCTCTCCCTGAGAACATGTGCAGGAGCTCGGCGTCGACCCCGAGCAAGGCGGGTGCCTTCTCCAGGGCACCGCGACCTACGCTCGACGGCGACCCTCTGCTACGCCTGCAGTTGCCTTTATCACCGGTATGGGGGCTCGGCATCCGTCCCTCGCTCGGTTTGGGCTCCTTGAAACCCATCAACCTACGCACGAGGCGACATCCGCCAGCCACGCCCGCACCGTCTCTCCCTGAGAACATGTGCAGGAGCTCGGCGTCGATCCCGAGCAAGGCGGGTGCCTTCTCCAAGGCACCGCGACCTTGACGCTCGGCGGCGACCCGCTGCTACGCCTGCAGTTGCCTTTCTCACCGGTATAGGGGCTCGGCATCCGTCCCTCGCTCAATTTGGGCTCCTTGGTACCCATCAACCTATGCACGAGGCAACATCCGTCAGCCATGCCCGCACCGTCTCTCCCTGAAAACATGTGTAGGAGCTCGGCGTCGACCCCGAGTAAGGCGGGTGCCTTCTCCAAGGCACCGCGACTTTGACGCTCGGCGGCGACCTCTGCTACGCCTGCAGTTGCCTTTCTCACCGGTATGGGGGCTCGGCATCCGTCCCTCGCTCGGTTTGGGCTCCTTGGAACCCATCAACCTATGACCGAGGCGACATCCGCCAGCCACGCCCGCACCGTCTCTCCCTGAGAACATGTGCAAGAGCTCGGCGTCGACTCCAAGCAAGGCGGGTGCCTTCTCCAAGGCACCGCGACCTTGACGCTCAGCGGCGACCTACTGCTACGCCTGCAGTCGCCTTTCTCAAAGGTATGGGGGCTCGGCATCCGTCTCTCGCTCGGTTTGGGCTCCTTGGTACCCATCAACCTATGCACGAGGCGACATCCGCCAGCCACGCCCGCATCGTCTCTCCCTGAGAACATGTGCAGGAGCTCGGCGTCGACCCCGAGCAAGGCGGGTGCCTTCTCCAAGGCACCGCGACTTTGACGCTCGGCGGCGACCCTCTGCTACGCCTGCAGTTGCCTTTCTCATCGGTATGGGGGCTCGGCATCCGTCCCTCGCTCGGTTTGGGCTCCTTGGAACCCATCAACCTATGTACTAGGCGATATCCGCTAGCCACACCCGCACCATCTCTCCATGAGAACATGTGCAGGAGCTCGGCATCGACCCCGAGCAAGGCGAGTACCTTCTCCAAGGCACCGCGACCTTGACGCTCGGCGGGGACTTCGACACTCTTCCAAAAATGGTTCTCACAAACATGGGGGCTCGACGAACCGAAGCACCAAGCTCGGTCCCGACCCAGTGTTGACAATATTTTATTAAGGTTTAGAGCGTCCGCCTTCGGCAGACGCCCCGAGCCTCGTGTCGAATTATTGACCACCCTCTCACCCGCGAACAACTCGAGGTTTTACGGCGTAAACCAGCCTAAACCCCGAATTGTTCGAAGATGGCAGGGGGGTCATCGAGCCGCTGCTCTTTCCGTCCCGGAACACACGCTTTCGAGCCTTCGAGCTGTTCAGTTGACCCTCCTCTCGCCCCCGAACAACTCGGGGTTTACTGCTCTTACGAGCCCAAAACCCCGAATTGTTCCCGGACGGTAGAAGAGCCACCACGCTTCGGCTCCCCCCGACCCCCCGAACCGATCGATCGGCCCACCGCTCACCAACGAACAACCCGGGGTCTCACGGCCCTAACGGCCCGAACCCCGAATAGTCCGAGGGTGATCAGTCTGCCTCCGATCCGGAGTATTCAAAAGCATTATATTCTCCGGGCGCCCGCCTTTGGCAGGCACCCAAGTCAGACGGCTCACTGCCTGACAACCAACGAGGGGAGTGGGGGATTATATAGCCCCCTGAGGCCCTCATTTATTGCGTCTGGGGATGCGAAACGACAGAAGGCGAAACGTCACCAAAAATGCTCATGGGAATGCGAAACGTCGCCAGTTATTGCTTATCGAAAAGCTAACCGCCGCCACCGTCGCGCACGTTGCAACAGGCCACCTTAGAGCCGACCCCTGCGCAACTAGCCCGGCAACCGTCCCTAACAACCAAGGTGATCAGAGCGGGGAAAATCAAAGGTTCTTATTCATTACTCATTGCTCACAACTCAATGAACGCCGATAGAAATACAATGAAAAAGCTCACAACTCACTCGGCCGCAAACTCGAATTCGGGACTTCCATCACGCCTGGCCGGACCGGCCCGGGAAGACACGCCTACCACCGAGCTTCCCGCGTCTTCGGGCTGCACCCCACCTGGTAAAGATATCGGAGACCGCCCCGGGGTCGCATTGCTGGCCCCTTTTATCAAACCAGCAACCAACACCAGCATCAGTCTGCGGATCTCCAGCTCCTTCTCGACTACGGCCTCATGAAGAAATGACTCCGAAGCCGACCCCGCGCTCGAAGCACCCGAGAGGGACCAGCCTGTCTCGATAACCCACCAGTCCCGATCGGCTACGGCCTTCTTCAGGTGTGCCAACTCAAAACCGAGCTCCCTGGACTTGTTCAGAAAATAGTTAAAGGCGGCGGCTCGGTCCCGAGCTTGCTTATGTTGACGAAGCAAAGCTGCCTCTGTGACCTCCTCCCCCGTTCGATTTAGGGGTACCTTGGCAAGAACGGGGAGGGCGATACTGGTCCCGTACGTCTATCAAAAAATGAAAACAAACATCACAAAAAACACAAGTCTGAAAGGATCGGCCCAAAAAAGTGAATTTCATTGCTTTCAAAAAGTTTGATACAAAAGCCGCGGTGGCCAGTCCGCCCAAGGCATTTACATCAAAACAAGAAAAGAAAAAGAAAAAGATCTATTCTTGAGGGGGGGTGGCACCTCTTCATCGACCTGATTGCCCCCCGTATCATCGCCCCCCGGGGTGAGAGGAAGGTTCGGTGTCCACCCATAGTGGAGATGGTCCACGCGCTGCTCGGGGTATATCTGTTTAAAATGGGACTTGGCTTGTTCGTACGCCTCGTCCTGCGCCACTATGATGGTATCCCCCAAGACCGACTCCATCTCCTGGATGGCCTTCTTCCCCTTCGCTGCCTCGACCGCGATCTTCGCCTCAAGGTTCGCCCGGTCCTGCTTGTGAATCTTGCAGAGCGACTCAATCTGGGCCGCGTGGACGGCCCCATCGCCCGGGCGTCTTTTAGCTCGTCCGTGGCCTTGTTCAGCTCACGGAGGTACTTCTCCGCATTCCGCCTCTCAATGAGTATCTCCTTCTCCAAGCACTTGTGAAAGTGCTAGCCATATAGCATCGCCTGTCCGAAGAGAGAAAGATCAGAAAAACTCAAGTCATTGAGTAAAAAAGAAAGCCAAGCCAACTTACCGAGAGGGTTGCCTGAGACCACCGCATGTAGGCCGGGTCCGCCGACTGCACCGCCAAGGCCATCCGATCGCGCTCGGCGGTGCACTTCGAAACGAACTCGACCGCCACAGCCCCGTCGAGCAGAGAATCGCCCCGCACGATGGATCAATCGGGGGCAAATGGCAGCGTGCCCTGCTTGCCCACCATCTCCGCGGCGCTTGGCCGGAGAGGGGGGAGTCCTTTTTCCGGGGCATCCACGGTCTTGCCCGAACCGCCAGCCGCGTCCCTATCCCCCCTCGATGAATGGGAGGACTGGGAGTGTGGCCTCTTAGCCTTCTTTGTCGGGGAAGGCTCCTCGGCCGCCGATGCCTGTACCTGGGAGGAAGCGTCGGTCTGCGCGGCAAGTTTCCGCTTCTCGGCCGCTATCCTCTCCTGTTCGGCCTTCTTCCTCTTCTCCACCCTCGCCTTCTCGGCGACAGCGAGCAACAACTTCTTCGCGTCCGCCTGTTGGGTCGTCATCCCTACAAAAAACACAGAAGAAAAGCTAACGTTAACACGAAGGCAGGAAATGAACATATTCGGAAAGAGATATACTGGGGTCGGCAGGACTCAGTCCGGCCCGGGCAAGGTGTATCTCGGTCACTCGAGGCCACGCTATACTGTGCCCCCCAATGATCTTCTCCACCCTTTTCCATTCCTTGGCCATCAAGTCGATCTTCCTGGGAGGTTTGTCCTTCGGCTTGACGAAGTTCCATCTGGTTGGGATTCCCCAAGACCCCTCAGTCCGAACTACAAAATACTTTTCTTTCCACGCCTTAATTGAGTCTGGATGACCGTGCATAACCTTCATATGCGGCCTCGGCGAAAAGTAAAATATCCCCTCCTGATCTCCGAGCGAACCAATCCCAAAAATAGCTCAGAAGTAGGTCAGCCTCGGCCTCACTCCTTTCTCTTGACACTTCAGCATATAGCAGACTAAATGTTTCCAGGAATTCGGACAGTACTGCATGGGACACAGCTTCGCCCAGTTCAAAACTCTCTTCACGAAGGGATGGAGGGGCAGCCTCAGCCTCGAGAGGAAGGCGTCCTCAGGAAACATACAATACCCCGGCGCCAGAGCCATGGTTGGCCGAATACCCGGGCTCGGAAGGCAGAGCTCGAACTCTCGTGGTATGTAATAGGCAGCCCTGATAATGTTGAGGTACTCCGCCTTCAGAATGCTCGGGATGCTATCTGCGCGGATCTTCACCCGAGTGTCTTCACCCGGCATGGGAGGGATCGGTTGGATGTTCTTAATGTCGTCAGGGTACATACGAATAGACCCTGGATTCCTGAAAGTGACCGGGGGAACATTGAGACCCGATCTCGGCGCGTACTCGTCGGGGGAGGAAGGACTGTGGGGAATTGTCATGACTTTCTTCTTCCGACGAGGCCGAGCCTTACGCTCGGGGGACGGCGTCGACAAAGGGGGTAGTGGAGGAAGATCTTCTCCGACCCCAGTCGGCCCCCCAGCCGTGCTCTGACCGGCCTCATGTTCGTCAACCTCCTCCTCCTCGTCTTCCTCATCTTCCTCGTCACCCTCGGCGACATGCTCATCTTCGTCCCCCTCCTCTTCATCATCATCCAACTCCTAATCCGGTTCCTCCTCGTCCTCGTCCTCGTCCTCGCCCTCGTCCTCGCCGTCCCCCTCATCCACTTCCTCCTCGTCACCCTCTTCCATGGGCTCCTTCCTCGGTCTCCTGGACCTCAACGGGGACACCACAAAGACAACATCGTCACCTCCGTCTGAACCAGGGTCGGTAAGAACCTCCTCCTTCACCTTGTACTTGCTCAAGGACGAGGACGTTTCCTGCTCCGACTCCGCCGCAGAACAACCTGACGAGCTAGCCTTGGATCCGGACTGAGTTCGCGACATTGCTAAAAGAAAAATACTAACCTGGAGCGTAGAAGGTTACGATCACCGGAAAATCTGCCGACGGCAAGTAAGATTCCCACTCTTGTTAAAAATTGGAAAGTGAGTAATAAAATGAAGATGAAGAAATGAGGAAGGGGGATGGGGTTTTAAAGAGGAAAACGACTCCTCGATTTTCGCAAAAAAAGATCTGGCCGTTGGATCTTAACTGACAAGATCCAACGGCTACCAAGATATGGAAGCGCATTGATCTTTGCGCCCATGACGTCAGCAATAAGCGTGAAATTACCCCACTACCCTCCACCATTTTCCTCAAAAAATGATTTTTTTCGACAAGTCAGAAGGGTCGACGCTCGGATCATATCGCGAGCCAATAATTCCCCTTCTGTTTTCACAGATGGGTCAACGCTCGGATGGAAGCACGAGCCAATAATTCCCCTTCTATTTTCACAGAAGGGTCGACGCTCGGATGGAAGCGCGAGCCAGTAATTCCCCTTCTGTTTTCACAGATGGGTCGACACTCGGATGGAAACACGAGCCAATAATTCCCCTTCTATTTTCACAGAAGGGTCGACGCTCGGATGGAAGCGCGAGCCAGTGATTCCCCTTCTATTCACAGAAGGGTCGACGCTCGGATGGAAGCGCAAGCCAGTGAAGGGTCGACGCTCGGATGGAAGCACGAGCCAATAATTCCCCTTCTATTTTCACAGAAGGGTCGACGCTCGGATGGAAGCGCGAGCCAGTGATTCCCCTTCTATTCACAGAAGGGTCGACGCTCGGATGGAAGCGCGAGCCAGTGATTCCCCTTCTATTCACAGCACGGTCGACGCTCGGATGGAAGTACGAGCTAATCATTCCCCTTCTATTTTCACAGAAGGGTCGACGCTTGGATGGAAGCGCGAGCCAATCATTCCCCTTCTATTTTCACAGAAGGGTCGACGCTCGGATAGAATCTCGAGCCCATAATTCTCCTTCTATTTTCACAGAAGTGTCGACGCTCAGATAGAAAAGCGAGCCAATAATTCCCCATCTCTTTTTCACAGATGGGTTGACGTTCGAAGGGGCTCGGCACTTGGAAAGCACCGCGAGCCCCAACTGCCTACCTTTTTCCATGGGACTCGGCGTTCGGATATCACCACGAGCCCCAGTTGACTGCCGTTTTACTTCGGAGGGGCTCGGCGTTCGGATAGAACCACGAACCACAACTACCTCCCTTTTTACTTCGGAGGGGCTCGGCGCTCGGATAGCGCCGCAAGCCCCGACTGCCTCCCTTCTTCGAAGGGGCTCGGAACTCGGATAGCACCGCGAGCCCCATGAGCCCCCTTTTCGCGAGGGACTCGTCAGCCGACCCCTAGTTCTCGACAAACCGAGCCCCAGAAGAAAACCTCGCCTCCCCTCGCTCTTCCAACTAGCAAGGGGACCATCTACCAACCCTTGCAGCTCGTCTACCGAACCTTCGAGCTCGTCCGTCGACCCCCAAGCACTTGTACAATGTCGACCTTTGCATCCCCTCGCTCTTCCAACTAGCGAGGGGACCGTCTGCCGGCCCTTGGGGCTCGTCCGCCGACCCTATGGGCTCGTTTGCCGACCCTTGGGGCTCGTCAGCCAACCCCTAGTCCTCGACAAACCGAGCCCCAGAAGAAGACCTCGCCTCCCCTCGCTCTTCCAACTAGCAAGGGGACCGTCTACCAACCCTTGGATCCTACTTTCTCACCCCAACGTCCCCCCTGCTCTTCCTACGGAGGCGAAGATTCACTCCTACAGGGCTGGCTCAACCGGCCCTACAGGAGTGTGGGGCTTGTGATATGAGTTAGGAACGACGTGGCCCATCCTGGGCCACAGGATCCCCTCAAGATGCGCGCACCTCCTGATCCGCCAGATCCTTCACGTCAGCGTCGGAAAACCGCCCAGACTACAACCACGTCAGCCCGGGGAACCACCCCGGCATCTGCCATGTCAGCCCTAAACCGCTCGGGTTTCCACCGCTTCAGCCACACGGGCAACCGGGTCCAGACCCGGCCCCAAACGGGTCCAGACCCGGTTGGCATCTTCTATAAATACCAGACCCCTACTCTCTAGATAATCAATCTTTCTTCCACAAAATCCTAGTTAATGCTACTCTCTCTCAAAGACTAACTAGATCGTCGGAGGGTCTGCCACCGGGACCAACCCCGGTGTTCCTAGACCGTCTGCAGGTACACAAGGCCTCGGATCCGAGCCGAGCATCCAACCCCGCCTCACTCCAGCCTGTCACCGGTACCGTTCGGCCAGCCGAGGGTCGTCTGATTAGGAGCTTCTTCCTTCAAATACAAATCGAGTAAGAACTCACACCTGGTGCATCCACACGTCTCCCAGAAACAAACCGCATCAAGAATTTTCCTACAAACAACCAAAATTTGAGGTAAACTTGCTTAAAATAAAATAGTAACAATGAATACGTTCCGGATATTCAAGGATCCGTGTTCTCTAGGCACATTAAAGACGGTAGGGTGCGAGTTTCCAGCTGAAGGTGGAGTTCTAAAAGTGGGAAGGGTGTTCTGTTGCTCAGGTCTTGCTCAGGGGAGGACCCAGGTCATCCAGCTTGGACAAGATGATCGATAACTCACTGGCGGGTAGTTGTTCGATTGGCGAGGTAGAGAAACAGGTGGAATATTGTTGAGACTTCTGGAACATACATTAGAGCATCTGTAGTGGTTGGCTTAATTGCCAAATTTTCCAAAAAAAAGAAAATGTGATGTACTCGGGTGGTCGGGTGGCCTAGTTGCAGTCGGGTGGTCGGTCGACCGCACCCCAGGACAGTCGACCGCAACTCTCCAGCTCCACTTCTTCTACTTGCTGCTGTTGTCTCTTGTTGTCTTTGTCTTATCCTCTTCTTCTCCAACTTCAAGTACTCCGTGCCTAAGTGTATTTAAGGCCACAATCCTAACAGGGATGTGGATCGGTAAGTCCCTATTGTTGGTCACTTCAGGTATCCCTCCATGCTATGTTCGTATTTTGGAGGGTGAACAGGTGAAGTTGTCTCCGGTAGCAAATGCAGGTGTGTTACATTTTTGCTACGGTTGAGTATATGGGCAAAGATATGGTAGACTCGGGATTATGGTTGGAAGGTTTTGGTCATGATCGATGGGTTCAAGGAGCATATTAGTCTGATGGTTTGTGCATGGCGCGTCACTTGATAATGGGTGAAGGTGGTGTATCTGTAACCCCTGTTTTCGTTAAATTGTATTTTCAAGTATTTTACCGTATTTTAAATTAAAATATTCTCTTTTGATTTAATATGTTATTCAAACTATTTTTGTGAAGCCAATAATTGATTATTCAACTATTTTATTATGTGAAACATTTTGAACCCAATTTTTATTACAAGTCCAGTAAATTTAATTAAACCCAATAGTCTAATTATTTATTTGAGCCCGATTCTATTTTTAAATAATTAAATTTTTTGAGCCCGTGGACCAAGCCCACTCCTATTGGGTCTTGATCCGCTAACCCAAACCCAAATTTTTCTTTGACCAGATCACCAATTTCCCATAATCTCTCCCCATTATCTTGGTTAACAATTGCCACTAATTCTTCTCCATTCAATTTATTTGATCCCGTAACCCCCTCCCCTACAATCACTCTCTTCCTTATTTTATACCGTTATTATATTCAAACCTCCCCTATTCTCTCTCCCCGTAACCAACTCCCCAAAAATCTCTCTCATTTTTTTTTTACTATATTCTAATATCTCTCTCTCTCTCTTCGTTCTCTGTTAAAAACAAAAACAAACCAAAACAAATCAAAACCAAACGAACAAACCAAACCCACATTCATCGTCTCCTTCTTCCTCCCGCTCACCCATTATCGAAACCCAACTCAAACCTCTCCTTCACCAATCTCGCTCGCCTCCTTGAACCCACACCCGCTCGCACTGTCCCCCCTCTCTATCTCGTCCATCTCGGCGCGTCGCGATGCCAGCCCACACCGCAGCAACGCCGTGATGACAGCACCAGCGCCAGTCAGCACCTACCAAAGTGGCGACCACCCTCCTCCGTTCTCCTTCGCGCCGCTGCATTAACGCCGCAGCACAGCCAGAGCCGCTGTCGACTCCCTCGGCACTGTCCCCGCATAGCAGCAGCAGCGATCGTGTGCAGCGCTGCCTCAACTCTGGCGCCTCCCCCAGTCGCGGCGATCCTCCTCCTCTCCTCGCCGCAGTCGCTCGCCACCCGAGCGCCGCCGACCAGGCCGATCCCCCCTGTGTTCGCCTTCCCCTGTTTTCGATCGAAGGCAGAACTTGCTCGCCGGAGTTCATCGAGGTCGCTGTTGTCGCTTCCCGACCACAGCGTCGCCGTCCCCGCCCCACCGCAGTGCCGTCGCAGTCGCCGGAGAGTTGCTCGCGCCGCTCTCTCTCTCTCGCTCTCGGTTGCAGTAAAGAAGAAGGAAGAAGAAGTAGCAATTGTGGCGGGAGTTAATCTCTGCCTTCAGATCTCATCAGATCAGATCAGATCCCGATCTGATCAACTATAGGTGTTTGCTGTTTTGTCCCCCAGAGCGGATCCAATGGATCAGATCCTGTGTGTTGATTGTTCGTGTCTCGAACGTGCGCGCGTGTGTCCGTGCTAGTGCCTCATCTCTCGGGATCCGCATCCCGTATTGGTTCGTGTTCGGACTCACCATCGTAAAGGCAAGTATCTCTTGTACCACTTTATTTTTCTAGTACAAGCCATTTGACAAAATACCGCAAGTATATTATTTCTTGGACTCCAATTCGCATTCATAAGTCGAATTGATACCTGTTTATCCGTCGATCCTATATTCACATATGATCGTGAATATTTTGCTACCCTACGCATGACACAAACACAAAAATAAATACAAATACATGTAATTTTAGAGATTATACATATTGATGTGAATGACTATTTTACCCTTGTTAATAATTTAAATTTTGTTTATTTTATCCCTTAATTTTTGATTTGGTTTTATACATGTAATTAGTCACTTATAGTTGCAAATGTTATTTTAGATGACCCTAAAATATTATGGACCCATATATGAAATAATAGAATAGACCTATATATATATATTAATAAATTATACCCAATTATGACATTCAACTACATGTTTCACATCTCCTTACTTAGAACTTATTGTATGCCATATTCCTGGATGTTCCATGTCCATATCTTGACTTTGTCCTCATTGCATTATGATTATGTTAATAAAATTAATTTAATAAGCCGGGGTTTAAGGGAAAGATTTAAGTAGTGGGCAATATAGAAGAGCGTACTCGGACGGGAGCTCGTGGTTTCCCGATGCAAGTTGCAATTACAAGTTGCAAAATTGCGAATGACAAGTTTACATGTTCACGTTACAAGTTTACACTCTACATGTTCCACGTTACAAGTTTGCACATATCTTGATACGATATTGAATGTACATGTTTTCCCGAGTACGTGACCCATAAAACCCACCACTAAATCTAAACGAAATTGTATTGACTGTAGCAACCATGTAATAAAAATATGGGGTGCATGAAGTGCTACCTAGATAGAATCAAGACATTAGACATAAGAATAACACGTGCATTTTCATGATCCAATTATATGTTACATGTTCATGTTGACTCGATACTTGTTCACTTGTTACTTGTTTTACACGCCACTTGTTTCATAATGTCTCGTTCATACCATGTTTACATATTGCATTTCCCTTACTCTTGATTCCCTGCTCTTTTCCTGTTTTTCCTTTGTTTTATTTTTGTTCCTGTTTTCCTTAGCTTGTACTCCCCTTGCGGCCCGTAACTTGTATTAACGGGTCTCCTTGTTTCCCTTTTCTTTTCTTTTGTTATAATATACTTGCAGGTCCAAATGGAGAGTTACCAGAAGGTGTCGCAGATCAAGTGTTTTAGACTTATAATTTATCATGTTATCGTATTAGTTTGTGTTTTATTTCATAAAACTCTTTATTGTAATCCGGACTTATTTGACCCGTAATAATTTGTATTTTCCAGTTGCTGGTTATATTTATGGACTATGTCATGAATTTTCATTATCAAATTGTGATTTATATGCCTGCGTGGTTTGTTTTATTACATTGTTGTTAAGTTTACTTGTACAGCTTATGGATGGTGTGTTCGCACCATTCGCTGGGCCTTAGTCTCGCGCCCGTATTTCCGTGTTTTGGGAAGCGGGGCGTGACAGTATCTTGCAGGGTTAATTAAGAGATAGGTTTGCACATAGTTTGATCGATCGATGATCGATGATCGGCTGATCGGCAAGGTGTTGTGTGGATGGAGTTCAACATGAAGGAGAATCCATTTCATAAGGTGACCAGGTTGTTCCAACGGAAAGGTTTCGGCTGGAAAAATGTCCATCCAGATTCTCACATGAGAAAGCGGTTTCGACAAATGAAGTTCTTCAGGGGAAAAAAAGAGGATTAAGTATAGAGGATTAAGGAAATGCATGTCAGGTATCCGATCTCATGTGGAGTTGTTTGAATATTGTCAAAGTTGGAGATTTTTGAGTTATGACCTGGACTGAAAGCAAGAAGAAGAGGAAAAGTAGCAACAACAGCAAGAAGAAAGAAAGCAAAGGCAACAGTAGTCGATTGCAAAAAAGTATGGTCGACTGCATTGGAACAGAGAACAGTTGTAGGAGCAGTGAGAGCATTCGACTAGGGTAGTCAACTACAATTATCTCTGACTGCAAAGGATAGTTGACTGCTCTTTTGGGCAGTCGACTGCAATTTGTCAGATTTGTGGATATGAGCTATTTTCTGCAGGTTTTATTGGGGATCCAATTAAAGATCTATATATATGAAGGGAGGCATATTACTAGAGTCAACTAAGCAAAACTAAAGCCTAAAAAAGGGTTCAACATGCGACGGTTGCTCTAATCCCAAGAGAGGTACGGCTTGGGTTTCTTGGGGGAGAAGAAAGAGGGTCAAGACATGCCCATGGTGTTAATGTCGTTGTGAGATTCCAGATGGCTTCAAGGTGAACCTTAATGATTAAGTGAGATCTTAGAGGGCTTCAAGGGAGGTCAAGATCTATTCTCAGATTTAGTGGTTAATGGTAAGATCTCGGATTACGCATATATACGTGTATAAAGTAGTGATCTTCTTCAAGAATCAATAAAGTCTCCTCTCCTCTTTTCCATATATTTTTTGTGTGGTGTTTGAGTTATTTTTGTGCTTGTGGATTGGTTTACAATCGATGTCGTAGGATAAGGTGTCGTAGGGTAAGAGATGCCACAACTCTCAACAAGTGAGCACTGATTCAAACTAAAAAAGGAAGACATACACTTGATTTTAATGGACTTTAACTTCGATATTCGTAAATGAATTGTTGTAGATCCATTTATAGAGAGGCTTTCAGGAGTACATATGTGCATGCATACTTGAACATGATCTTAGCTTCAACAGAAACCAGAGTTTAGCTGGCAGTATGCACATGTATATTGTTTAATATAAATGCACATACGTATTCCAGGATTCCCCTATAGCTTGGCTTAGAAAAAATTGTTTTGATACAAGGAAGTTAAAGTCAGTTAACATCAAGTGCATTTCTTCAGTTTAGCTTCAACGAGTTAAACCAAAAAGGCCAAAACATAAACTGACAGATAGCAGGTTCACTTAGATGTCCATAACAATTTACGTACTGAGTAAATCCGGAAGCAAATAAATAATCTTAACTTTGTTGTATAAACTTCTTGTATAAACTCCTTCTACCACTACGTAATATAAACGGCATAACCTCATTTCCTCATTCAGTACAGAAAAAAACATCTTCCAAGTAGAGAAATTCCATCAGATCGTTCGAACGTCAACAATTTAAGAATGTTTCGCTGGTGTTACCTCATATCCGAAAGATGTTTGATTCATGAAAAATATGCTCATATGCTTATCTTGCAATATAACAGGAGAATACATAGACTAAATTCAAGAATGCATAAGCACCTTTTTCGAGTAAATAAATGTCAAAACTACTCTACCCATGAGGTGTATGAGAATATGCTAACAAAGACAATGAGTTCCCAAGTTTTTCAGCAAAATGCCATTTAACAAGTTACATATCTTAACAAAGATTATTTACACTCTCTTAGTGAAGTTGTCGGAAAATCAGTAAACTTAAAATGCTGATTAATACTGTAGTCGAATCCTTTCCCTAAGTAGTTCACCTTGCATGGAATTGATTAGTCTGTTATATTATTAACCAAACAAAAAAAAAAACTCACAACCAAAATTTTATTCAAAAAAAGGGAGAGTAGAACTATAAAACTCATGTATTGAGTGTACAAAATCATAACAATAACAATATAAGAAGCTTGTAAAGGACATTAGAGTCGGACACATGAGGTAAGTAACAAGAAGCTATCAATGACACCAATACGGATCCACGAAGTGGATTACACTTTTCATTCCAATTCCCATACTAAATGCAGAACGACGCCTGGTGGGTAATCTATCTCTATATTATTTAGTATATGCTCGTCAATTTCCAAAGTTGCTCAAGATTATTAGTAAGAAAAAACTCAAAAAAGTATGTGAAATGTATGCGCTAGAAATCTTAAGATGACTTTAAAAGAACATAAAAGCTATAAAATTGAGAAAGTAGAGCGATAAATACCTTAAGATTAACTCAGCCTTAATGAGGTTGTTGATAGTAGAGCATCCCTGAGATGCTTCTTCCTTACACATGATAAATGTTTGATCCCTCTGCTTCTTATCGCATTATACAGGTTCAGCACGTGCTCGACTGCTGGTTTTTCTCCTCCTTCACCAACTATCTAGTGATGTCCTGTCATCCTCATTAGCACCGCACGCGAACATTTACATTATTAAGTAGTAAAAGTATCCATATTTACTAATGATACAGAGAAAAAAAGAAATGTAGATGGCATCTTACCATCAATATGTAGGACTAATTCAAGTTGATTGCATTAAATTACTATCATGCTGAACTTAAGGGACCACATGATCAGCCTAACTGCCTACTGCAAATAGAAGAGAGAGAAGAGAGAGACGATCAGTTGGTTCTTTAATTGCAAGTGTGTGAAGGAAGTAAAACAAACTAACTAATCAACAAAATCACATTCCCACTCAACTTACCTCTTCTTCTCTGCTTCAGTTATTTGATCCCTGAAATTCCCCAATTTTCACCGTGCCCTCTCAAATCCCAAATTTTCGGATAAGGTAGTTGACTAGAAATTGAAAAAACAGAGTTTTCATGAGAAATAATGAAGGGGAAATGAACGAACACACTTACCAATTGCAGGGACCACATGACGTTATATCAGCCTAACATCTCTGTAATTATCTGTAACTATCTGCTGAGTATAAATAGGGGAGAGAAAATGTGTGAAGAGAGTAAAATGAACAATGTTATCACACATTACCTCTTACTTTATCACACTTTCTTCTTTCCTTCATCTCTTTGCCTTCCTAAATACCAACTTCTACCATAACCTCTGAAATCCAAATTTTTTAGGATCTTGGGACTAGATTGAGGAAATAGAGTTTCGTGAGAATAGACACTGATTATAAAGATCAAATAATCAGTTAGATATATGCATGAATGCTTGGAAAAGATATATAAACCTACGCAATTTATGAGCAAGAGACATCAGTCCTTTTAACTTTTAATGCAGAACCTGAACATGCACTCATCCCTTCCAGCATGCCTACAAATGGCTACTCACTGATGATAGATAGTCTGCACAAATAACAACAAAATTACTCTAAGCAACCCTTATATATTCCCCAATTCATATGGAAAAACAAGTAAAAAGGATGGATTTACCGAGGGAACCAAGTAAACTGTGACTTCTCGATCCTGCAACCCCCACATTTACCATTTTCGATCTGGCATCGCAGTGGACTGAAGAAATGTAAAATTACAACCTTAAATAAAGTGATAATTGAGGTCCAAGGATTACCATAACAAAATTGGTTAGTTATTGGAAAGACAGTGAAAAGTTCTACTTAAACTCGCCTCGAAAGTTAAGCCATATGATTATGACTAGATCTCTAATTTTATTAGCTTATACCTAATAGTTAATATCCGACTAAGATAACCGTCAAAGAAAGAAGCATCAACAGTTATTTATTAAAGAAGTAGGAAAGTACAAACAACCTGATGCTGCTTGTTTTTGGGTGTGAGGGCAACATGTGTAAGTTCTTGGAATTGGTGAAGCGGAAGGGACGGCACTGCGTTGGTCTGACCCTTGGGCTGTACATTCGGCGTGGGAGTAGCAGGAAAGAGGTAGAGATTGGGTGCTCGGCTTGGATCTTAGTGGCTCGGCCCGTATCTTAGTGGCTCGGCTCGGATCTCGATACCTGCACAATGCCTACAAATATCGGGAGAAATCCTGGCGATAGGCCCTTTGACGATCTAGTCAGTCACTGGAATAGCAACAATAGCTAAGGTTCAGATGGGGAAAAGTCTACTACCTTTAGAAGAAAAGAGGGAGTCTGGTATTTATAGGCAGTCACTGGAATAGCAATAGTAGCTAGGGTTCAGATGGGGAAAAGTCTATTACCATTACAAGGAAGGAGGGGGTCTAGTATTTATAGGCAGGGACTAACGGATCTTAGACCTTGATGGGCCGGGTCGGACCCGTTAGCCAGTGGGCCTGAACTGGCTGAAGCCCGTTGGACCTGTTTGACTCGATGATCATGGAGGAGCGAAATCTGAGGAGATCGTATGGCCCTGATGGGGCCACGTCATTTATACCATATCATAAGCCCCCCACTCCCGGAGGGCTGTGTAAACTAGCCGTGGAGTAGTTTGTCTTTGTGGGAAGAGCGGAGGGGAGTACATGGCGAAGGTGGAATATTGAGTCCTGAGAAGTAACTGGGATCGGCGTCGAGCCGAGCGTCAGTACAGTTAAGGCATAAAGCGAAGAGCGAGGCCGTTCACGAGAGGGAGCGGTTACGGTGGTGGGATGGAAAAATCCCTTGGAGAGCGAAAAAAGAAGCTGGGCGTAGAGGCCGACCTTTATGGAGTCAGACCTCCGAGCGTCGAGCGTCGAGCCATTGCAGATTTCTGAGAGAAAGTTAGGGCCTTTGCTCGGAGTCCATGCCGAGCACCGAGCGTCGAGCGTCGAGCCACTACAGCTTTGTGAGAGAAAAGTAGGCATTTGCTCGAAGTCCATGCCGAGTGCCGTGCGCCGAGCGATGGGCATCGAGCGTCGAGCCCTTACAGCTTTGTGAGAGAAAGTTAGGCCATTGCTCGAAGTCCATGCCGAGCGCTGAGCGTCGAGCCCCTACAACTTTGTGAGAGAATGCTAGGCCTTTTCTCGAAGTCCATGCCGAGTGTCGAGCGTTGAGCATCTATAGCTTTGTGAGAGAAAGTTAGGCCTTTGCTCGAAGTCCATGCCGAGCGTCGAGCGTCAAACCCTTACGGCTAGTGAGAAAGCTAGTGCGTTGTTCGAGGTACATGCCGAGCGCCAAGCCCCCCAGCTTGTGAGAAAGCTAGGGCTTTGCTCGAGGTACATGCCGAGCGTCGAGCACCTACAGCTTATGAGAAGCTAGAGCGTTGCTCGAAGTACATGCCGAGCGTCGAATACCTACAGCTTGGGAGAAGCTAGGGCTTTGCTCGAGGTACATGCCGAGCATTCGAGCACATACATCTTGCGAGAAAGCTAGTGCGTTGCTCGAAGTACATGCCGAGCATCGAGCACCTATTGCTTGTGAGAAGCTAGGGCTTTGATCGAGGTACATGCCGAGCGTCGAGCACCTACATCTTGCGAGAAAGCTAATGCTTTGCTCGAAGTAAATGCCGAGCGTCGAGCCCTTTCAGCTTGTCAGAAAACTAAGGCTTTCCTCGAAATACATGCCGAGCGTCGAGCACCTACAGCTTGTGAGAAAGCTAGTGCGTTGCTCGAAGTATATGTCGAGCATCGAGCACCTACAGCTTGCGAGAAAGCTAGTGCGATGCTCGAAGTACATGTCGAGCGTCGAGCACCTATAACCTGTGAGAAGCTAGGGCTTTGCTCAAGGCACATGCCGAGCGTCGAGCACCTACAGCTTGCGAGAGAGCTAGTGCTTTGTTCGAAGTAAATGCCGAGTGTCGAACCCTTTCAGCATGTGAGAAAACTAGGACTTTGCTCGAGGTACATGTCGAGCATCGAGCACCTACAGCTTGTGAGAAACCTAGTGTTTTGCTCAAGGTACATGCCGACCGTCGAGCACCTACAGCGTGTGAGAAACCGGTGCGTTGCTCGAAGTAAATGCCGAGCGTTGAGCCCCTTCAGCTTGTGAGAAAACTGGTGAGTTGCCCGAAGTACATGCAGAGCGTCGAGCACCTATAGCTTGTGTGGCTAGGGCTTTGCTTGAGGTACATACCGAGCGTCGAGCACCTACAGTTTGCGAGAAAGCTAGTGCATTGCTCGAAGTACATGCCGAGCGTCGAGCACCTATAGCTTATGAGAAGCTAGGGCTTTGCTCGAGGTACATGCCGAGCGTCGAGCACCTACAGCTTGCGAGAAAGCTAGTGCTTTGCTCGAAGTAAATGCCGAGCATCGAGCCCTTTCAGCTTGTAAGAAAACTATAGCTTTGCTCGAGGTACATGCCGAGTGTTAAGCACCTACAGCTTGTGAGAAAGCTAGTGCTTTACTCGAGGTACATGTCGAGCGTTGAGCACCTACAGCTTGTGAGAAACTGGTGCATTGCTCGAAGTAAATGCCGAGCGTCGAGCCTTTTCAGCTTGAGAAAACTAGGGTTTTGCTTGAGGTACATGCTGAGCATCGAGCGCTTACAGCATGTAAGGAAGCTAGTGCTTTGCTCGAAGTAAATACCGAGCGTCGAGCGTCGAGCCCCTTCAGTTTGTGAGTAAGCTAGGGCGTTTGCTCGAGGTACATGTCGAGCGCCGAGCCCCCAGCTTATGAGAAATCCAAGGCTTTGCTCGAGGTACATGCCGAGCATCGAGCACCTACAGCTTGTGAGAAAGCTAGTGGTTTGCTCGAGGTACATGCCGAGCGTCGAGCACCTACACCTTGTCAGAAGCTAGTGCGTTGCTCAAAGTACATGCCGAGCATCGAGCCTTTTCAGCTTGAGAAAACTAGGGCCTTGTTCGAGGTACATGCCGAGCGTCGAGCGCCTACAGCTTGTGAGGAACCTAGTGCTTTGCTCGAAGTAAATACCGAGCATCGAGCATCGAGCCCCTTCAGTTTGTGAGTAAGCTAGAGCGTTGCTCGAGGTACATTCCGAGCGCCGAGCCCCCAACTTGGGAGAAAGCAAAGGCTTTGCTCGAGGTACATGCCGAGCGTCAAGCACCTACAGCTTGTGAGAAAGCTAGTGCTTTGTTCGAGGTACATGCCGAGCGTCGTGCACCTACACCTTGTGAGAAGCTAGTGCGTTGCTCAAAGTACATGCCGAGCATCGAGCACCTACACCTTGTGAGAAGCTAGTGCGTCGCTCGAAGTACATGCCGAGCGTAGAGCACCTACAGCTTGTGAGAAAGCTAGTGCTTTGCTTGAGGTACATGCCGAGCGTCGAGCACCCACACCTTGTGAGAAGCTAGTGCGTTGCACAAAGTACATGCCGAGCGTCGAACACCTCCAGCTTGTGAGAAGCTAGTGCTTTACATGTGTGATGTTGACATCGCGGGGGGGAGAATCAAGGTATCGAAATCTTATCAACCGTTAGATTTCAATGATCAAGATTGGACGGTTTGAGATCCTTTTGAGGATTTCGAGGCGTCTCCAGCTTCTCTATAAATCTCACCCCCCTTCTCATTTCTTCACTTTGCTTTCTCTCTCTAGCTCTTGGAGCTTCTCTCTCTTGCTGCCGACGACGTCCTTTCCGGTGACCATTTCGTTAACGAAACCCAGGTTAGTATCGTTTTTGTTATGTCACGGTTTCAGTCCGGTTCCGAAGCGAGTGCCTCTGGTCGGGATGAGGAGGATCATCTCTCAGTCTCCACGTCATGGGATCTAAGCAACAGAGCCTATGATGTAGTACCGCTCCGCAACCACAAGCCTTTTGTGGTGGAGTCCAGCGATTCCCAGGGTGAGGCAGAGGTAGCGGGTGGGGAAGTTGAGGAAGGTGTGGTGGATGAGGGAGCCGAGAGTGCCCTTGACGGGGGTAGTGGGGACGATGCTGCAGAGGTTGGCCCCATTCTTCCGCCCCTGGCGACACCGTCTCCTCCGAGGACTCCTCTTGTCCGAAGGAGGAGGAAATGGCATCTCCCGGACAGTCCGGAGATGCCAGACGAGTTTGAGCCTAAGCACGAGTTTGACGTCTCGTACTTCAAGCAGCCCCGATTGTAACCCTCGTTCCCGTAAATATATATAATTTCTGAATAATTTTCTGTATTCCGAATTATTTATGAATTTAGTTGTGTTAAATTCATTTAACTTTTCTATCTAAAATATTTTTGATCGGAAATTATCTTTATTTCGATTAAGAGTATATTTTACTTTACTTTCTATTTTGTAATTGATCGACTATCTTTATTTTAGCCAAACTAAAACAAATATTCAAAACTTCTTTAATAAATTGTTAAACTCGATTCCTTTATATAATCTTGACATTATTATCTTATTATTTTCATTATCATTTCTATTATTTTTAGTATTTCCATTCTTATAATTTTTATTAATATTGGTTGTTTGTTATCATTAAAATTAATGATGTTATTATTACTTCTATTTTCTTGATCTTTATTATTATTATTATTATTAAAGCCCAATTGATCTTGGTCTATTTTGTATTATTTAATTATTTAATTGGAAGCCCAAACCCAAATGTTTATTTTTAAGCCCAATTTATATACATTGATTTGCATTTTTTATTTAAGTTGTGAAGCCCAACTATTTTTAAAACTCAAACCCATTAACCCAATTTCTCTTAACTGTGTGTTGACCAGATCTACTCTTACCAATCCCTAAATTTCTCCCGTAACCCCCTCTCCCTAAAATATCTCCTCCACTAATGTTGATCCCGTAACCCCCTCCCCTACAATCACTCTACTCCATAATTTTATATTATTATAATGCTAATACTCTCTCTCTCCATAATTTTATATTTATTTAAGTTGTGAAGCCCAACTATTTTTAAAACTCAAACCCATTAACCCAATTTCTCTTAACTGTGTGTTGACCAGATCTACTCTTACCAATCCCTAAATTTCTCCCGTAACCCCCTCTCCCTAAAATATCTCCTCCACTAATGTTGATCCCGTAACCCCCTCCCCTACAATCACTCTACTCCATAATTTTATATTATTATAATGCTAATACTCTCTCTCTCTCCTGTACTCCCTCCCTCCTCAGATTAAAACCCAACCAAAACAAAACAAAACCAAA